>CM077116.1:386979319-387399319 GCA_039619475.1 Icerya purchasi
ACAGTGTATTAAGCCAAATGATAGCAATGAGAGAGGAGATGAAGAGACAACCTAATTTTTTCTTTCACCTTTAATTTCTCGATCCTCCGGTATTTAATTTTGAAAGACTTAAATGTGGAACGACCCAAGTTTCAACCCGGAAACCTCGAGTTGTGAGTCAAACCGGGTTACCGAAAAATTAGTCATTAGAAATGGTTTTCTTTTTTAAAAAAATTCATGTTTTTTTATCTCTACTTCTTGACTGCCTCAGAGTTATGCAAGTACTTGGCAGAAATTTCTTTTTATGTATATTCAATTTTTAACTTGGTGATTTTGTCAGCATTCAAAGAAAAAACATTTCTGAAGTATGCTTTTTTCGTTTTTCCTTCATACAAATATGTTATTTTCATTTAAATTTGTTCTTACCCATAAACACCGTATTTTTAATTTGCCAAAGTTTGTTTTTATTTTTTCCCATTAATTTTCAATTTATTGATTTAAATTTATTTGTTGTTTATAAATCATTAAATGGATTGATACTATTTCTTCCTCACTGTTATAATTTTCTGAAACTTATTATTATAATATTACTTTGAAAGAATCGTTATTTTATTGATTTCACTATCTTTATGGATCCTTAAACTATGTAAAATATTTTCTGTTGGAAGCTTAGTAGCCAGCAGTTTGGTCGAATACTTATTTAATAATGTAATACTGCAGTTACGAAAGTGATTTAAGTTATTTATATAATATCGTTTTTGGTGTAAATGGTAAGACTTGTTTGTTCATGTTACTCCTTCTCAAGGGTAATCGTTTTATTGCTGTGTAATTATTTTAAAGAATGGCAATGTGTAGGCAGGCATATTTCAGTGTAATTTTTTTATTACATTATTGTGGAAACTTTTCGTTCAAATGTACGATTGATGTGGCGAGTAATATTTACGTAATTTATATCTAAAGAAATTGTACGTTACGTGTGCAATTTTGTCCAGCAATGCTTAAAAGATTATAAAATAAATATTGAAGTATACCGTAGAATCGGAGATATTTTCGAGGTACCACTGAAAATGTGATAGCAAAAACGTTTATGATGTTCATACTGATTCTTAATTTTCGAATAAAATATATTTTTACATGTATATTAAATTATTATAAAATATTTAATATTAGGTTCCGGATTCTGATATTGATGAAAACGTGGAGCATATTAGTATTACATTGAATAGATCGGAGGAAAACAGTAATGATTTCGAATCGGATTATGATAATGAAGTTCAAACGTCACGCAAAAGCTTACCACATAAAAAAAGAATCGCGAATAAATTAAAACGTCAACAATCAACAGGTTCTTCTCGCTATTCAAATTCCAAATGTTTCAAATGTATAAAATGCGGAGAACAGCTGATTGATGAAACATCTTTTTCGGTTAGTAACATCGTTTTTATTTACAAATGAATAAGAATATATTCTAAGAAAATGTTTTGTTACATTCGCAAGTATACATATATATATATATATATATATATATATATATATATATATATATATATATATATATATATAGATATAGATATAGATATAGATAAATATATAAGATAAATAGATAGATATATAGGGTGATTATAATTAAAGTTCAAATTTCAAAAAGCTATAAAAAGGAACTACTGATCAGGATGACATCAAATTTCAACACAATATTATTGAAGAAGGAAGAAAGCGGACGGCACAAGAAAAAAGTTTTTTTTTTTGGGCTCGTCAACCAGAGATCTTACCCAGAAACAGTTGGCGCTGCGAGCATCAAAATTAAATAAAAATACCTGTCATGCGTACGACTCATTGCAGTTGTAAGCATCTAAAATGCAACATTGCATTTTAGATTCGTTTAGAAATTAATTTTGATGCAGCGTACAGAGGTAAGTGAATAACAGCGCGCTTGCTATTCTTTACCGTTGTTATCAGTACCGGATTTTGTTTAATGCCGCAGTACAATTGATTGTAATACGTAGTTATTCGGTTTATTATTTTTCTTTCGTTATATCTTGCATTTGTTGTGGTCGATATTTGGCGTCTGAGAAGTTCGGCATGGTTGTCTCAACGAAGGACCGCGCTCTGCTTGTAAAGCTTTTTTTACAACAGCTCTACAGAAGTCCCTGACACTCAAGAATATGAAAAAAGGCGTCTATCCGATGACTGACAGGGGTCTGGAGAAAATGATTCAGAAATTCGAAAAGAAAGGTTCTTTTGATGTGCAATCTGGCAGATGGAGGAAAAGAATTGATTCGACGTTAGTTAACGAAGTGGCCACAGCAGTGCAGGAGGAGTCGAGCGGTGTTATGTAACCGTGCAGTATAGGGGGAATTGCCCGAACATTGACTAGCCTGTGAGTCACCCTGCATAAAATTATACGAAACATCCTGCATTGCTATCCATACAAAATTATCCATGTGTAGAATTTACTTCCTACTGACCTGCCAGCAAGAGAAACTTTTGCTTTAGAATTTCTTGCTCGCATGGAAGTGGACAATGAATGGTCTTGGAAAATTTTGTGGACAGACGAAGCCCATTTCCATCTGCAAGGATATGTTAATATACAGAATTGCTGAATATGGGCAACAGAAAATCCACTTGCAAATCGACCAGTACCGCTTCATATTGCACGTCAGTCATCGGACCAACGCCTTTTTTCATACCTTTGAGTGTCCGGAACTTCGGTAGATTGTTCTTGTAAAAATGCTTTACAAGCAGAGCGCAGTCCTTCATTGAGACAGTCGTGGCGAACTTCTCAGATGCGAAATGTCGACCACGAAAACTACAAGATATAACCAAAGAAAAACGACAAACCGAATAACAACGTATTACAATCATTTGTACCGCGACATTAAACAAAAGCCGGCACAGATAACAGCGGTTAGGAATTGCAAGCGCGTTGTTATTCACTTACCGCTGTACGTTGCATCAAAATTAATTTCTAAACGAATCGAAAATGCAGTATTGCATTTTAGATGCTAACAACTACAATGAGTCGCGCGCATGCCAGGTATTTTCATTTAATTCTGACGCTTACAGTGCCAATTGTCCTGGGTGAGGTCCCTGGTTGACGAGCCTTAAAAAAAATAAAACTATTTTTTTTCTTATGTCCTCCGTTTTCCTTCTTCTTCAATAATATTCCGTTGAAATTTGATGTCATTCTGATCAGTAGTTCTTTTTTTATAGCGTTTTGAAACTTGAAATTTAATTATAATCACCCTGTATATATATGTATGTATGTATATGTATATGCGCATGTGTAAATAGAGTTAATATATTTTTCGTCGATGTAAGGTATTTTAAAAAAAACACTGTGTCTCGATATAAGCTATGTTTCCAAATTTAAATTGCTCATTAAGGTTGTACGTTTTTCCCCATTAAATTCAGTATGCGTACTGTTTTACCCTAAAAGATCCCGCTTTAATATTAATGGTTATTTTTTGCAATAATTATAATTAACTTCTACATTTTTTTTTTGGTTTAGCTTTACGATTAATTTTTATATTTTTATAATTCGCTTCGAAAAAGTAGTTATTGAACACGTTGAATAAACAAAAATTCTTCCTTCAAAAGAAATATAAAAAAAATTCAAAGGAGAACTACACAATAGATATACGCTGTTAGTAAATAATGATCGGTAAAACTAGGTTTAAGATTACATAAATTACGTTGTTCATTTTAAAAATAAGGCTTGTTTTCGTTCGTGAAGCATAAGTTAAAATAATTGTTTTGTGATGGTATTTGAGTAATATTTATCTATCTATCTGTATTTATATATATACTAGCTGTGCCCCACGGCTTCGCCCGTGTATTAATGTCCGTTTAAATCTTTACTTGGAAATTCATTAAAAAATTTTTGTTTTATCTGGAATCGTATTTACGTAAAGATTCCTTCTTTCTTTGGGAAACATGTTTATCACCGTCTAACAAAAAATAGTCTTCATGTTTCACGTTTAGCTGAAGATTGTAGATTTTTCTATAACCTGTCCGTCGTAATCTAACAAAAAGTTTTGCTCAACTAAACAACACACACAGCCATCGTTTTGAAGAGGCCGAGTTATTCACACGGTGATCTCCCATAATTACGAGTACACGTTTAAGAGAACATCTTCACTCATATCTTTCAACCACTCTGTCTCTAGCGTTTTATTAAAATTAATTTATTACCATAACAGCAAACTGCAGTTGTTGAGTAAAGATTTTAATATTTCTGGTAGAAAATTATTTAAAAAAAAGTTAAACGGTTAATTTAAAAAATTTATACGGTGGCTTTGGCCTAAAAGTTCGAATATTTGACATATCAGTTAAATACTCTATTTTATTTTTATATGTTCCCCATTAAGTCCAATAGTATATTGCTTAAATCTCTTCCAGTTTTTACAAACATATTGTACAATACATTTTCTTCTACTCCTAATAACTCATTATCATATAATAAATAAGATAGAGACGAAAACAAAGATGCACCATCCCTATCTATGTATTTTACATAATGGGGAACTATTGCATCATCAACACATATTAATTCTACATTCTTAATTACATATAACACGAACTTTTTTGTAAACAACAGCGAAAAAATTTATTTTATCATTCATCGATAATAACGCCATGCGCCAGCGATAAACATGGTTGCATTTCGATTAACATCGCACGATACACAAAAGTCGCCACGAAAAGTAGTTGGTGCTCAAAAAATAATAAAATTGTCAAATTTGTTTTTTTTAATTGATTGATTAAATTATTTAATATAACAAATATTTATGTAAATAATTAAAACAAAAAGTAATAGCCAACAATTAAATTTGTTTTTTTTAATTGATTGATTAAATTATTTAATATAACAAATATTTATGTAAATAATTAAAACAAAAAGTATCCTATCTGTTAAGTTGGACCAAATTGCATGTATTTCAAAATTTTATAAAAATGGGTTAAGTAAATTCCGAGTTTATCCTGCACAAACATAAAGACACAGGGTTTTATATATATATATCCAGTAAAACAAGAGAGAAGAAGTGTTAGTAAATACCTGCAATTTTTAGTGCGACATTGAATACAATATGTAAGTATATATATATATATAAAAAAATTAAAACACTTTGAACATTTACGTTGAAGAATTTTTTAATTCAGTTATAATCTAGTCTAATAATTATACGGTCCAATGACCTTTTATTTGCTTCAATTGTTTGATAAATTTGAGTAAAAAAGATAATTAATGGAGTAACATCTATTTGTTGAATTTTATCAGGAACACAAATTATCGCACGCTACCAAACGAAACAGATTTTCTTGCGATATTTGTGGTAAAGGTTATAATGATCAATACGGATTTTTCGGGCATTTAAAATTTCACTACGAGCCTCCTATTGGAATTGAAAATATTCCAATAACTGACGTGGACACGAAAGATGTTAAGACTGAATCTGTCAACCAGCAGCAGTTAGAGAATGTGTGCGTATATTCGGAAGAAGAGCAACAACCACAAATGTCGCATACGATAAATTCTGGTAGAAATCACAGTGTTAACGATAGCGGACATCGTACTGAACCCGATGACAAAGGGAACGTATATAGTACCCAGCCTACTTCAAAAACTAGAACCAGGAGCGTAAGTTCATAATTTTTATTTTACTGATTAATTGTTGTATTTGATTTTACTGAGAGACCGTCCGTTTTTATTTCTGTAAGTTAAATTAGCTGCATTAGTGTACTTACATAATAAAGTAATGTGTTTTAATTCGGGGTTTGTTTATTCGAGAAATTTTTTTTGAGGGGGAGGGGTATCGTCTTTGGGGAAAATGCCCGGGAAACATTTGAGGAATTACGTGAATAATGCGAACACTAAGTTGAATTAACTGAATATAACGTTCACATATAAATGAACTTTAATGAGATATAACTGCATTAGTTCATTTTTCGTTCACTAAAAGATGTTTGCATTGATATGGATGGAGTGGAATTTACAGCCCGGTGTAATTTTCCTATTTAGCCGCACACTATTCCTCCAGTGGAAAAACTAGTATCCGTTTCGTATTAGCTCCTACTTTAAAATATAAAGCAATGGTATATATTATGTGTTCAAGTCTTATTATCTGTTGATCTTACATCGATTACTAAATTGAGATGTTGTAATTGATCATTTTTAAAACTTCTGCTAGTGAAAGTTAATTAAATGATATCAATTTTTTTTTCACCACTCCAGTCTTAGAATTACAATTGGCGTTGAAGTTTAGTTACTTAAACTTTAACTTATTTTACATTAACTTAATACTTCCTCATGACTCTTCTCATTAGAACAAGAATGACTTTTAACTAATACACTAATGACTTTCTTTCAAAAAATTCAAATCACGTTATACAAAATAACAATAAATACTAATCTCAGTAAAAAAAACAACTTTCACGACCTAAACACGTTTTATCGCCTTGTTGAAATGACTTGTGCTGACTCAGATTGAATTATCCGCTGGTTTGAGCGAGTTATATTACTTCCCGTGGAATGCTGTTGTAACTTGTTAAGAGTCATCCAGGTAATGCATCTGTACACCAATATCTCTTAAGTTTTCTCCGCGGATTCCTGGGGAGAGACGAGGAGAACAAATTTCAAATTTAAACCGCAAAATTGAAATTTCAGTTTTTTAACGATTATTTTAAAGGAATATGTTTCATTTCGCTATACTTCAAATTAAAGTTGGTTTTGTCATTAATTACATTCTGTTATCTTTTCTTATATGATGTATTTCATCGTTTATTTAAGCGTAATATATGCGGAAAATTAACATTACCATGTTGTTGGCAATAAATAAATAAAAATATTTCAGAAAACCGCTAGCGAACAAAAGGAAATTAAAGAAAATCGTGATCATAATTTGTCTTCTGCGACCGAAACACATTCCTTGACATGCGGAATTTGTGGACAAGTATTCCGTCGTAAGAAAGCCTTTGATTGCCATATGTCAGTTATTCATCCGAAGAAAGAAGATATCGAAGAATTTTCAGAACCAGAGGATATGATGGAGGGCATAAGGCATATGGTAAATGTTTCTACGTGTGATGATGAAGACCGATCTGAGTAAGTATTTTTTTGCTGGAATACTAATGCAAATAAATAAGTTGTCGTCTTGTATAGACTGTTGTTAATGGAAGGAAAAGAAGAAAAAAAAGCTACAAAAAAATTTATCTGTTAAGACAATATTCTTTCCGTGTCTTATTCTATGTAGTTTCATTGGGTATTCTGAATTTTAAATTGTTACCCCTAATAATTTATAATTTAAAAATCGTCTAGATGTTTCTTAGGGTTTCCATCGTTTTCAGATAACCGATATCTATCAGTTATTTTTATTAGTTCTGTTTGGTATTATTTCTAATATTTTACAGTTACCAATTTTTTGGTATTCATTCTGCATCGCATTTCATCTTAATAAAAACCAATGTTAAAAGTTAAATCTATTGCCAATATTTTATTAATAATTGCAATTTAATGATATTTTGCGAAGCACTAATGCTTTAATTTTACGAAATATCTATTCTTTCTGAATATGAACTTTTTTTGAGAATTATTTTTGTAAGTGGCTATATAAGGTATCTTTATCTGCTGAAATGGTTTTTACAATTAGTTTTTCAGTATTTAGCTGGTAATTGGAATACAAATATAATTTTCCTTTTGATTTATAAAAATATGAGTGTTAATCGTAATATGCGTCTCGACACTTTTTATGTTAAATTACTTTCTTCTAGATCGTCTATTAGGCAACTTTCAACAGCTGTCTTCAGTATTACAACTTGTTTTAAAATGGGCCCCATTCACCTGTTTTTCTTGTTTTATTGCCTTTGTTCGATATGTGCATATTGCATTTAAATTTCAATAACAAATTCCTAGAATTAGTTACAAAAGAACATTTGTATTGCATGCAATAGCATTACTGTGGTAGCATTTTGGTGCATCCGCTATTACCTACCCAGTTGTGGTACTTAGACTCTGCAAACATATGTGTCATTCAGTTTGATTAATTCCAGCCTCTAATGGTATTATTAGTTCCATTGAAATTATTTTTAAAATACATAGAATAAAAAAAACACAAATGTTGTTTAACTAATCGGAAGCGACGTATAAATAATAATTTTTTTAATATTATTATTATGGAAAATCGGATTTATACAACGTCCACTGTATCGGATTTTTCATTTTCTCTATTATATTTAAGTTCATGCTGTATTTTCAATTTTTAATAATTATTGCCAGCACGAAGTTATTAATATAATTTAATTTTTTTGTTAGTAATGTTATAATACTCTTATTATTTAAAACGCAACTTACAATTGTACTCATGCGAATTTTTTGCATATTGCTTTAAAATTTAAAATGAACCATTAAAATTATAGTGAGAGCTTTATTTATTTTATATAGTTTTAAGTTGTAATTTTTAAAAAATGAATAAAGTCAAGTGTCAGAAAATTAAAAATCTTTATAGAGATTAGTATGAATAGGCATTTTTCTGTAAATCTACAAATAGAATAAGTCAATCAAGTTTAAATTACCAACAATTTCTGTATATAATGTAAATAACACGAAAGTTAAAGTATAACAACAATTTAATGATATAAAAAAAAAAACATAATTCTGAAAAGAAATAATTCAAAAAATTGTGTTTGCGGAAAAAGGTATAATTTTATTAATTAAAGATGTTTGTTAGTGGCGTATTACAAAACAAGTTCAGTAAAGCATGATGTTTCATGGGTTGAGGATTCCGTATGTTAAGTTAAAGATAACTGTAATTTACATTTACATAAAGCTAAATTTAAAATAAAGTAATCTGATTTTTCGTGCCGCAGAGATGGAGAGACCCGTCATTTTTCACGCTTTTTTGAAATTGTCGCCATCTTTGAAAGTTTGGTTAAGGAAATAACATACGGTTTCATTCTCGACAAATAGCGATCTTTCCAACGGTATCACATGCCTGGAAAAAAATATTTTTTTCAAAACTTTCGAGGTTTCAATGCCTCGAGAGAGCCTGAATATAAAGTTGTAAGCTCGGTTATATTTTTTCTATAAAACGGTCCTTTATGCGCATGTTTGAGATACATTTTAGTTTACTCAACGTTTTTACTCGGGCTATTACTCTTTTTTTTTGTTACTGTTTTTAGGCCCAACGGGCGGTTTGTATAATTCTTTAACCGTAATTTTTAATTTTTATAAAAGAGCTACGTTTTATTTATATTTTGAATTTCACCTTTAAAAGTTTATCTGGTGATGAGTTATGAATTTTTAAGTGATTTATGAGGTCATTTTATATTTCATATTATACAGGGTGCGTATGGTATTTGAGGACATATTGATATTAAAACTAAATTATTGATATTTCTAACAACATTTATTGTAATATAATGGAATTTCTATAACTAAATAAACAACTTTTAAACTACACAATCATTCAATAACATCGCCTTTCATTGCAATGGTTGCCTCAATTCTCGTCCGGAAACGTTTGCATGCCTGAATCAAATGATACTTGTTCAACTGGGTCATAATTGTGGTAATAGTAGCTGTAAGGGACTGACGCGTGTTATGGGGATGTTAATTGATGTCTCGTTCAACAACGCCCCATACGTAGTAATCCAAAGGATTAAGGTCTGGCGAGCTAGGTGGCCATAAATTTGGATTAATGTAGTCGTGGAGATTCTCGGACATTCAATCTTGGGTTGTCATGGTTTTGTGTGAAGGTTGAAAGTCCTATTAGAATACGTATGGTCTCTCATCGCGCACGCTATCTATCCAGGGTTTCACAACTGTAACCTATAACCTCGGTGTAGACGGCAACATTCACTCGAAGCCTCTGAGGAAAGTAGTGGGGTTGCTGATCACTCTTAAAACCATAATAGTTGCAGAAAACTTTGTCTACATAACACGAGGAACATCTGCAGGATCCGAATATAACCATCCGTCATTTCGTCGGTTTATTTTCTGATCTTTGTCAAAAAAAATTTCGTTAGAAAAAAACCAGAGCAAATCCGGAATTTCAGGATGGTTTAATTTGTTTAAAAGCCGTTTTTCCCGGATTAATTGTTGATTCTGCACTTGTGCCGACAAAATCTGTCCTCTGAACTTCACATGCGACTGGTATCGGAGGTCTTCGTGGATAATATTACGGATTGTGACCTCAGAAACATTAAAGCCTCTTGCAAGGGCTCTTATGCACTTTGAAGAGTCTAAGTCAATAATGTTCTGAACGTTTTGAACAAACTGTGGTGTTCTAATTTTGTCTGAACGTGCTTTATATTTTTTTCGTTTAGCAACTCTTTCCACCATCGCCTCCAAATACTTCCACTTCTTGACAAACTTTATGTACAAATGATCGGGCGACTTTTAAAAATCGAGAGATTTTAATATTGCTGTGATTTGTGTGTAAAGCAACGATAACAGCGTTCTTTTTCATTTCCTGCGTTAGGTTATTGTTCTCCATTTTTAATCTAAAAAGAATTAGAAAAACGTGTTACTGTGAATGAAATGGTAACCTCATATATGAGTGTCCTCAAATACCTTACACACCCTGTATATTCTTGCCGGTTTTTTGGGTTGTTTTCCGCCCAGAATAATCGGTTAGCTTGATGTTTTAGATTGTCTTAAAGAGAATTTTAATTGTAATTTATGATCCAATTTTGAAGTTTGTAAGTTAAACTATTCGTGAGTTATTGGACATTTTTATTTGATATTTTTGTCGTTTCTAAACCACCTTATTGGGATTCCGTACATTACATGTATACAGAATCCTAAAAAACGAGGAATATAACAAAGAAAAAGAAAGATAAGAGAAGGAAAAAACACAAATACATTAAAAATATTAATACAGTGAAATTTTGGAAACTAATCCTTATTAAGAAGTAATGTGCGTTCTTGCGGAAACTTTATTTAAAACCGCACGCGGATACCAGATTGCTAGGCAAACTGTGAATAGATATATTTTATGAAGGGCTAAAATTTTAAGTATAGTGTCCACTTGAAATTGTTTAAGTTTTAAATTTCAGTAATAACGACAGCGTTGAATTTCGGAATGCATTTGTTTCTAATATTAATCTGTTTATTTTAACTGAAACAAATTTTTAAAAAAAATTTATTTTAGTCGCTGGCAACAAAGAACCAATTAAATAGTTCGATTTTACTAATTTCCTCCCGAAATAATTTATCTATATTGTCTACGCGACTGCTTTTTCTGAAAATTGTATTTTCATGGAAAATATACCACATTTCACAGAATGACGACGACACGACAAATATACCATTGTTACTCGTTTCAGTGTAATTGATCAACACTGCAATATTTTTTAGAATAAAAGTAACAGTCCTGTGTGCAAGAATAGCTCCGTAAACCTTTTCGAGGCATAAACTCTGCAGTATTTGTTTCTTATATAAAATTAATTAATTTCAACGGATATAAAAATCATTTTCAAATTATCGTCCTTTCGCCAACCACCATTTATAAATAAGGTAGGCCGTGTAATAAGGCCAGTTCTGATGCAGTTGCTCGTGCTTCAACTTTATTTCCCTTGCCAGCTGCCTTTTAGTAGCTCCAGGTGCTACTATTTTCGGTTTTTGCGTTTCAGTGGTGCCAGGATTGGTTAGCGTAAAATCCAAAATTTTATTTTCTGTTCTTAGAACTTTTTGCCTTTGCCCCATGTGGTATTTTAATTTATATTTAAAACTTCTATATTGGAATAATGCTATAACAAATCAATTTAATATTCTACTAGTTAAATCAAATAAGTAATTTATTACAAGCAACATACATTTTCAAATTCTTTATTTTGTGAATTACTCAAACAATATTATGTATGTTTTCTTAAGAGATCAGATGATGCCTAGCAAATAGAAATAATTCGAATAATTATTAGTTAATACGCTGTTTTTGACGTTCTTCAGTAATCCCGATGTATTAAAGATGACTGATTTCGTAAAAATTTGTAGTAATTTGGGTGACTACAGTGTACGTTAGGAAATGTAAATACAGTAGATTAATTATTATGCGTGTAAATTATTTTTTCTTCATTTTATTTATTTTTCATTTGCAACTAAATCGATGCATGCGGGCGTGTGTGTGAATTAATGACTGTTATTTTTCCGCTGATGGTAATATGAAAAATCTATTAATAGTTTTCAATAACGTTTTTATATTGGTTATATTTAACGTTTAAAAATGGCAATGAATTAAAACTGATTCCTTTTATAAGAACTATGAAAAACTATTATTTACACGCACACACACACACATTAATTACAACGTAATTCTTAGGCTACCCCCCATTAGAAAAAATGTCCTAATTTTATGTAACGTTTGTTATATTTTATAAGATTTTTGTTTTGTTATTTAAAAAGTGTCACAATTTAATGTAACGAAAAATGTAACGAAAAAGTGTCTTAATTTTATATAATGAAAGTTAAATGTTAGGATAGGATTTTTGTGATTATGTTATTTTTTTTGTATTGATGCCGGTAAGAATTACGTTGTAAATTTTGATCATTTTATACAAAGTATAGAAGAGAAAGAGACAGAAATGAAAGCAAAAGGGGCCAAGGGGCACAGCCCCTTGCGAGGCCAAAATGGCCGAGTGTATATATATATATATATAACTAACGGTATAACAAAATTTTCTCTATCACAATGCAATATTATCGTTGTTATTGTTACAGCGTATATATTTAATTTACACTAGTTTCATTTTAAAATAATTTAAAAATTGTGTTTCAGCGAATGGCATCCGGACAATAGAGAAGATTTAAAAATGTCTCCCAATTCAGCGCCTCAAGTGGTGGTATCTTCATCTTCTTCAGCTCCACCAAAATTTACCACTCGTAAACGAGAACCACGTCCAGTACCTAATATCATGGACGGGAAACCCAAAAAAGAATTTAAATGCACTCATTGTACTAGAACATTTTTGCATCGAAATTCGTTATTTTACCATATCCGATCTCACACTGGTCATCGACCTTATCAGTGTGAAGTATGCGGGAAGAGTTTCTACGCTGCTGGCGCATTAAAAGTAAGTTATCGAATTTTTCTTTTTTTAGTAGATTAAATATATTAGTTTCTAAAAGTTAATTTGTTGTAATATGCTAGAAAATTTGTATTATTATTTAGCATACAAGTCGTCGCGATAGCCTAGTTGCTAGAACGCTTGAATTCCGTTACGGGGGTCGCGAGTTCGATCCCGGGCGACGACAGAACTTATTACAAAGAATTAAATTAAATACTCGCTAATAATCACGTGGAAGGCAATGGAAAATCACCACGTATACCATCATATGCGCGCTAGTTACTACACAGCAGACATACACGGGACTGCACTTGTATATCGATAAATCAAACGATTACTAATCAGTTCCGAATGAAGTCTTGCGCGTGTACACTCGCGTTGTATATAACAATTGCCTAGTATACTACTTATATCTGTACAGCTGAGATGTACGAATAGGTAGTCGTCGACGCTCAGAAGCCGAGTATGACGCTATAAAGAAAAAAGATTTAGCATACCATAAAAATTTATTTACAATAATCGAAAAATACTTCGACGTATGTGATGATTTGTAACATTAATTTGTTATCTAAACCGGAAATATCTGTGTTTTATGAAAAGATTCCTTTTTTGTAATGTATTTTAGACAAAAATTGGCATTTCTGAAATAATTTTATGAATAACAAAAAAAAAAGTAACAAGAAGTTACAGGATTTGTAAAGAACTAAAATTCATTTGATACCAAAATTGTGTTATACGGAATATTATTGAGTACAAGCATAAAGTGACTGTTTCGTACATTCCATTCTTCAGCCAGGAGGTCGAGATATTGGATTGTAATGAAGTTCTAACAGATTTATGACGGGAATAAGTACGCGATCGAAGATGCTCGTAAGAAGTTTGTAGCAAATGTTGATGTTAAGAAGATGATGAAGAATTTGGTTTGTGACCGAAGCTAACAAGGATAAAGAAGTCAAGCATAAAATAAAGAATTCCTTTTTTTTTTTTTTTTTTTTTTTTTTTATAGTAAATTTTTCTTTGTACTTCATTAATTTTCATTAATGGGCAAAGAGAAATATGTTTCAATCATTTAATAAGTTCCATGCGTCATCCTCAGACTTATTTAATTTCCATTCCTTGCCTTTGACATATTCATATTTATCAAAAGTGTACTCGTCAGATGATGTTTTCTTATTTCTGTTGGAAGTAATATTTACTGGACTATTATAGGATAATGTTGACTATTCGTAAGTCGGATTTGTAGTATTATAACCATCGCCTTTAATGGGCTGGTATGAATTGGAACTGTTATTCATTAATGAAGATTTCTCTGAAACAGCATTCTTCGAAGAATCCAAATTTTGATCTTTTTTTCCGTATTCTTCTAATGCAGGTGTATTCGTACCATATAAATCTTGCCAGCCTTTTCTGCCCAATTCACTAACCTTTGTAGCAACGTTAGTAACTTGCCCTGTTACGTTTTCCAGTGTTAAGCCGTCTTTCATCTTTGTAGCTACCGAAGATACTTGAGTCGATACATTCTCCAGTATTTTTCCGTCTTTAACTTTATATGTAACAGTTACACCAATTTCTGAAACCTTTTGCGTAGCTATACCGCCGAATTTAATAGCACCTTCGGTCGCTTTCGACGCAATTTTGGAAGCAGACGATGAAAAAAACGACCAGCCCGATGATAATGAAGTTACTGCAGTATTCAGAATTTCGTTAGTTTGTTGCGGTGCTGGACTCATAGAGTATCCGAATCCTGCATATCTACCTCCTTGATTTGGTGGAAGATTATCGGGTCTCATAGCATTTTCATTTTGTATTCGTGAAAAAAACGCCTCCTTATCACCAATTACATCGGAATTCTGATAGCAGTTGTTTACCGTTTCGCATTTTTCCCGTCCCGATGAAGTCGACTGATTCGATGTTTGGAAATTATTAGCTTTGCTTTCTGACATATTCCATTCCTTACCTTGAGCTAAAGTAGAAATTTTATCTCTGTAAAGTGCTGCCGCTCTCGTATTATACTTCTGTGCCAACGGTAATGCATCATTCCAATCCAACTGAGAATCAAAGAATTCTCTTGCCCGTCTGTTACCGCCGACCTTCATTTTTTCCAGTTCGATATCTTTCCATTTATCCATTGATATTGATCGAACAAATGATAGATGAACTCCTAATCCTCTGTGTTTTCCGGAGCATTCTAAACAAATCCATATTCCATAAGTTACGGACGCCCATTGTGGATTATGAGTGCCGCATTCAAAACATTTCGTGAAATCCTCCATGGAAGTATCTAAAAAACGTATTACCATAAGGGCTCTAAACTCTTTAATTCGGTTAAAAGTTTTAACGTATCCATATCAAATTGACTCAAAATTAAAATCAAATATTTTTTTTACACATAAATTACAGTGAAACGGTAAATACAAGTAATTAATTAAAAGAACTTATCTAAAAGTTTTAATAGAGTAACCAGGCAGCAAATAAAATAACTATTTAAATGGAAATATAAACAGTAGCATAAAAAGATATACACACTTTAATGTTTTACCGTGTAAAAAATCAAAGAATTCCTTTAAGAGCTACACGAAAGCAATACAACTAAAATTAACATTATAGAGAAAATATACGTCAGTTGTACGGAGACGAGAAAATGTAACTACTGATTCTGCTACAGCAGAATGAGAAGAACAAACGAAAAATATTTTGGGGTTAGTCCTGGAAACAATTCGCTGCATGTTCAAAACCGTTTCCAGATTTTCTTCATAGCACCAGCTTTGTGAGATCTTAAAAAATTTTTAATTGACCATTTAGTTTTCCACATTTCGTTTTTACTTCACATGTAGAGATTTTGTGGGGCATAAAAATCATAACGTCAGTCGCGTTATAAATGTACATATCAGTTTTGATGTTTCTAGCGAAATGCTCAATTATTCGTTCACGCATTTTTCTTAATTTTTTTCCCATAGTTTTTTAATATGTAGCGTATATTTGTAAAATTCCCTACCATGTACGGAATTCTAATAAAATGGCGCAGAAATTACAAAAATATCAAATAAAAATCAATATCTCACGAACCGATTGGCTTATAAACTTCAAAATTGGATCATAAAGTATGATTTAAATTTTCATTAACACATTCTATAACTTCAAGCTAACCGGTTACCCTGAGCACCAAAAAAACGCCAACACAATGTATAATATGGAATATAAAACGACCTCAAAAATCACTTAAAAATTCATAACTCATCACCAGATAAACCTTTAAAAGTGAAATTCAAAATATAAAATAAAACGTAGATGTTCTTTTATAAAATCAAAAATTACGGTTAAAAAATTGTACACCCTTTGGCCCAAAAACAGCAAAAAAATTATGTTCACGTAAACAATAGCTTGAGTAAAAAAGTAGAGAAAACCAAAACATATCTCAAACTTATGCACAAAGGACTATTTTATATGCAAAAACTATAGCTCAGTTTACAACTTTATATTTAGGCCCTCAAGGCTCCGAAAGCTCGAAATATTTGAAAAAAATATTTTTTTTTCCGGGACACGTGATATATCGTTGAAAAGATCGCTGTTTATCGAGAACGAAACCGCATTTTTCCTTAATGAAACTTTCGAAGGTGGTGAAAAGTTCAAAAAAGCGCAAAAAAGTACATGTAGCCCCCACTTGGGACGCAGGTAGTAGAGTTAAAAATTTTGAACAAGATTAAAAATATGCACATCCCCGTATATTTCTCTAGTTTGGAACGTTCTAGTTTCTAGCATTAAAATTAGACCCTCGGGGCGCCGAAAATTCGAAATTTTTACGGGCATGTGTGATATGTTGGTGGAAAGATCGTTTTTTTTTCGGGAGCAAAATCGTATTTTATTTCCTTAGCGAAATTTCCGAAGTTGGCGAGAAGTTCAAAAAAGCATGAAAAGTTACGTATCTCTTTCTCTTTGCAACGCGAAAAATCTGATTTTTTTTTGTTTTGAATTTAGTATTATGTAAACGTAAATTATAGTTATGTTTAACTAGTATACGGAATCTTCAGCGCATGAAACACCCTGCTTGACTGAACTTGTTATTTAATGAAATAATAAAACTTTAAAAATTAGTACAGTTTTGTGATATGTTTTTATATTCTGTTGAATTTCTCTTATAATTAGTAAGCAGACGAATAATTAGTAGATTTCGTTTTTGAAAATAATTTCGTTAATTTTAGAAATAAAATTAATTCAGTTTTTCTGTACAATGCCTTAGACTTTTAGTAAATACCATTTTTCAGATGTGAAATGATGTTTTTTATCAGTATTTAAAATAGGCAATTAGAAAAAGAAAAAAAAAAAACGAATAAAATCTTTGCGAATTTTTATTTGATATTGCAATTAATTATTTTATATTATTAAAAGACCCGATTTCGCTTTGCATTTATTATTATTTTAAATTTTATTTAGCGTTTTAATTAAATATGGAAAAGAAGCAGACTCGAGCGCTTTTTTGTACGAATTCAAACTGGTTAGTAAAGCACCAGAAACGGATAGTGAAATTAATCATGCTCATTTAGACAGTGCGCATGAGTATATGATACGAGTTTGTTTTAAAATGTGTTGGTTTTGAAGAATAAAAACTTTGAAATCGAAGAAGGTATCTCGTATGTCTGTCAGTGGTTGCTGGTGTTTACTTAAAAAAGAAATCGAAGATGACTTGTATAAAACTGCACAGCACTTTGCCAAAGAACTCCAAGTTAACCAGTCTATCGTGGTTCAGCACTTAAAGCAGACTGAAAAACGAATTAACTACAAAACGTGCATTGCGTAAATTAGGGGGAAAACAAAAAATTCGTTAAAATTGGCTTTTCTTCTTTTTCGCTACAAAATCAATATATTATACGAAAGAAATAGTCGGACCATCGTAAAGAAGTTATACAGGGTGGCCATCTAACCGAAAAAACCTGGAATAAACCGGTAATTTTGTTGTAAAACTGGTGAAAAAAGTAAAAATAGCCAAACGATAGTTTTGATTTAAAAAAAAAAAAAAAATGATTTGAAGCGAAAAAAGAATGCATTTTTTAATGTACTTTACTCAAAATAAATTACAAATTTATATTTTGATTTTTTTTTTGGATAACAAAGTCAGACTACACATTTACAATCGACACCTTAGAGGATAGTTCTATCTTACGCACCACATTCGCAAGTTATTAACTAGTTCTATCACTTCTTTAAACAACTTGAAATTCCTTTGCAGAGGAAATACTTCAGTATCACCGGTATGCTGCCAGAGAAATCCTATCGACAAATTTCTACTATTTAGATACCAGAATTTTAAATAAACTTAATTTTCGTTTGCTGAAATATGTTGATTGTACGGACCCTGAATGAAATTAAATTTGAAACGATTTTAGTATTTCAAAATTAACGGGAAAGAAAACGAAAAATCTAATATTTTTTCAAACCAGCAATATTATTTGTATTAACTTAATAGCTGCGAGTCATATTTTTCTGTGAATTAAACAGTGGAACGTGTTAAATATTTCAGTGGTTAAAATTAAATCGTGTAATAGTTCCTCATATAAAGATGTTAGAAACACGTAAACACAGAAATATAATTCAGTTATGAAATATATAAATTCACTAATTAACCGACATGTTACGGAGTAACAACTCTTGAACTTATGTATGTTATAATTGAAAATTATATTTCTGTGCTGGTGTGTTATTAACACTTTTATAAAAAATACATAGAAATGGTAGAAATTAACAATATTATCTTTAAAAAATTTCTTATATGCTTCGCGTGTTTATTAAAAAAAAAATGAAAAATTAATTGGCGCGTAACCTTTATGCAGGGTTGAAGTAAAACTTCTTATGTGTAATGGCAGATGTTATAATTGAACTAAAAACAAATAAATATATCGACCGGATTTTTATAGTACGCGACAAAAAGTCATATAATGTGTAGTTACATTTAACCATATTGAACATTGTAAAAACATAACTTTAAATATTATTATAATTTAAGTATGAAATGATAGGCTTATGATAGCTTAAATTAAAAAATACAAATTCTGCTTTACACTTTTTCTTCTTGTATTTTTTTTTTTGTTGATTGAAAATTCAATTTCTCACTTAAATAAAAGCACGTTTCGTGGGCGATAGTCACTGTTCAATGGATTTTTGTTTACCGACCTCAAAAAAGGAGCATCGCCTATGTTTTTTTCACGATTGTTTGCCCATAATTTGTACCCATGCGGATCGATTTTAATGATGTTTTTGTTTATTCAAAAGTGCACCATCTGGTGGCGGTACCATATGATTATATCGATAAATGTCGATGAACATAAACTAAGTAGTCATTAAAAAATGTGAAAAAATGTAGTCCCTTTAGATAATTTTTATTTATAATATAACAGACGTGATTAGCTTGAAATATTATCAATAGAAACGTAATTAATTACTATTTCTTCGAATTTTGAAAACTAATGATTTCGTGAAATATAATATAGTTCTAGATTTTCTCTGTAATGAGTCGGTATTTTTTAAATTTTAAATTCAGATAAAATAACTTTTCTTGTCGTTTGCACAGTAATGCAGCGGCAACAACAGTGATTCGGTTTCCTGTAAATTGAGTCTATTTTTTTACTTTCTTCTTTTCTTTTCTTTTTTTTTTTTGTGAAAAAAATAAACCGTATTTTTTCGTTTATCTAGATACATATGCGTTTCCATTCGGGTGAACGACCATACAAGTGTGAATATTGCGACAGACGATTTCGGCAATGGGGTGATCTCAAATATCACGTGACGTCGCTTCATACACATCAGAAGATGTTTCAATGTGAATATTGTGGAAAAGATTTCGCTAGGAAGTACTCACTTGTAGTACACCGTAGAATTCATACGGGCGAGAAGAATTATATCTGTGAATTTTGTACAAAAACTTTTAGAGCAGCTTCTTATTTACAGAACCACAGGAGGATACATACAGGTAATAAAATATACAAATTTTTAAATACAAAATGTTAACGTTTTAACATTTGACAATGTTTCATCATATCGTTAAATATAGGAAACTACTGTTTGAAGTAATGAAATATACTCGTTAACTTTTATTGTCTAAAACATTTTATCTATACAAGTATTATAAATTATGTTCTACATTTTAAAATAGATATGTGCACGTGTAAATTAATTTTCCGATCTGTGGTAACTGTTTTGAATGTTGTCTTTTGTTTTTATTAAAATTAGTATCCAGTAAACCCTTTGTAAAAACGTCTATGCTCATTACATTTTCATAGATTTCCAGTATTCAATTTTCAAGTCGCCGTTTATAACCTAATAGGTTTTAAAATGTATTAATAAATAGTGATAAATAGAACTTTTTTGACATATATATATATGTCTTTGGGCTGGGGGTCACCCTAAAATCGTGTAACGCAACGCAACGCTAAACGCAACGAAACGTAACGTTATCTTTGTAATTTCGTAAAACATTTTAACATTCCGCAGATTATTTCGTAAAACTTTTTGCTTGCTGTCTGAAGGTTTTGCGCGACAATTCTCGAAATTTAGAATTAAAAAAACAGCACTTGTAATATTACAGTGGCGATTTAATGTTTGCTGGCAATTCGATTTAATTTTCACGTAATTGCGTGTTAACTCGATTTAATCTTTATATGTAAATTAGAGTCAACTTCGTGACTCGTGAAGAACATAAAATAATAATAGAAAACTAAAACCAATGGCCGATTCGACACAGGAATCACGTAAACGCAAGGGGGACGAGGAACTTCAGAACAGCCATGAATTCTTTCAGTTCATGAACGAAACACCAACAGTAAAATCGTTACTTGTAAACGCACGCAGTTCCGCCTTGTCGAAGCCTGTGCAATTACTATACACAAATCACAAGGCGGTACGTATGATACGATTATTTACGAGTACAGTAAGTGTCACGAACAGCAGCTCGTTTATGTAGCCCTTTCTCGCGTCATTTCGCTAAACGGACTATTCCTAACGAATCGCGATGGTGTTCACACATTTTATCATCATCGTGGAAAACTGAATCGAGATTTAAAGAACGAGTTTACTCGTCTCGAACGGCGTCACTTACAAACGGTAGGCGATCAGTGCCGGAATTTTCTCAATCGTTCTACGCAAACGGATTCCACGTCGCTTTCGTTATGTACATTTAACACTCAATCGCTAAACGCACACTTGCTCGATTTGACTAGCGATTTTGTTCTTGGTTTGTCTGAAACGTGGATTGAAAACTATTGTTCTATTGAAATACCAGGATTTCGCACTATTGCTCAATTTAAAAGGAATACGATTCGTTCTGGTGGTGTCGCCATTTGCGAAAACATCACTGTTTGCAACGCATTGGAGTCTAAGAATATCAAAAATGATTTGCGGAAGTTTGATCAAAATAATATGAGCATAGATCAAATCGCGACATGTCACGACGGTGTTGGTGATTTTTGCTCAGTCGAGACAACAATCAATGCTAAAAGAACTATACTCGCATCAGTATATCTCACCGAATACATCGTTTGAGAAAATTCAGCAATTCATTGTCTTAAATCTTATGGCGTATAATCCTAAACTAAAGGTACATGAAAAACATAATTATCACGATATACCGATGCTCGTTAGTGGAGACTTTAATTTGGATTTAAGAGGACCGTACGGACCAGAATTTATTGGATTTATGCACACAGAGTTAGGATTACAACTAAACAACGATCTTGCCATATCTACCTCACGAAACAGAAAAATAATTGATGCTGTTTTCTCTCGTCACATCGATCATCTAGAAACACGTGAATATGTAACATACTACAGTAGCCATCGTCCATTATTATCTATAACTTGCAATTCTGTTAATTCGAATGTTATAAATGATGATAGATAATACAAATTAAAAATAAAATTTAAAAATGAACGGTACGTTTTGAAATTTATTATTTTTTATTACAAAAATATATTTACACGCTAGCTATTTTTTTGAATATATTACATCTCAAAGACATATATATGTACTGATGTTTCTGCGAATAACGTGGAAATTTTTACTTTTTTATTAGTCACATCTGAAACTGTTTATTGTATTAGTCATACGCTGACAGTATTACGTGCTTTAAGGATTAATTTTCATCAAAATAATAAAGAATATTCAAATTATTTTTCGTAATTTTGGTTAAATTATTTAAATTTTGAAAGTGCTGGATTATTTTATTAGAGTGTAATTGTGTTTAGTAACAATTTCGATTCACGGGTTCTTGCATAATTATTACGAAGTAATTGTAAATAAATTGCTCTATAATTTCATAAGTTGGTTAAGTTAGTAGGAAGTTTTTGTATTTTAAGTTTATAATCGCAATGTTCCGATTTTGCTAATAAGTAATAATTCCTTACTATATTAATCTACTTTATTAACAAAGGCTGCGCAGACATTTCTAGAACACTTTTGTGTAGATCACTGCACTAGCTGCCCCGCCTGATTTAAGCGGGATTTTTACAATCTTCTCTCGACTCGATGCTACTCGACACATTGTACGGATGTGCGCTTTCACCGTAGGCACAGTTCACTGTCTTAGCTTTCGATCACTACCACTCAGACACCAATACAGTCTTTACCCGATGCAACTGTTCTTACGAACGTGCTCGGAGCTATTTGGTTTTCGTCGAGTAAGCATCCTTGACGCAACCGTATGACGGCGACAAATTAGAACGATGTTCCAGAGATCGTGAATTAATGAAATATGTTGGAATATTTTCTAGTTGGAACATCGACAAAAGATAGCGCTGCAATTACCGAATCCGTCAATATATATGCTTATTCTCGGATTCTTTTGTCCGTGGTCAAAAAAGCCAGTGATAAGAATTTACATAAGACGGTGATCATTTCATGCCTCTAACCCGGCTCGCGGCGTGTGTACAAGAATTCATTGGTCCTGCACTAATTGAAATAAAGAATATATTTTCTTTATTGTCGATAACCTTATTGATAATATATTATTTGGCTAACATTTGGCACATGTACGCATTTTTCTTTTAATCAGTTAAAGGACCATGCCGCATACATGTATTCACGTAATAATGTAATTTAAATTTTTATACAGCTAGCTTAGTCCAATTCGTATGGGTATTAATACATTATAAAAATTTTGTGGTTACAGACAGATATTCAAAAAAATCGAAGCATTTTAATTGATACCATATATCAGTAATACAGTTGAAACTTGTTACAATTAATACGAAAATTTTTATTTACCACTATTGGACAATGCATTTTAAAACATTTTAAGCTATAAACGAGCAGTTGAAATAAATATGCACGTATTTTATAATATGACCAATAATTGTGTGTGTGTGTGTGTGTGTGTGTGTGTGTGTGTGTGTATACATATATATTATTTGACTGGTTTCTTTGAAATTGCTTCAACAATTTTGATCAAATTCAGAATTAGGGGTTTAGGAGCTAGAAATCAGTTGGTCAAGGTCTTCTTCACTACTAACTGTTAGCAAAACTCATATACTAATTGATTTGTAAGTTCAGAATAGATCCGAGCAAAAATCTGTTACCAGATACTGTGTGTGTTGGTGGGGGTGTAAATATTATGCTAAATAGAAGAAACAAAGATAATAATTTGTTACAGCGGATTGACTTCTATACATTTGCCAATATGTGAGAACTATACCTTTTTGTTTTTATAATGGTGATTCCTGCTGATAAGTAAATTTTGAAGTTAACAAATATTATTAAGGAAAAATATTAATTTGTAAAAGATTGACAAAAAGATCTTTGCCCAAGTTTTGGGTTTTAAAATTTAGTTTTTATGGAAGTACGATGTAATGTGTGTGTACATTCTCGGAGTTATGTTTTTGTATTTATTTCTATACTTACTGTGACTATATATGTATTTGTATTCACAAAGATATTTTTTTGTGTATTTATGTCTGTAAGTTTATATATATGCAACTTTTAATTTTACAATTTATAAATAAATGTTTTATTTATTAAAATTTTTTGTAGGAGAGAAACCGCACGCTTGTGAAGTATGTAGTAAACCTTTTAGAGTGCGTTCTGATCTTAAACGACATATGAAAACGCACGGAGATTTTAAACCCAAACCAGTAAAAACTAAGGTGAAAAAGGTTAAATCTGCTAAATCTCAGGCTACAAAATCTCTAAAAATGGAAATAGTATGTAAAGAAGAGTTTCCTAAAAATGACGATTGTATAGAACAAATGAAATTGGAAGAAGCAGAAAAAAATAATATGATTATTGAGGAACAAGAAGAAAACGATTCTCCTTTGGACAGTGAATTAATAACCAGTACCGCTGTCATTACTGCGACTACATCGTCTGATCAGCAAGATCCGCTGAATTTACACATGGAATCGGAAGATGGTAGTGTATCATCAGAAAATATATACACTTTCAAACAATCTACGGCGGACAATGTGGATACAACAATGTACGTGTGGATACAATCGAATGTGGAATCTGTTTTACCTGGTGAATAATTTGTTTTTCCGATATAAAACTATTATGTCAGTAAATGCTGATATAATCGAATATGTGAAAAGTAATAATCTGATATATGGATGTAATTTTTCTCCTATACAACCATTAAATTATAAATTTCACTTCTTTGTTTTATTGGACTGTAAACACATTGTTGTTCTTGTAGTTACTGAATTTTTTTTTTTGTTCTTCCTGTTTTATTTTATATTTAACTGAACATTGTAAGTTTATACAATTTTTAAATATAAAAAAATGATTTGTGTATTTTGATTGCCACTATTTCTTGGTTTTTCAACGTTGTCTAAAAAAAAATTTAGCAATGAACATTTAAAACTATCGACTACTTGAAATTCTGTAAAGCCAAATGGACAAATTTTTATCGTTTTTTAGTTTTTGTAGCTCTTGTTCTTTCTATCAAATGAACTTTTTTAATAGATCACTTTACACAATTTTTACATCCTCCATGGGAAATTCTTTCCACTTCCTCATTTTTACAGGGTCTACCTTGAATTATAAAATTTTTCTGTTTTTGAAAATATTTAAAATTTGTTACAAAATAAAATCAATCATAATTGTGTAATCTGCTTGTTTGAATTCGATATTAATTAATAGTTATCAATTTTTGCAACCTAAAAATAGGTCTCGTAAAAATTTGTTTTTATTAACGTGTAGTGCAGTTAAATTTTGTTAATGATCAGAAATTATACTGATATCCTATTGATGTGAATTTTGATTAAAGTTAAGTTAAAAATAAATTTAACTTACACAAACAACATTATTGTTACAATAATGGTAATTAAGAAATTATTGATTAATCCAGCTGTAAACTACGAAGATATAAACATTGCACGTTAAACAACGTGAGGAATTTATTCAATGTAAAGTTACTTTACTAAATAATACAACATAATATATTTATTATATTCCATTTAAAAATAAAAATTAGAAAACACAGTTAATATAAAATATAGTAAAAAAAAGTGAGCCAGGTTTTTCCAAGTTACATATACATCATGGCATTGTCTTAAAATACCATTGTAATTTTATAGATTTTATTAATAAATGAATACAAATTATGTATAAAGAAAAAAAAAATAGTGGATATATGTCATAGGTTTTGTTCTAAAAAGGTCGGAAATAAAGGTGAGAAGTATGAAAATCAATTATACTTATGAAATAATAGTAGAGTTTTCTAAATTAAAGAAAACCCAAAAACAGTCATATAAATATAATTCAAAATATGCCTTGTCCTAATGTTTATTTGTGTGTTTATAGTCGTATGATTAATTTGAGAAATATTGCGCAGACAACCGCATTTTATAAACTGAATTGATTTTAATCATATTACTTACACTATAGATATGTAAATGTATATTAAATTACGACAATAACTTTCTGTATATTTACTTATAGAGTTATGTTTTATTTTTATAAATTAGTTTTAATCTGTTCTAATTTAAGCACATAATCGTAAGTTCCTTCCTTTAATAAATCGAATATTTGTTCATTTGTTCGTTTTCTTATATACAATTGCGGCTGTTATATTTTAATTAGGATATAATCTGTGGGACCACTTCATTTATATTTAAATTTTGTAAGTTTGTATTTATATCGCATTTATCTTTAAACATTACGCATGTAAGCGTAATTTGTAAATTGTACTTAATATTGTATTTTTATAAATACAATGGTACATCATGACCGACCTGTCTGTGTTGCTTAATTAATTATTTATTGTTGTTTTGTATATTCTTTTTTTTTTTTTTTTTTAATTTCAATTTACTTAGCATAATATATTTATTTCGCATATTTGTTTAAAATTTTATACTTCAAAGCAAATGATTGAAATAGAATAACGAATAAATCAAATATATAAAGAGAAACAGAAACTTGTTAAAAGTTTCAAATTTTAACACATTGAAAAAGCCAAAATATGAGATTCAGCATTAAGATAAACGGGTTAGAAATATATGCTTCTAAACTTTAAAAATATTTGATACAGGAAGCTTTTTGATATTCATATTGGGAGTGCAAATTAGTTCGGTCTGTTTTTTGGTGAAAAATATATTTATTTTAGAACAAAATGAAATGAACAGATTAATCAAAATAAAATGAATAAATTAATCGAAGTATTGCCCATCACTTGCTACTACTTTTCCCTATTTCTCAGGCAATTTTCGAATTCCATCTCGAAAAAATGTCTCATCTTTTGAGGCGATCCAAGTTAGGAGCTAATTTTCAATTTCCGTGGAAGAAGTGAACCGCTTACTCGCTAAATCGTACTGCATTTGTCGGAACAACCAGTAATCAGAAGGAGCAACGTCCGGCGAATACGACGGGTGCGATAAAATATCCCACTTGAGCGTTTCCATATATTTTTTTACGACTTTTGCGACATGAGGTCGAGCGTTGTCATGTAAAAGAATGACTATGTCATGTCTTTGCTCGTATTCCAACCGTTTTTCTCGTAATGCACGGCTCAAACGAATCAATTGTAGTCTATACCGATGGCACGTAATGGAATCGCCAGGTTGTAGCAGCTCGTAGTGTACTACACCCTTTTGGTCCCACCAGGTACACAGCATGACCTTCGAACTATGAATGTTAATGTTGAAGTCCATGGCAATGATTGACCGTGCTTAGCGTAGTATTTTTTCTTCTTGGGGCTGTCGTAGAATATCTATTTCTCATTCCCAGTCACAATCTGATGTAAAAAAAAACCTTTCTTTGTTGCCTTTGAATTAGCTGCTCACACATAAAAAATAGCCTTTCAACGTCTCCCGGTTTCAGTTCACGAAACACCCAATTGCCTTGCTTTTGAATCATTCCCATGGATTGTAATCGTACCGAAACTGCTTGTCAGGTAATTCTCAATGATTCTGCAAGCTTCTTTTGCGTTTGACTCGGATTTTCATCGAGTAATACCTGCAATTCTTTGTCTTTAAATTTTTTTAGCTGTCCAGAGCGAGGCTTGTTCCCAACGCTGAAATCTCCATTCTTGAAATGTCGAAACCATTCCCTACATGATTTATCAGTTGGAGCATTGTCATCATAAACTTCCACAAGCATTCGATGCGCTTCAGCTGCACTTTTCTTCCAATTAAAGAAGAAAAATAAAACCTGCAAATGCTGTTTAGTTAACACAAAAGTTGACATATTCAACACAGTAAAACACGGTTTCCGTATGAAACTGAATGCGGTATAAACTTTACATTATTAATAGATGTCTTACCTTTCTAAAACATCAAAATCATCTGTTACTATAAAACGTTTATAATAGCCAGCGTCGTCTTTTAAAAACGGACCGAACCAATTTGCACTCCCAATACTTAAAAAAGTAGTACGAAAATTTTAGTACTTATGGGAAAATGTCTTAAAACGCATATTTTTAATTTACAAAAATAAAGAAAGTATATATTTTTTGTTGAATAACAATACCAAATCATTTGATTCTTTACTATAAAACAACCTACTCGTGATTAAAATTCGCTCTTGATGGAAATTATTAAATTCTTGAATAAGGTGGAATAGTTTTGCGTTTAGAGTATATATCTTAATGGGACAATGTAATGTACCCCTTGAAGGTGAAAACCTTTTCACTTACATAATTCTAAGAACAGGAAGGACGTTTCTTGAGTAATCGTTTATGTTGCAAATTATTTTGGTAGGATTTGGTTAGGTACTTGCAATTCTTTAATATTACTTTCCAGAGGTGACCTAATGACTGCATAAATTTTCTGTAGATAAATAACGTATACATATTAGGAAAGCAATTTTAAAAATAAATTTATTAAAGAAATACATACTCGTTCATAAATTTATTAATTTCAGGTGCAAACAATTTTACAAATATCAAAAACACTGAAATAATAAAAATAAATATATTGTAATGAAAATAATAATTCTAAAAAGTCTGGTAAACGCGTTTTACAAAATTAATATTGGCTGTCATTTATTAAAATAATTACTTTTTACTATAATGCTTGCAATTTTCAATTATTTATTTATTTTTTTACATTCACTGTTGTATGAAATATTTTAAGTTTGTTATTAAAAAATGTATCTTTAAAAAATAACTAGAAGTATACACAATGGTATTTTTTTTTTAATATTGAAGCTAATATTTGGAATAGCACGTTCGTTGCTGTTTTATGCATTCTTAGAAGTTTTTTTTAAATTATTGGAAAAAAAACAATTTTCCATTATGTTAGTAATCAAACATTTCAGGGGAAAAAAATATTATTGAGCAGGGAAGATGATATCGTTTGTTGCCTTTCCTTAGTACAAAGTGCATATCAAATCTTTTCAAATAACTGGAAAAAACAATATATTCAACTGGTTGTTTTGATGCTAATAAACTCTATTATTGGTCATTATGGTTGTTTTCACAAGACATTTTGGGTTCTCGGCGGATTAAGCACTTTAAACACAATTTCAAATAATGATAACAGCAATTCAAAAAAAAAATGGTAACGTTTGGAAAATAATAAATGAGTAAAACACACCAAGACAGCAATATAAATGAACTACAGAGTAAATTAAATAAGTTAAATAATAAGCAACTAGTTAATAAAAATGAAGATAATAGTAAACAGCTTAATAGTCGGTATGGTGATCGACTTAAAAATAACAAATTCATTAGGCAGATCAAAAAAATACAATAACTAGTAATGGAGATGAAATGTTTAGTAACAATGATGATGGTGAAAACATACAAAAGGACCGTGCACTGATTTCATTAATTCAAAAAACTCACAAACCATTCGGAAATTATTCTATGGTCTGGCAGAAGATCAAAAGAAAGATAGAAATTGATACTTTGTTTTTAAAAATCCAGGATTGCCCAAAAAATTACAAATTGAATTACCCATCAGGGTCTGTTATTTTCCTCCAAAGATGACGTTTTAGCCTGGAAATAATGTGTTCCTATATTTATGTGGAGCAGGTAAGATAGACCTATCGTACTGATTATGTGTATCCTGGACGACTATGTACTTTAAGCCAACAGTGACGTTGAAGTAATGTGAAATGTGATCTGTAGCCCTTATAATCGTCAAGTGGAAGTTTATACTTACTTCTTCATTGATCTATTTCATTTGTTTATTTAGTTATTTGTACTGTGACGTTCAAAATATTCTATATTAGTTTGTCAGTAGGTAATTGTATAATCACAGTCAGTTTTTTTATACATTTTACCTAGTTATGCAACTCTCTAAATATTCATTATTACACATACACATATTAAATATATCTGTGAATAATACAGTCTTCGGTAAAAGTGTATATATGTTCATCAATACAATCAGTTCGTTTCTCTACTTGCTGGTGTAAATATTTATCATTTATTATTTTGGTTGCTTTAGTTATTATACATTACAGTGTTAAATGTATTTTAAGGTGATTATGTCTTAAAATCTTCATTGTATGTATGTGCAAATGTAAAGAAGTATTGTGGGCCATTGGATTTTATTAAAATATCCATACACTTATGCGAGGGGCACTGTATCAAGTAAAATTACATATTTATGTGATAGTTAAATTTATAATTAAATGTCAAAATGCTTGAAATATTACCTGTTACAAAAAACTTAAATGTATAGCCATTTAGTAAATTTTAATCACATAACTAGGAAGCAAGTATATGTTCTGGCAATGTGGGTGCTGTAGAGTGGTGGTGACGTCATTCCAGCTCCAGGCCTGAAATAGTAGACTCCAGCCTCCTCCTATCCCACTACTAGAAATACCCTTAACTGTATTGGAATAGCAGACTCCAGCACTGACCCACCCCTTTTGATGCTGGAACAGTAGACGCCACCTCCTCCACCACCCCTCCCATCTACTGAAACCGCTCCTAGGTTCTGGAATGGTAATCACAGCCTGCCTAGGGGTATAGAAATCCCACTCACATTCCCCTAGGAAAGGGTATCCTAGTGTTCTGGAATGTTCTAGAAAATTCTAGAAAATTTTACTGTAATTCCTTTGATTCTGGATGTATGCAACCTGCGTGATATCTGACCCAATGGCCATGATGATATGTAGCACCATTTTTTGTCCTCCATATTATTATTATTATTATTATTAGGTTTGCTCGCTTAATTTCATTGTAACATACTGGACAACATAATTTGCTTTTCAATCTGCCATAAATAGAAATCCACCTGACTAGAACTTACAATATCTTTTTTTATCCGATTAATAAGATCTTCCAGTTGACACTATAGTTTTAAAATGTTATCTTGCACCTCATTTGCCATATTTTTAATCATTGCATAATTCTACTGTAATGAATCCATCGTCTTCATTATCATGAGCCATCTAAATTTCCACTCTTTAGCTATGTTCTTCACCAACTTATCAATCAATACACTATGCTGATTAACAGGTGTGCTCATAACACCAAAAGGTAATTAAAAATTTAAAGCTTTCACAGTGATTACTCATGATAAATAATTTTTGGAAACAACTGTGTTTTTAAAAAGATATTTATCATGACCAAAAGGTAATATTTTTTAAATAAGTTCCTTGATTGTAGCACTACTCCAGGTGTAATATATATTTACTAACGCCCTTTGTTGTTGGATGTTGTCTTTAATTTTACCAAATTGTGCATTGTACACCACAAATTCCCCCAATACTCTAATGTTTTGTATTGTTAATATTATCCTACCTGCTATTTATAGGTTTTTCCTTGTCGAACACTAGAAATCTGTATTTATTCCACCAACACTCAGGTCACATCCTTTTTAATGTCTTATATGAACAGTCTCCATTCACATGTTCCTTGTACACATGTTGTAGGTTCACATCATCCTGTGCAAATAGTACTAGGAAATTCACATTATTTCAGACCATATGTTTTAGAATTTTTATATACTTCTGATAAAGATAAAAACATTCAACATTTTTATGTCGTACCATCAAAATGTATTTCTTTATAATAGCTTGATCTCTGTCCAAGGAGACATTGTCGAATATCAGTATAGAGTATGGTTTAATATCTCCAGTGATGCTATATCACTCTTGTTTGAAAAGGTGCAATAATTAATTTCCAGTACTTGAGAAAATAGGTTCTAGTAATGCATATTTTGGTTAATACAGTGGTTTACTGTACACATATACATTATTGAAACAAAACTTGTTTGAGTGAGTTAACAATGTGAAAAACGATATTAGTCTTTCCACAGCTGCTCAATTCTATAATTAAACAGTGTATATTGTTCAGAAACAGAGCATTATGCTTAAAGTGTGTCTCTTTTCCATTCAGTTCAAGTGGTAAGAAGAACGCATCATTATTTAATGGCAAATGAGTCAATTGAGGTATCACTTTCATTGTAATTTATTAATTATTATATCCTGGGTATCACCTGCTTACTGAACCCTTTGTAACGTTCCTCCAATGTCGTCAAAACATGTATATCCTCTTTATTCCCAAATCATGAGATGAACATCATAACTGCTCAAGTTGTACACAAAGATCAGATGAAAATGTGGTAGACAATATAGAACATTGCATGAGCTGTGAGAACTTGCCAGTAACATGAGAGCGATGAAGAATTTTTTCAGCTGGGTTCAATAAATTTTCTCAAATGCAACAAACTCCAGCTTCGTTAAAAATCCGTTGTTGTCTGTGCTTACTTAAGCCAATTTTTCACATTGGTAAATGTTGGCAATTCCCTTTGCGTCTAATCAGAGCCTTGAGCAAAATTCTTTTGCTCCATTTGATCTCCTGTATAGATGTGGTTTTAGGTAGATACTCATCTCTGACCCTGCTTATGAAGTAATAGCAGTAACTCATCACAATGTAGTGATGAATTTTGATGGTATTGACATTTTACTCCTCTTCCACGTACTCAGCTTCCCAATTTACATGCTGACACAATGTACTTTGTTCCTCTTTTTGCTGCTGCTGCTGCTGCTACTGCTACTGCGGTTATTCTCAGCGTTATTGACGAATTGTACTTCAACCGGTTCCAAATAATATTCAAAATCTGAGTACTCAATTATTTGCTGAAATTTGTGCTGCTTGAATTTCAAAATGTTCCCGCTGGCTGAGGCATCTCAACAGTGACTGGAGCCTTACTAGTACACAAACATCAATGTTCTCAGAATTTTTCCTTATTGTAAACACACCAAAGACAGCGTTTGAAATTGTGAATAAGACAACAGTGTTTTGTAATCTGTCTTAGACTAGACATGCCAAGTTCCTAATCGCACAGTAATGTTTAATGGTGGTACTGTTTTTTAGCAAAAGAAGGTTGATGTGATCTTCCCATTCTTCTTTCACAGTACATACAGGCGAGTGTGTACATGTTAATCAAACACTGCATATTTGTCTTTTCAGATATCTTGATATCATTCAACAATGAGGGAAATGTGATACTGCTCCAGTTGTATTTTCTTCCCAATTCTGAGTCAAAGAGATAGTTGCTGAGACGCTGTAGGTTCCTCAGTATGAATTTCACCAATATTATGTGGGGTAGATTATGGTTAGTTGAGCATAGGAGTAAGTTGAGCAATCAAAATATCTCAAAAACTACACATATTGACTCATCAAATAGTGAAAAGTAGCGGTTGTGGGAGAGGAACTCACCACACAACCAACTGTAACAACTTGTCAATCAAGTGATGTACATGCACGTTTTGCTTATTTTGTGACAAAAAAGTAAAAAATTAGTTTTGGTTCGTTTTTCTTTTGTACATATTAAAAATTATTTGTTTTCGATCATGTAAGTATTAAACTTTCATAAATCTATTGTATTTATGATATCTAAAAATGATTTGGTCCTTATTCAAATGGCTTTTTCATAGTCTCACTTTTTTTTCAAATACTTCTATTGGGGCTAGTTGAGCAACTGTTGCTCAACTAATCCCACGGTTTGAAACAACAGCAATATGTGTGTTTTTGCTATTTCAGGATGCGGACAGAAGTATTACACTTCTTCACAAAATACTTAGCTACAAAATAAGCTGGGGAAGACAATAACTATCTATGACATACCAAAAATTATTGTAGATTCATCGCCCTTAGCTCAAACTATAAACATCATGAATGGTTTTCAAAAGATGGGTATCTTCCCACTTAATGTGACACTTTTAGTGATAGTGAATTTTCACCGTCATTTGTAACTAACCATCCAGATCAAGAATCTGTCCACTATAAAAAGGTCCTTCAGAGCAAGTTATAATGCATGCTAGTGAATGTGATAATGCTATAACCTCCACTAGTCAACTTGAAGAAGAAGCCAGTATAACTTACAAAAAAATGTACAATTAGACCCATCTCAGGGAATTTTTCCACAACTTGTTTGACTATACCTGGCAGGTCCTGAGAAAGATGGTCGCACCTATCAGAGGAAAAATGGCTATACTAGGAAACACTCCAGAAAAAAAAAAAAAACACATTGCAAGAGGAACAAAACAAAAAAATTAAAAAAGTTAGAAAGAAAAGCAAAAGCTTGATAAAAAAAAGAAGAAAAGTGTTTTTAAAAATTTTCTGTCACATTAATGCGTTTTTTTATATTTAAACCACGTTGATCATTACATAACAGTAAAAGTATGATTTTAAGTAGAAAAATTGAGTCTATTCTAAAAATGAAGCGTATGAAATGTTTTGTTTATGTTAATTAAATTCTTATTTTTAATATTTGAAAAAAGAATAAGTTTTGTTTCAAATTATGCTACTAAGAGGTTATAAATAAAAAGTTGATTGTAAAATAGCAATTTTATTACATGCCTAGTACATATTCACATCATTAGTTAGCCTTATTTTCTAATGACTCAACTTACTAAAGCTTCAATTTACCCTACCTGTGGAGTAAGTTGAGCATGTCCGATCTGTTTTACTCAAACGATTGTAACTCTTAAACCAAACTTCTGAGAGATCAATTTATTAGAAAACTTTTAAGAAGAAATAAATTACTTATCCATCAAAATACATATCAAGCAATTTTTACTTATCGTTTAGAAGCTATGACTGATCAAGTGAAAAATTGCTGAGCTAGACCCACTCTACCCTACTTAAAGCAAACGTCATTCTCATTTTGCACATTGACAACCACTTTTCATATAGTGATCTTCTCTGGTAACCATACATGTGAAGGAATCCATTCCAGAGCAATACAGCGATTAATTTTAATTTTCAGGTAACTGAATGTGCTTATCGTACATCTCAATCCCTGCACATTTTTGAACATGTCCACCAACTGTTGGGTATTGTTTACCAAGTGCTTGTACCACGCACCAAAGTCATCTCCATTAACTAAAAACTGTACCTCTGATGGAAAATAAGTCGATATAGTGTGTTCCTTCTCCCCCAACTGTGTCACACGTCTGAAGTAACAATGTAGTACTAAAATGCATTTTACTCCAGTGTGAATGTGATCTGCTGAAAGAAAAAGAACTTCTAGCTAAAGTTTGTAGCTCAGTAAAAAAATTGACTACAACAACAAGATAAAAGCTGCTATGCTTGATGACAACTAGATGTGGAAATTAAACGATTGACTATAACAGAGATTATTGTACAACTAGACTGACATGATGTCGATATCACAATGTTCTTTTTGGATGATATAGCCGAATTGCCAAAATTACCCACTAAATCTTAACAAGTCAATTTTTCTAAAATATTTGAATAGGGGGCCCCTTAAGATGGAATAGAAAAAAAAAAATCGAAATATATATATATATATATAACTCGGCCACTTTGGTCTTGCAGACCTCTCTTGCTTTCATTTCTGTCTCTTTTTCTTCTATACTTTGTAAAAAATTATCAAAATTTACAATGTAATTCTTACTGGCATCAACACACACAAAAAATAACATAACCACAAAAATCCTATTCTAACATTTAACTTCCGTTATATAAAATTGTGACATTTTTTAAATAACAATAACAAAAATCCTACAAAATATAACAAACGTTAGATAAAATTGGGACATTTTTTTGGGACTTTTAGCATTACATAAAATTGGGACATTTTTTTGGGACATTTAGCGTTACATAAAATTGGGACATTTTTTCGAATGGGGGGTAGCCTAAGAATTACATTGTAATTAATATATCTATAGGTCCTACATGAGCAAGAGGCCGCGTTGCTGTTCTTTTGCAATCCACTGAATCACTAGCGCATTTTTTTCATTCCAACCCAAGATTCAAACTGGGGGCCCCAGATTACTAGACTGGTTGTGCAGTTCAGAATATTTAAAAAAATAAACATAAATTTTAAACATAAAATGTAAATACTTCATTTTAATAAACCAATAATTGTGAAATTGAAACATGTTGTCAATATGAATAAAATTCCATGATATTTTAAATTGTGTTTTTGAATAATATAAGTCGAGTCTATGCAAATAGGATAATGTTTTGCTGCCTTTATTTTGTTAACTGTAAAATCAAAAACTTCTTTTGCCATTAATTCTAAAAATTCTTTGCAAATATTGGCTGATAAGTATAACGTATGACCGTGCCCTTTATTTCCATGATTTTCAAAGTGGGTTGTTTAAAAATATTTACTTTTTTATACAATAATTTCTTCTTTCTTTTTTTAGAGTTGTTCAATCGTGTGTAAAAGTGTTGCGAGAGTGCCATGTATTTTAGTGTTGACACGGTGCTCTTCGTCGCCACGCTGGTAACTTAAAAAGCAAGGCGTTGAAACTTGATCAGGCTGATTCTCATGTTGATTGCAAGTTCACACTTGTTTTTGTAAACAGACTAAAGCGCCACTATGTTAAAAGATGGCCGAATCGGGGAGGGAAATTCAAAATTTTAAGTTAGTATTGTAAAAAAATTTAAATTATTTTACACTTTTTAGCGCATCTTACATATAAAGCATTTATTTTTAGTTTTTTAAGCTATAATTGTATTTAAATTTTATTCCAAGTATAATAGTTTTATGCCATTTTTTTCTTTAATTTTTAGATTTTAAGTATGAAGTTTATTTATGGCAAAATTGAAAACTAAAAAAATGGTTTAATTTAATTAAAAATTAAATTATTTCACATTTAAAAAATCATTTATTAGTTACAATTTAATCGATTTTTAAAATTTTACTTCTGCTTTATGTAGAAACTCAGTAAGCTAATAAAGTTTACCGGTTAAGCCATATTTGTTTAATTTTCTACTATTGAATGTAACTGTGTAGTTTTAAAGTGCGATTTATATTTTAAAATTATATTACTAAATCGTTAATATGGTGCGTAAAAAAATGGATAATAGGATTAGAGTCCTAATTGAAAACGGGGTAACATTAGGGAATAGATCTTTGTTTGTTATAGTTGGGGATAAAGCTAGAGATCAAGTAAGTGTCTTTTTTCCGTTTTTGGGTTGTTAGATTTCACTTTTTAGAGGTATACTTTCGATGAATATTTTAATTTTATTCCTTTTATTTCAGATTGTCATTTTACATCATATGCTTTCAAAAGCTACCGTAAAAGCAAGACCTACTGTTTTATGGTGTTATAAAAAAGATTTAGGTTTCAGCAGGTTAATATATGTTTTATATATTACTATTAATATTTATTTTCCATACACAACTGAAAAATTATTTTAAAAATCATTTTGTATTTGTATAACGTAGTTTTGTTCGTATTTGTTGTTAATAGGTAAATCGATATTGCGGTTTTATAATTATTTCGGTGATTTTAGTTTCTAAATCTTTTTACGTTACACAGTTTTGGGGAAATTTTGATCCTTATAAATTATAACGTGTGATTTTAATTAATAAAAAGATACGGTGTAGAAATTTTCACTTTTGAAATAATGTCAGCTACTTCCATAAAGTAAAATTTAATTTTAAGAGGTAATTTGCGTAAAATAATTTTAATAACTATTTAATATACTTATTTATTTCAATAACATTTTAATATTCGTATGTAATTTAAAGGGGAAAAAAGGCATTTTATGTAAATGTTATCAGTGGAATAGTAGCACCTCAACTTAAACTTTTTAAACTGAAGTTAAATTATTTAATAATTTTTGTTAGAGCAGTTAATATTCTTTATGCAGTAAAAATTAACTAAAAACCTGCCGCTTGAATCAGTAAGTCGTCAAATTTAAATAACCTGGTTTAGACAGTAACTGGGGTTTTCCGATATATTCATTTTGTTACTTTATAGTAATAAATGTATGGTTCTTATATGTTTTTATTTGTTAAGCACTTTTGTATTTTCAAGATGGTTTTGTTTAATTTGCTACATATGATGTAAACTGTCAGAAGATGTCATAATTACAATATAGTCTATATATAATTTAATATGTATGTTTCCAAATCGAGTACGTCATTAACATATGAGGTAAATAAATTTGGTCTGAAGATTCTACCTTTGAGGGGCCTCAGAAGTATAAAACTTAATTTTCGGACTCAATTTTTCCTAGTGGTATATATAATTCCTGAACTACTAAATAAAATGGATGCCTGTATTTTATTAATTTAATGATGATTCCATCTAATCACGTTGTGTCAAATGCTTTTTCAATATTTAAAATAACTAATCGTGAACGTGTATTTACATTGAAATTATCGGTTATGGTTTTATATATCTTTTTTAGTTATAGTTTAGTACTAAGATTAGGTCTAAATCCAAATTGGGACTAGTTTATTATTAAATTTAGATTGCTGTATTTACGTATTCTTTTTAAATTGAATCTTAAAAATTACTTTTGGTCTAGTGCGTAGCTGTTTTTTTTTTTTATATACAGTGCATAACAAAAGTATGTGAACATGGAAAAACGCTGTATACGTGTAGTGTGAGCGATTGCAGGATAAAAAGTTATGTAGGTTGGACAAAAAGGAAGAACATAACCATGTACAGGAAGAAGTTTGCGGAAGAAGAAGTAGTAACTCATAGCGGAGCCAAAAGTTACAAAAGTGGTGCTACAAAAGTATGTGAACACAATGACGCACAGAAGGGATAGAAGGGATGAGTCATGGGCAGGCATGATTGGGAAAGTACGCAATGATCCGATGATGGACAGTTTTACAGTCACGTACCGGTACCTTTGTGCTTTGCGTTGAATGAAAAAACAATAGATAAATGACAATGGCTCTCAAAACACGTGAAATTTCGTTAGTGGATCGTGCGCGTATTGTGGTTTTGCATGAAACAGACCTAAGCTACCGTAAAATTGGCAGAAAAAGTGAACGTGTCGCTGGGGGCAGTGCATAAAGTCGTAAAAAAGTACAGCATAACGTGTAAACTCGAGAACGACCGGCGTATTGGGCTCCGCGAACGTTAACAATTCGGGAGCAACGAGGTGTGTTCCGAAATTCCCAGAAGAACCCTTTCAAAAGCGCTCCGACGCTAGCGGCAGATGTTGAAATAGCTTGCGACAAAGCAGTTAATCCAAAAAATATCCGTAGAAAACTGTGAGCCGCGAACATTCACGGTCGATCATCGAATCAAACGTCTACAGTTTGCAAAAGAATATGTGACGAAATCAGCAGAGTTCTGGCGTGAAGTGATATGAAGTGACGAAAGTAAGTACAACTTGTTTAGTTCGGATGGGAAAAATTACGTCTGCTGGAGGAAAGCCAATCCAAAACTCGAAGCACAAAATCTGCAGCTAACGGTAAAACATGGTTTTAGTTTGGGGCTGCATAGCAGCTGAGGAAGTGGGACGGCTGGACTTTGTTGACGGTTACATGAATGCGGAAATATACGGTGATGTGTTACGCCGTAATTTATGCACCAGTGGAAAATCTTTGAACATAGGGGGAAGGTTCTACTTTCAGCAGCACCAAGAACCTAAACACACAGACATGAAAACACGCGAATAGTTCCCATACAGTGTGCCGTATCAGTTGAAGAAGACGCCTTCCCAGTCACCAGATCTGAATCAAATAGAGAACCTCTGGTTTCATCTCGAACTTCAGGTCAGCAAACACCAAGTTTCCAGTCTGAATGGATTCCGTGAAGTACTTCAGACTTCTTGGCCTCGCAATCTCACCCGAAATTACGAGAACCTTGTTGGGCTCGATGCTCCGTCGTCGCCAGGCTGTGATCAATACACAAGGCATGCATTCAAAATATTGAATGTTCCTTTCCTTCGTTCTGGTTCCAGAAAACAAACATTGTTCTCGTGTTCACATACTTTTGTTGCCAGCAAATATGTTTATTTTTGATTTTTCTTGGTTTACATTTGTTTTTTTTATAAAATACATGTTTTCGTTATTTTCATGTGTTATCTGTGCGCATCGTCTTACACGTTTTTCTGTGCGCGTTTTGGCCCCTCTTTCTCTCATCCGCATTTTTTCAATATGTTCACATACTTTTGTTACCCACTGTATATTTTTTTTTTTGTACTTTCTTGATTATAATATTCTTCATAGAAACTTGATATGCAGAATTTTTGTTGTTTTTTTTCCAATGCATTTTATTATTCTTTAGGACTAATACAATTAGTAACTGATAATTTTTCCGGAAATTCAGCTGTATACTTACTTCTTGTATTTTTTACAAAGCGAACAAGACGGTGTGTTGACAAACCTTTACCACTTTACTGAAATACTTCAGCATATGTTCTTCTAAAAGTTTACCTTTATTTATAGCTGAGAAAAAAAAGTTACTATTGCAACCTAGGTAATTTAATTGGTGCTAATCAGTGTATCCTTTTTATAAAAATACTTCTGTGTTTTCCAAAAGCTATTATTTTTTATGATGGTTATACTTACGAATGAACTTAATTTAGTGTTTCTTTCCAAGTTTTATCTACTATGTTCAATTAGTTATAAAGTTTTAAAAAATTTGGTGGTTTGTTTGCATAATATTTTTGACTTAGTTTTGGAAAAATTGGTTTTAAGTTTAATTCGTATTTTAGTGTTTTTGAAAATATATTAATGATTTTAGTTTAATATAATTCATTTTTGGAATGGGTTAAAGTGTTTTATGAATATTAGTTAAATTTGCGGATATTTGTATTTATTGAATTGTTTTTTAATATTTCAGCAGTTTGCTTTAATACATCTGAGTAATCTTCTGGTCGGATGAGTTTAAAATTTTAAATGTAGCTTTGCTATAATCCACAAAAGCGCGCAGAATTAAGAATGAAAAAGATATTTTGCCTTCAGAAAACATTTCACTTTTTAATTATTTTGGGATTCATTTTAAAAGAATTTTTGGTATAAAATTTATAATAAAAGTTTTTAAATTCGGGCGAAATTAGTTGTAAATAATTTTCTTTTCACGGAAAATCAACTCATGCTTTTTCCATTTTATAAAGAAGTTATAAAGAGAGTCACAAATTTCTACATTGTGCCAATTTTATTACTAAATAGAATCAACTTTATTTTTTAGCAGTTTTTCACTTCGATTTTTTTTTCTTTTTAAAATTGTTGAGGAAGGCAATGTGGCCTCTGCTTGGTTGTTCTGTGGGCGCTCATATTACGATTCGAAAAGGGATGCGTTATTGTTATAGGGTTTTAAATTTTTGACTTTGACTAAATTTAAAATACTTGGATTATGACGGTGATTCTTAAGTTGCTAGGAATTTAGCTTGTAAACAAATTTCGGAAATTAGATTTGAAAACGTATTTTCAGCATTACTATTGAAATAGTTCCGAGTACAATTTGTAGCAGTTAAATCATCGATTAATTAAACGTTTAGTTCAAGCCCAAGTTTAATTATGCGATAATTGATGTGCTTTAGAGTTAACTTTTTTGAACACGGGCAAAAATATAGATATTAGGTTTGTTTTACATGTTACACATTGTTTAATGTAATATTTATGATTGATATTTTTTAATACGCTATGTAATAGTATAATTAAATGTATGACGATATTCTTTTTTTTGTTTTTGTAATACTCAATAGTCATCGAAAGAATAAAATGAAACAAATACAACGTAAATTGAAAGCTGGAAAAGTTAACGTAAATGAAGATGATCCGTTTGAAATATTTGTTTCTTCCACAAGCATCCGTTATTGCTATTATTCGGAAACGCAAAAAATTTTGGGAAATACGTACGGGATGTGTATATTACAGGTAAATTAAATATTAAATATATTAGTAATGGTTGGTATAATCCCTTCGAAACGGCGAAAGTAAATATATCTTTTTTGATACAGTTGTGCCAGAAAATTATTTATGATGAATAAATATAAAAAATATTTTAATTTTTAAATATTTTCATGTAATTAAATATGTAATGATGTAATTCGTGTATTCAAGAATCTACTCTTTTATAGGAAAATCGAAAAAATTTTTGTTATGGTCATTAAATTCTTATTTATTGTATTTTCGGCACTTTGCGCATATATAATTAGTATAGGAGTATTTAGAATTTTACAAGGAACATTTAGTTGTAGTAGTAAATTTTTAGTCATTTTTCTCTTATCATCTCCATATGCAGCTTCTTAAATGTGTAATTATGGGAGATCACCGTGTAAATAACTTGCCCCCTTCAAAATGATGGCTGTGTATGCTGTTTAGTTGAGTGAAGCTTTTTGTTAAATTACGACAAACAGGTTAAAGAAAGACCGATAATTTTCGGTTGAACATGAAACGTGAAGACCATTTTTTGCTGGGCGATGATGAACATATTTCCTAAAAAGAGAAAAAATCTTTACATAAATATTAAAACCCAAAAAAAAAAAAAATAAACATTTTTCACATATGAAGTCCAAGGATCGAGGAATCATATATATGGTTGGATTATGAAGTAAGTAAAAATGGTATAAAGAAAAGGAGAGTGGTCAAGAAGGAGTAAAAACCGAATGATTGTAGTGATGAAAGCAATTTGATTTTCAGATATGGAATTCAATTGCCTTTAATAACAGTTTCAGTAAAGAAGATGAAGTCAGAGGAAGCAGCTTTGCAACGTAGACATATTATCAAACTACTGTCGTATTCTAAGTGTATTAATTACGCAAAAACGCCTTACCTTATAAATAATTTTTCTATAATAATGTCTTAAATTTTTTTTAAATATTTCGGTATATAGTTTAGTAACTACGCAACGTGTATTGGTAATGTTCTACGAACAAATAAATACAGATATCACCACGTAAATAAAGAGAAAAAATTAAAGATTTATATTAATCTGTGGGTGAAGCTGCAGGGAACAGTAGCGGATAACTAAATGGGCCGTTTATAAAATAAGAGAATGATGCGATCAAAATAGTGAATAAGGAATAACACAAACAGATAATTACAATGATGAAAGCTACGGGACTTCCAGAAATGACATTAAGTTGACTGTAATGAATGTTTTGCAAAGGATGTATAAATTTAAAAAAGTAGGTTAAAATAAATTAAAGATTTAAAAAATGTTCACTATATAGTAGGTGTAATTTCAAATAAAACAAAAATGTTTATATTAATTTCCAAGTACAGATTTAAAGGGGTATTAATACAGGGTAATAGCTAGGATATAAAAATTGACAATAAAATAAAGTAAACTAACAAATAAAAATAAATAGGATTATAAAAAGAATGGAAAACGTGGCGACAGAGAGAATGTGTGTGTGTGTCTGAGAAATCTTGTTATCAGCCAGGGGTGAATAGTCCATCAAGCGCTGCAGCGAATAGTGAAGTGTTATTGAGATGTCATACACGATTTGGGTAACAGTTGGTATATATATATATATATATATATATATATATATATATATATATATATGATGGCATTTTATTAATTTCTGGCGAAAGTAAATACACCGCGTTCTGTTAGTTGACTTTTTTCGTTACTGAAATCATCAAACCTCCATGACGTGATCTAAACATGCAAGTTGCGCTTCTAGCCTAATTGCTGTACTTATTGCGGAGAGTTAAAAATAAGTAGTGTTTTCTATTACATTTTACAGAGAAATAAAAAATCCTGCAACAGAATTTTTTGAAATCTTTACTAGTTTGCTGTTGTGGTAATAAATTAATTTTAATAAAATGTTCGAGATGGAGAGGTTCAAAGATATATGAGTGAAGATGTTCTTTTAATTGTGTAATTATGGAAGATCACCGTGTGAATAACTCGGCCCCTTCAAAATGATGGTTGCGTGTGCTGTTTAGTTGAACGAAATTTTTTGTTAGATCAGGGAGACAAGTTATAGAAAGATCGATAATCTTCAGTTAAACGTGAAACGTGAAGACCATTTTTTGTTAGACGGTGATAAACATGTTTCCCGAAGAGAGCAAGAATTTTTACATAAATATAATTCCAGAAAAAACAAAATTTTTTTTATAAATTTCCAAGTACAGATTTAAACGGGTAATAAATAAATGGGCGAAGCCGTGGGTAACAGCTAGTTCTTGATAAAGTGTTAAATAAAAAGTAAACTTTATCTATACTTTTTTTAGTATTATTAGAAACATTTTCCACTGTTTATTATATTTACAAATAACTGAAGGACGGATATCAGTTGAACATGTTTATACACTTTATTTTGAGTAAGGTGAAAAAGTAACTTGTTGTAAACACATCGAACAATTGTACTAATATATAGAAAATTTTTATGTTACAAATAAATTAGAATATCAAGAAATTGAACATCTCAATGAAGTGAATGACTTTAAATGATATTGTATGAGTTTTTATTAAAATTTTATATTATTAATGAGTAAAAAATAAGCAAAAATTCAAATCTTGCCAGTATTTCGGAATCAAACGTAGTGCCAATTTTTTTATGAAAAAGAAATCTGAAAGTAAATAACAGTAAAAATTATTTTAATTAAATAAATATATCTTTTAGATATGTTAGCAAAGAATGTTTCTAGTGTATTTATTTAATATTCATTTAACTTGGGATTTGTGAGTTATTTCTGAGGAGACAAATTGTGGCACACTGTTTTATACATAAATAAAAGCACATTAAAAAAAATATACATATATTTTTATAAAATAAAGTGTTTGATTGCAGTTTGTCGCAAATTATTTTTTCACTTTTCTGTTGCTATTCCGTTTAAAAAAAATTAAAATACCAATGATATCAGATAGTTAGGCGTATAATCTTTAATTATATCTGGATGTGGAAGATTTTATTTTATTCGATTTTTAAAGATGGGTTTTTTTAAAGGATATGTTTGTTGAGATGTTGAATTTTTCGCGAATGTAATGCAAACAAATGACCTAATAAACGAAATTATTAGGAAGAGGGTAGAGCTGGTGACCGAAAGGAAATTATACTGATTAAATTAGAATCAATGGAAAATGGTGGTAAAGAAATCAGAAAGTTTATTTATTTTTAATATGTATACTTTTTAATTTATTACGTTTAAGATCCTAGAATGTATTGTCGGATAAATGGTTTTGATATATCGCTATATAGGATTTTGAAGCAATAACTCCGAATTTACTAGCTCGTACAATAGAAACTGTCGAAGGAGGAGGAATTATAGCCATATTGTTACGTTCAGTTTCATCCTTGCGCCAGTTGTTTACATTGAATATGGATGTTCATGAACGTTATCGGACTGAAGCTTATGATGACGTCGTAGGCCGATTTAATGAAAGGTACATTTATGCGAAATGTTTTGCAATCATTATTTTAATTTTATTTTGAACCTTAACATGATGCATTTGGTTATAATAGCAAGTATAACCAAATATACGTAATCGTTAATTTTTTATTTTCTTGCTCATAATGAATGAGATTAGTGTAATATAGCGGACATTAGAAGTTATAATGGATTATTTAAATCTTGATACGATAGGTAACCAAAATAATAAAGCCATAAGCAGTATTATAAGCAATACAAATATTAAGTTTAAGCAGTTGTGAATAAAGTAAGAAATGTTCTAAGCATACAGCAAAAAGATTGCAGTCAGGAGTATATTTTTATTATTAGGAAAGTATCGATAAAAGGCATTTGTAAGTAAACCGAAGGATGGGCTAACGCAATTAAGAGATTGCGTGGTTTCGTAAAGACGAAAAGTTGTATTACTAAGAATGAAGAAGAAAACGGACTGAATAAAGAGATTACAGGGGGAACAGTAATTGAAGAACAACGGGGCTATATTTGATTAAAATTTTGTATAGTATATTTTTTAACAGGGAGTCCATTAACAGCTGCAATACGGAACCGACGATCAATCTTTTTATCACTTCTTTCTCTTTTTAACCTTTGGCTTTGTGAAATTTGTTCGAATAATTTTTAGAGAGGTATGATTTGTACCGCTGTGTTACTTGATTTTTATAATCTAAAAGATAGATCAGGTGCTTCGGTAAATATTTGAATTAAATTCAGTATAACTTTTTCGATAACTTTATGATAACTTTATGAACGTAAATAATTAAAACTTTGTTGTATTTTCTATTTCCGTTTACTCAAATAAAAATTAGTTCAGAACTGCGAAAAAATGTGAAAAATAACGTATACTTCTGATCCTAAATAATTTAAATTTTAAATTAGAGAGGCTGTCATTAACTTTTTTTGTAGCAACTTATTATATATATATATATATATATATATATTAGAAACTCACGTAACATTCAGTTTTAAAGCCATTGAAAGTACACATGTTTATAAATCGTTTTTAAAACTTCTTTCTATTGTAATATGTGATGTTGTTATTTAGAAGTATGTAATACAATTTCATTATATTCTAAAGCAATTTTAAAAATTTTTATTGCATCGTAGATTTTTGTTGTCATTGGGATCGTGCAAACGATGTTTAGTCGTGGATGATCAACTTAATATATTGCCAATTACATCATCGCATGTATTGAATATCTCTGCAATTGATAAACAATCAATTGTTTCGGTGAATGACCAAGAATTGGAAGAACTTAAAGAAAGCTTGAGAGATACGCAACCTGTCAGTGCGTTAGTAAATTGTTGTAAAACTTTGGATCAAGTTTGTATTATTTAATATTTCGATTTACTGATTTTATAGATTTCAACATTTTTTATAATTTTATATCGTGCGTGTATTTGTAAAATTTTTGTTGCATTTATTGTTTTTATGATTTTAAGGCACTTTTAATGATTCGTAAAACGGGCATGCAAGGAATCAATATTCATATTTGCTTTGATGCGTTAAATTTTAATAATATTTGCTATTTAAAGTTCGTTATTAATAATTCTTTATGAAATTAATTTACAGGCTAAAGCTTTACTGAAATTTGTTGAAGCGATTTCCGAAAAGACTCTTACATCTACTGTTTCGTTAACTGCTGCTCGTGGACGTGGAAAGTCGGCAGCCTTAGGATTAGCAGTAGCTTGCGCGGTCGCATTCAGTTATTCAAATATATTTGTTACTTCTCCTTCACCAGAAAATTTGAACACGTTTTTCCAGTTTGTGTTCAAAGGTAATCTTTGCTGCATTTTTCGTTCGGATTTGTAAAACTTGTTAATTTTCATTAAAAATGTTTATGAATTCCGGGTTGGATCGTATTTTGTAGGTTTTTAATTTATAAAAATGTAAGTCTTAAATTTTACTTTATGTGTCAGTACTAATATTATAAATTTGGAAGAGTGTTTTTCTCGTTATCCATTACGGCGTAATTGCTAAAACGATTTTATTGAAATTTAATATAGAGTGAGTAGCTTGCTGATATTCGGAGAACAACGTGTAGGGTACTTTTTATTTCAAAAGTCTGTAATTTATATTCTATTATCTGTGCTTTAAAAATTCTTTTAAATTTCAAAATTTGTGTGCTTGCTCTGCTTCTGATTTTCATTTCTTCTTTAATAATTTTTATGCGTATGGTCGTTGCGATGTATTTTTTAAATGAAAATACTGTCGATGGAATCCTTTTGGTTTTCCGACATTTTGTGTACTATGTCACTTATCTGTATTATTTGTTTACATGACTTAAGAGATTAATAATTTGAAGAAAATCTGATTAGTGTCTAATAAGAAAGAATAAAAATGGAACAACATCCAGATAAATGTAAATTACGAATAATTAATCTAATAATGCTAATAGAGTAGAATTTTTCTTGACTATTGAATTTCTATGTAAAGTTAAATATACTTGAAGTTGATATTTGTGATTATTTTTCATACTTTTACGGTTGAAAATTCTAAAATTTTACTGGAACTTTTTTATATCACACAAGATTAATATTTCTAAAACAGGTAAATTTTTTTTTTTTTTATTTGCTTGTATTGTTACTTCTAATGTGCTAATATCTTGTAAGTATTTAAATCAGTTTTATGCACAGCAGTTTCTAATGTAAAATTTATATTTTTTAACATTATGCTCTATTAAAGTTCCTTAAGAGATTGAAGTAGATCCTGGAATTTAGAAAAAAAAAAAAAATGTATTATCCATCGTTACTTGTCACACCCAAGTAAGGGAATGGTTGCTTAAAAATAGTTTTTACTTTTTGCTCGACCATGGAAATAATTCAGCATTTGCTGCAAAAAGGGTTTCATATGCTTCTTACTATAACCAGTCTTCAAATGCTTTGATGTTTTGAGAACGTATACGTATATGTCGCTTTCGAAATATTGCAAAATTCCCTGTTTATATTGTCCATTTCAGAGGTCGCGGTTAGGTATATATTCTTGAAGCTTTTACAACTGATGTGTATTACAAACCTTACTTTAGTCGGTAAAATCGTTCTTTTTTGAAATGTAATTATATCGCATTTCTAAAACTTTTACATAAATATCACGTATTATAGTTATCTGAATAAAATGTACCGAACTTTGTTCGTTTAAAATTATGTTGTTTCTTAGAAAGGTGGCAATGTAGAAGTAGTAAAAAATAGTTTATTAAACGATATTTAACCAAAAATACGCTATTATTGAAGTCAACCGTGAATCCAAATTACGGAAAACTTAATCAATTCTGTGATGCCGTAGTGCTTCGCCCACAACTTTATCGTTAACTATAAGGATGATCCACATATCATTGACTAACACTGTACACTCGCAATTTATTTCTTATTGTTATTATTAATGTTTGTCGTATTTATTAGTTTACTTCGCTATACATGCGTATCTGTACGTTTCATTAATACTTTCCTATTTTTATTTATTTATCCCCCCCCCCCTCTCCGCTCTTTTTATGAAGTAATAATTTTCTTTTTTCCCCTAAATTGCAGTTTCATTATTCCAACTTATTATACGTTTACAGTATTACCTACTTACAGTATCAGCGACTATGTTTTTCATCCCTGGTTATTGTTCATACTTTTGGTACACTTTGCAGGGAGTTTTCACACACATTATTTATTTTAAGCTTTTTATTATCCTTTTTATTTCATACTACTGGTTAAATTTATTCTTACACAGTATCTATTCCCTGCTCCTTTATTATATACGATTCAAAAATAAATAAATTTGTCAGAGGTTATCCGGCGAGGCAAAAAAAACTAAAAATACGCACATTAATAATATTGCTAGTTTAATTCAATTCCTAAAGAGACAAAAAAAATTTAAAAAATCAAACATTATTTGATTAAAATTGAAATAACATGAAAACGTAAAAGGTGTTGAGGAAATGCTTAAATGTGAAAAATGTAAAATGTGCAGTTTTCTTTTTGTATAACTATCAGAGTAAATCTTAATATAATTTTAAAAAAACAAATTCTCGATGAGAATTTCAATGTTTGTTTTATTTTAAATTATTCGTTATATATTAAAAGGATGTTTAGAAATTTATTTTCTTTTTGCTAAGTTTTTGGTTTATAACGAAAGGCTGAATTATATATAAAACCAGAAGTTAGGTGTAATTTTATATTGTTATTTTAGAATGTTATTCAAACTTTTGTTTTCAGGTTTGGATGCGTTAGCTTATCAAGAACATTTAGATTATAGTATTGTTCAGTCGACAAATCCAGAATATAATAAAGCGTTAGTTCGTGTAAACATTTACAAGGAACACCGGCAGACTATACAAGTATATTTGAATTTTTTTTCTGATTAAAAGCGTAGATGAGTTTCTTGTTGTAAAGCGTCATTTATTTTATTTTATTTATTTAATTTTTACTTTTTTTTTGTTGTGATCGTAATTTATCCGCTACCAATAACTATTACTCCCAATTTCAGTGTATAGTTTTTTTAAATTAATGTATGAATGGGAAAATAGGATATAAACTTAACTGAATAAAATCTCACAAAAAGTTCTAAATAACAGACAAGTTTAAAAACAAAAATGATTAAGATTTAACGAGAGGATGATAGGAGTAAGAGTGGAATTAAAATAATAGTGCAGTGATAAATACATAAAATAACCAAATGTTATCTAGTATACATGTAAAAGAAAATTGTAAATTTCCTTGAATTGTGTGATTGCACCCCTTACTAAAAATAATATAAATAAAAATTTAAAAAGCTCTTTAAAATTTGCAACTGATTATATATTTTTTGTTTCATCTCGTGCGGAAAAATGGTGGTTCTGTGTGGGTAGTAAGTTTTTGTTTTTTAAATCAAAAAATTTCTTATAAACCTGTTCGGTGATTGCTTTTGTTATATTTTAAATTTAAGCTGGGTAATATGTTTCCGAGTTCAGAATTAACGCCTTTTATAGTAGTAGTTAAAACAGTTATTAAGAAATCAAAAATTTTAGAGATTAGTTGTGTTTACTTAAACCAGAATGATCTTGAAAACGTATGAAAAAAGAAATTATAATGACTGGTAAATAATTTTAACTAAAAATATTGCGACTAATTGTGTTTTTTTTTGTTTTTTTTTTTTGTGATTTGAAGGGCGTGGAAAAAAGAAAATAAATTGTATGATTTAATTAAAAGACATTCAATTTTTTTGAATTAGGAAATAATGTTAATACGGTAAAAAACATATTTTTGGGATATCTAGTGAGTTGCGGAATTACCGATAGATTACTAATTTTTTTTCTTCCGTTATATTATTGATCAAAGATAAATTGTATTTGCTCAAGTGCCTACCTTATTAGATTAAATAGTTTAAACATTATTTTATTGCGAGTATTTAGTTGCACTTTTTTATTTAGTACATACACCCAACTGATGTTCAAAAATTGAGTCATACGGAACTATTAGTCATTGACGAGGCTGCAGCAATACCACTTCCGTACGTGAAAGCGATGCTGGGACCTTATTTGGTATTTTTGGCGTCCACCATTAACGGGTAAAAATGTTTAAATACGGAAGTTATTAGATTTAATTTTAAATTATACTAGCTGAATGCACCCGTTTTATTTATTCCGTTTACGCCAGAAATTAATAAAATATTATTTATCGTAGCAATCATTTTATTTAAATTTTAATTGATGATTTTTACGGTCTTGAATGCACTACAGATATGATCTCCACCAATAACATACTGAACTATCGTGGTCAATTTAATTATTTTTCTCAAAAAAAATATCAATATTCAATGCGGAATTTGTTGTTGTTATGAAATCATGTGCCAGCAGAACTGTCAAACTGAACGGTCACATCGTGACGCCATTTTTGCATTTTTTTTTTATTGTTCCGACTTTTTCGATGGATTTTTCCAAAATTTTGTTTCATATAAACTTTGTCCTGACAATAACGAACACAACAAAAACAAAACAGCCAAATCGGTGGAACCGTTCTCGAGTTATGATCTTTTATACATGCGCAATTGATTTTTACATATATATATATATATATATACTATTAAAAAAGCCCGTCGAACGACAGAATTCACGACCGCGATTGAATACCGAAGAACAGTGAAGAGTACCGCGTTTTCCACGTTTATTTACATCATAGCCGCATAAATAACTCATACCGGAATAATTTCTTTTCTATGACGTCATCTATCGGCAATGTTGATAATCGTTGTTTTGGCTAGGTGGTCACACTTTCGATCAGTTTTTATTTATTTATTTTTTTGACTTTTAAATAGCCTAAATTGATCCTCATGGCCCATAAATAAACTGTCCAAATTTCATAAAAATCGGATGGATAGTTTCGGGGTCCATCGAGGACATACGGACATACATACATACATAACGACGTATATTCATTTTTATATATATATAGAAGAAGATAGCTATATTAATGGACGCGTTGAGAATGATTTTAATTATCGTAAAAATTTCGGCAGTTTTAATAGGAGGAAAAGGTTTTAACTATCTGAGGTTTCTACTTTTGTTCCTAAGTGGTGTACGGTTATTATAATTACATCGGAATCCGATATTTAAAAAAAAATTGTTAATTTAAAATTTTTTAAATTTTTATCGGATACTATCTCGGTGCGATGTAACAAATATCTCATCGCAATCGTAAAATTAACCTCGGTAAAATTCGAACTGAGTCCGATCGATTGTTTTTTGTTCAAAAAAAGAGTGTAAACATTTTATTTAATATTTGATAAATATGTGTTTGAACTAATCAGTTGAATGTTTTGTTTTTTTGGGGGGGGTTCTTCGTAATTAATTAAGTTTAATGAAATGATGGATCTGTACTATAGTGAAGTAGTTAATTGTTGTAGTGTTTCGCTCCTATAAAATTGGTAAAATAATGTTTAATTATTAAGTAAACAGTAACTTTAAAAAATATAAGTGTTTTAAATGTAGTAAAGGGAGAAACTATCGTTTTAATTGAGAATCTAACGGCTATGCGATCAAATAAATTATCAAAAGACTGTCATAGTGGTATTTCTTATTGATCTATTATTTACGTAAGTTGTATAATATATTTCACTTTAAACATTTAGGCTACGTTATTTTTATTCGTGTTCATTTATAGATATCATGAATTTATTTATTGTAATGTTTTAAACACATTGCGACTGCTTTCAAATTGTAGGTTGTTGGAATTCCTAATAAATTTTTAAACATTTTCTATTAAAATTATAGGAAATATTTGATATGGCGGGTTTTAGAGTATTTTTTTGGATTGCAAATTACTTGTTACTTACAAAATATGTGTTTCAATTTAATTATCCAGGTATGAAGGAACTGGCAGATCCTTGTCTTTGAAGTTATTACAACAACTAAGAACACAAGCATTACCAGCTGGTAGTAATAGTAAAACAGATAAAACTGATCAATCAGCTGTCACGGGTAGAACATTGCATGAAGTATGAATTCATTTTTTATTTGGTATACTTATAATTACAGTTACATAAATAAGTGTTTTTTAAATTTTTTTCATATTCTGTAATTCAAAAAATAAATAATGTAATTTTATGATGCTTTGAAAATGTGTGTATTCTATTTTTGTTAGTGAAGAAACATACGTAAAAAATAGATACATTAATGTTAAAGTGTTAAAATAGGTATCATTAACGGAATCTATACGATATCAACCGAACGACGATATTGAAAAGTGGTTAACGGAATTGCTATGTTTAGATGCTACTTTGGTGCAGCCAATTTTATCTGGCTGTCCATCTCCAGACGTTTGTGACCTGTATTACGTTAATAGGTAATTATAGTTTAAATTACTTTCATTATAATTTGTTACTAACAAGATTCATTTGTAATCATGAGAGAAACAGTTTTCACATCAGCCGTATAATGTGAGTTTGAAGGTAAAGCGTGAAAGAGTAGAAAGCGCCTGGAAATAATTTCGAATTTCCTTAAGATACAGGCACAATACAGCGTACGAAAATAGGAAAAATCTTATAAATAGGAAAAGCAGCAGCGATGGTGATATTATAAATTGTGTAAATTATAAAATTAATTTTCTTGATTAGTAGCCCGTGAAAAATTTTGCGTTCACAGGTGTTTTCTTCTATTTTTTAAAATACTGAATTAGTAAAATATGTTCTAAAAAATAGTCTGATGAAAATTTGAATTCAGCGTAGTTTCATAATTGTCTTGTCGTTTTATTCATGAAGGTTGTTATTCTTTCTTCAAAATATTTTATTTTATTCTCCAAAAACCCTTTAGCATTATTTCTGTTAATGCGTTGTTATAAAAATAATTCAACGTATAGTAAACGCACTATTTAAATTTTAGAATTAATAATATTCGTTATACTTATTTTGCTTATTTATTTTGCAGTGGACACTGAGTAAAAATTGGTCCATTTTCCTTTCTGGGTGCTGTTATTAGGTTTATTTTGTTAAAATTTAATGCTAGATAGTGATCGATGACAGGACAGAAAGTGCCATTTTCAGTATTATTGATTATCATCAGTAAATCAGATTATCAGATTGTTTTATAGAAATATTTTTATTTTATTTATTAAAATCGATATTTATTTTGTCAATTTCAATTAGTGGAACTAAAAATTGATTCTTAAGCAAAACCATGAGTAACTTTTTAAAGAATACCTATATTTTCTTATTGCTATAAATGAAATTAAGATGTTTGTGAGTGCTGATTTTCTAATTAAAGCCATTTTTAAATATTTTGACTGTTCACGTTTGCCATTCAGGGTAATCATGTATCATTCGAAATTAAATTTATGCAATTTTTTGCTTTACACGGATGCCTCTATACCGTGTAACTAACTGACTTTTAAAAAAAAATGTGTGAACCTAATATTTTGCTAAACTGGAACTATTTTTGGACGATATTTGTTACGTTGTTAGCGTTTATGAAGATGAATTTTACAGGTGTGAAAAAGAAACATTTTAATTTAATATTTACTAAATGAATAGGAGTTTGCAATATAAAAAATATTTGAATTATTTTTACATTGTAGGACGATATTTTAAGTTTTAAAATGTGTCATCGAGAAACAAATTTTAAATATTTACTCAGCATTATGTACTATCGAAGGAAAATATTTTTTCCAGGCTGTGTTATTAATTGATATGATTTTTTTGTGTACATTTCAGAGACACCCTGTTTTGTTATCACAAAATGTCGGAAGCATTTTTACAACGGATTGTTTCGCTTTTTGTCGCTTCGCATTATAAGGTAAGACTCAAAAATACGATTAGTCGTGTTCGTAATTATAAATAAATTCGTTACTTTTAAATGGACAAAAATTTTTCAGTTGCACTAGGAAATCTTGAATAGTTTAAAAATATTTGAATATAATTTAGGTGGGTATGCATATTTAACGATATTTATTTCAGTGAGATGAAAGGACTTCGGTTAATAAGATAATTGCGTGTGGTTGTATGTTGTTATAAAAATATTTTTAAGGATGTTGCATGTACATGATAACAAATCCGCTTTAAACGCTATTTTTTAAGTAGATCAGGATTGACAATGACATGATTTTACGTGGTTTAGCTTCAGCTTTGTAAGAAATAGATTGAAAATTGTGTTATTACTTGTTTTCTTTTGTTTTAATGGGCGACGTGATTTTTTCATCTGTTATGATTTTTTAACTAAATCATTTTATGGTGTAATGTTTTCTTTCTTTTTCCGTTTATCATATTGAATATTTTGCATATTGTGATCCATTTTACATTTTCCGTAATATATATATATATATATATTTTTTTTTTTTTTAATAATCCGCTCCTTAAGAGAGTGACCTAAGCTATTGAAATCTTAAAATAATCAATACTTATAAACAATTAATATATAACATTTTATGGAACCATAACTAGTTCTCACTAATATTTAACAATAGCATTATTATTAATTAAGCGATAATATTTTACAAGTAGTTACATAACGAAATCAAGAGGATATGTGAACTTGAGGCATCTACTCTGTATGTCCAAATTGGACGCAGGATTGCTTGATACGGAAGACGTTTATTACATAGACTAAGAGGTGATTTTCTGCCAATTAGTCGGTACGTCTGACTAAGCTTGCACTTCAGTTGTAGTTTTTTGTGCTCAGTATGTATGAACAGTACTGCTTTCCGTGACAACTTCTTAACTATTGCAGGAGCAATATCATCAATTCTTGCTGCTTTCTTAAGATTGATGCTTCTACCAATCATTTTAGCAATCTCTGTAAGAGACATGAACTTTATAGGTTGTTGCGGTTGATAGACTATATGTGATTGAATATTATTTGGCAGAAATATTGTTACAGGTATTTTGCGAACAGTTCTGCTTTCTCTTCATTTCGAGGTATCCATTTCCCATCTTCATTATTTTCCGTATGTGATTGAATATTTTTTTTTTTTCGTTATTGCTTTTAGTTTAATCCCCAACGTGTTTGTCATACCTTGTCGTGAGTTAAAAAAGAAAATGAATTCTATTTCTGGCACAACTGTTAGGGTTTTTGTATTTTTCCAAAACAGATAGCAGTAAAAATTCTTCTAAATTAATTGTAGTTTTGTCGAAGAATGAGGGTATAGTAAATTAATCAGAAATGGTATGCTAACTTTTTATTTTTAAAAACTAATTAGTCTACGAACGATGTACACTATAGTAGATTTAATTTGAAATTAGTTTTGACGCTTGTCACACAAAATACAAAGTAAATATGTAGAATGCTTAAAATAATCATGAATGCTAGTAGAAAGCTAAAAAGGTTATTTTTTTTATAACTAATTTTTGTTTAATTGTCATTTTTTGCAGTAAAATGTGTCTACTGGTCGTGTGGAATAATATATTTTTATTTTGTTGACGTGATTAGATTAAAATGTTAAGTTCTTATTTGAAAAAAAAAACTTTTAATTGTTTACATGAAGTTAATATTATTATTATTATTATTTTTATATTTTAATCGTTGGTGCATCACGAATTATATATAAACTTCTAATGCTTTTGTATTATTCAGCACGTTTCTATTATTGTTTTTTGTATTGTTTTATTTTATTTTTTTCTGATTCTAATTATTTTATTGTTTAATGATTTTTTTTTTGAAATTATTCCAATAGTTCAAAGAACTACTGCAGTTAACCCTACTTTATTTAGCTTTCTTTCCATTGTATTTCATCGAATAAGTAAGTATATTTTCTTTTTTTCCTTTATTGTTTTTTTTTTTTTTTTTTATTATTTTCGAGTTTGGCCATCTAAGGACCATGTAAAACAATTTAGGCACCATTCAACCCTCTCCAGCCAATATTTTTTAATCCTCGACCGGTGGTCTTTTTTTTTCCCCGTCCATATTTTGCCAGTTTTCTTCTACTATTTTTCTTTAAAACTTTTGAACATTGCTATTTTTTGTTCTAAGTATTTGTCTATCTTGAATTTTTTCTTCTATCTTCATTTCGTTTAAGTCTTTTTTAACTTCCACAAACCAACCTATTCGCCTATTCTGATTTTTATCAAAAAAGTCGAATATCTTTTTGGTTAGTCTTTCCGGTTCCATCAATTTAAGATGGCCATAAAACGAGACCCTTCTCTTACGTGTATGGGGTATCTGTTATTTTCTCGACTATTTCATGTACCTCTTTATTAGTTCTTAGTTTCCATATATCATTTTCATATTTTAGCCCAAGGATTCTGCTTATTATTCTTCTTTCTTTCTTTTCAATTTCCTTTACACTGTTTAATGTATTCATTAAGGGACATTCTGATGCATAAAGACATTCCAGCTTAATCACTGTATAGTGTCGTATTTTTACATTTCTGGACATTGATTTCTTGTTGTATACATTTCTCGTTAACTGAAATGCTTTTTCCATTTTTTTTCGCTCTTCCCATAATGGTTTCCTTGTCCACCACGTTTGGCTCTTATCATTTTTCCTAGATATTTAAATTTCACAGCTCTCTAAATACTGCCATACTTTGTCCTTATGTATTTCGGAGCTTTCCTGAGGTTATATATCGGGTTTTTTCAAAAGAAATTTGTAATTCTGCTTTTTCTGCTTCTTCTTCTAACATATCTATTTGTTTTATTGCATCTTTTATATTATTTAAAAAAATTGCTAAATCGCCTGCAAAAGCTAGACAATCAATTGCAATGTCATTAACGCTTCTTCCTAATCTGATCTTCTGAATACCTTCTTCCATTGTTCTACTTCTCCATTCCCTAACTAACGGTTTTAATACTTCTCCTAAAAATTTAACTTTTGATACTGTGTTTTTGTCACTGTTTGCTTGGTGATGGCAGTAAGTTTATCATCCACACCAAATTCCTGTAATATGCTGAATAAAGTTTCTCTGTCTATAGAATCGTATGCTTTCCTAAAGTTAACAAAGGTTATTACTATGCTTTTAGATCTCAATCTTCTATATCTCAGTATTAGCTCCAAATTCAGTATTTGCTCTGGACAGGATCTTCTTTTTCTAAAACCAGCCTGGTATTCTCCAAGTTTTTCTTCTACTTGATATTCCAGTCTACTTTGTATTGCTTTTGAAAGAATTTTATATGTTACCAGTAAAAGTGATATTCCTCGGTAACTATTGACGTCCGTCCGTCCTATCTCCTTTTTTTTTATGAAGTGGGTGAATTAGCGCCATTTTCCAATCTTCTGGTATATTTTCTGATTCCCATCTTCCCTGAATTATTTTTTGTAACTGCTTTATTGTTTTCCAAGTCTTTAATAATTTGTTGAATCTCTTGTACGTCTGGCGATACTGAATTTGGAAACCTATGCCTCGGATTTTGTTTTGGAAAAGTCTCCCTCGGTTGTTTGCAGTTTAACAGTTTATCGAAATATTTCGCTAGTACTTCACAGTTATCCTGATTATTTAGAACAAGTTTTCCTTCTTTTCTGATATTATTATTATTATTATTATTATTATTATTATTATTATTATTATTATTTTGTTTCCTCGTACAGCAACCCTATTTTTAGTGCATGATACGGATTTAATTTTTGTTTACAAAATTTAAAATTATAGAAACTAAAGATTCATTTTAATTGTTTTAGAATAGCCCCAATGATTTACAAATGTTGTCGGATGCTCCGGCGCATCATTTATTTTGTTTATTGGGTCCCGTTAATCCGAAAGCGAAATCGTTGCCAGAAGTTTTATGCGTAATTCAAGTAAGATTGCATTTGTGAATCACGGTTTTTGTTCCGATTATTGAAATTTGTTATAAATCGTGGAAAAATTTTGTTGTATTTGTAATATAATATTCTCTCAATAGGTTTGTTTGGAAGGCCAGATATGTAGAAACTCTATAACGGACGGTTTATCTCGTGGTAAACGAGCTGCTGGAGATTTAATCCCTTGGACTATTGCTCAACAGTATCAAGACGAAGATTTTCCATCATTGGCAGGCGCTAGGATAGTTAGAATTGCAACACATCCAGACTATCAGAGTGTAAAAATCTGATTATTATTTAGTTGTTTTTTATTTTAATTAATTTTTTTTTTTTAACGTTTACGTAGTATTCTGGATTTTAGCAATTGGCAATGGTTATTTGAAAATAGTATATGAGAATTAGATTTACCAATAATATTCAATTGTTATATTTTATTTTATAGATGGGCTACGGTAAGCGTGCACTGTCGCTGCTAAAAATGTATTATGAAGGTAAAATTCCTAATATAGAAGAAGATCAGTTACCGCCGGAAAGTGCGATGACTGTGCAGGACGAAGAACTAAATTTATTAACGGAGAGGATAGGTAATCTGTTAAATTTTAGATTGTGTTTTTCTATTTTTAATGAATGAAATTTATCTTTTATGTGCCTTTTAAAACATAACTGAGTTAACATATTCGTAGTTTGGTATTTTAGTGTCACTAGAAAGAAATTCCATTATAATTGGCTCGCTGTTCGAATTTTTTTGTTTTATTTCTAATGCATTATTCAGCTGTGTTTTCTTCATTTTAATGCTTATTCGGCATGTTTAGCTTAAATTTATTTTCACCGTGTTAAATATCTATTTCAGCACCGGACCTTGGGATTTCTGTTTTGAGGTAAAATTCGATCTAATAAAAGTTTATTATTAGTACGTTGACACACTATAATGTTAAAATATAATGCTTAATAGTTTGCGAAAAAATCATTTGAAATTTAGAGTATATTTTATGCAGCATTTTATTTTAGTACATGTTTTAGAGAACACTGTGCGACATGCAAGTGTAGATAAAGAAATGTGGCCCCAGCCCTCTTTTATTCATTCAAATCACATTTTGTTCATTTAAAATTTTAGAATTTAAAGCGAGAAATCGACGAATAGCGAAAAAAAGCGCGACAAAAAAAAATGAAAAATATATACGCTGTAGCGTAAAATTAAATTATATATACAAAAAAAATACTGCTTGATAAACATTTTACGTTCATTGATCACAAAAAATACACAAGTAATTGAATTCTTAAAGAAACGTTGTTTTCAGTGCATGTAAAACTACTGAATAAAACAATGAAATCCATCAAACTACAAATATTGTTTTAAAAAACACAAAACACATTACAAATAAATATGCCCCCTTATTTGATGCTTTATTAAAGTCCACTTTCACATATATGGAATGTTAATTGTGCATAGTATACCATTAGACCGCTTCAAATGTGCTCGATTAGTCTATCATTGAAGATAGTGTCACATTCACAAGGTGGCCACCTAACAATACGCCGAGAATCTTGCATATCTGGAATAAGCCGAGAATTTTGATGTAAAACCAGGAAAAAAAAGTAAAAACAGCAAAAAACGGAAGTTTTGAAAAGAAATCATTTGAAACAAAAAATGATGCATAAAGTATGCTGCGGCGATCAAACATTATCAATAGTAACAAAAAAAAAAAAAAAAAGATTCTTCTTTTATAATTCACCTCTGATTTTTCGATTAAACGATGTTTTTATAACGGCAGGTCTATTTTCATGATAAGTAATAATTATATTTACTACCAGTTCGTTTTAGTTAAAATTTTAACGAAACGCCTGAAAGAAATTGTTATTATGCATTTCAGTTTGTTCAACCTCTCAATAAAACTTTTGGGGAGTGCTTGAGTTCCGTAAAGCCCTTGAAGTTAGCCCGTATTATTACAAATGTAAATATCAGACGTCAAGCACATTTTATAAGTCAGAACTATTTAAATGGAGAAAGAATAAATTAATCTGTTATAAACTTTTCTATCAACTTTTGTAATAATAAAGTGAGTATTTCTTGAGTCAGATTAGGTCATTATAACGGTAGTAGAATGTATAAAATGTGAATAAAAAAACTTCAAAAAACTAAAAAATTTATTTTTCAATTTTTTCTGTTTCTATTGATATTTTATTTGTCTTCGCTTCAATTTGTTGAGTTTGTTATTATACAAGTGGAAGAACGTTCGTGTAAACTCTTGTATAATTCTAGTAACCGGGAAACCGGGAGGATTTGGATTAGGAATAAACCGGGGATTTTAAAATTATATTTGAGTGGCCACCATGATTTATCATAAACGTTGACATATAGCGTGTGCGTTCATTTTTTTGATCTTTGTTTAATTCGTTCAGAATTAACGTATTTATATACTTGCTCCGGTGCTGTTGAGGTATCGGCTAGGTCAATATTTTAACAAAAGATAACGAGAACAGCTGACCCCCCGACTCCGGCGGAAGGAGATCAATAGAGGTGGCTGTAAAAGGTAGAGTCACTATTATGTACACCGAATAGCATAACAGAGAACGGCATCGCAAACTTAGACACCAGTCGTGACAAACAAACATGCATCAAATTACAGATCGTATAGACCAATAACATTATTATCCTGTGTTGATAAATCGTTAGAGTTAACTATTAAAAATAAATTGCAGCGGGGGATTTATAATACAAATAAATTTCTTAGAACAAAATTTTGATTTCGGCAACAGTGTCAAGAATTAGCTGAATATTTTAAACGCAGAAATTCAAATTAATATGTCCAAACATTATTATTTGATCGTAGTATTCATAAATTTTTTAAAAGTCCTTATGGTGACATTAATTTTGAAATACTGGGCGATACATTAATTCAATGTAATATTCCAAACAATATTGAAATATTTCTCAAATTAAAACATTCAGTTAAATATGGGGGTAGGTTAAAAGATAGTATTAAAATCCGTAAGAAAATGCCAGGGATCATCAATATTGAGTTCCGTTTTTTGTACGAAGTAAAAAGCCGGGATAAAAGATAAAATAGAATCAAAAAGATTAATATAATACAGTACGCGGATGATGTGTTAGAGAATATGCAGGTTCAATTATTACATCTATTAATATAACAAAGAGAAAGCGAACTGAATTAGTGCGGTGTACTGCACTTTCGAATAAGATGGATAAACGTGATAATATATTACGGCATATAATTAACCTGCGTGTAAACGTGGTGAGATTATTAGAGAGACTTGTTTAAAAATCAGTACCTCCGAAATTATATTCGGCGTATTGTACGATTGAAGATAAATCACCTGCTGATTCCGCAGATACTGAAATGATTTGGTTTGATAAGTTCTTAAAGTTATGCGAATGCGGCGAATAGGATTGTATTGATTGCGAAATTTGGAAATTCCGTATGAGGGGACTTTATAACGGTCTTGTGCACAGATTCGATTGTAAGTACTCGCTGATAGTTTTGTAATCCGCGGAGTGAAGAAACGTACCGTATAATTTTATTAAATGAAATAATGTTAAAATATAAAATACGATTAAAATTAAATTATCAGAATGGATAAACCAACGGTAAGTTAAAAACTGGAAATAAATAAAAACTTCGGGACAAAAAAAAAAATCAATTATACATCACCAATTATTATCACCAGTTTTTGGTAAAATAATTTGATGCGCGAGACTTTTAAACTTACCAAGAACAGAGAAATGATCGTAAAAATTAATGAAGTTCGTTTCCCGCCATAAAATACAATTGTGAGAAGTCGTTAGTTATTAGTTGCGCTAGATGTTAAAATTTTATTTTTTTTTTGTTTTTACGACGATTATCACAAATATAATATATAAATTAATTATTAAATAAAAGTTGTTTAATTATTATTTTTTTCTTCTCTTTATGTGAAATTATTAAAAATAATTTTTTAAATAGTCAATACGATGTTAAATTTATTATTTATTGGAAAAAATTATAATTCTTATATACTGTGTGCGTGTCAAATAATGTTAATCATTTCATGCTCTCCTTTTTTCTTTTTTTTTTATGCACAGTTATGTCAATTTTAACTTTATTTTATGGTCATAAATATAATGTATACTTTCTTTTTAGTTTCCCTTTCAGTAAATTATTTTTCTGAGTCCGTTTTTTCCATTTTTTATTGACTCATCTTAAAAAAATAAACGAAAAATAGAAGACGAATGTGGTTGCATTTTTTATATTAATATGGATTCGGTATTTACGGCGCTATCTAGCGATGATGTCGAGCTAGAAAAATATTCTCTGGTTAAAATCATTAATTTTCGATCTCACGGCATGATCGTATTGTTCGTTGTCAGCGGAGAATACGGTCCGGGACACTTGCACGATCGAAAATGTATTTTACAATTTTTGGTTGAAATTTCGGCACGTGTGAAGTTGGGACCTGCGTAAGTAGCCTGGTGTGTGCGTGTTCGGCAATAACAGGGTAGCGTCTACCGGCAGCGTGAGTCGCGAGAGAAGAATTTAGGCATTGTAGTGTATGTGTGATCAATTGATCGGGATATGTCAATAGCCTTATCTTAATTTTAAGTTTACCGTTAATACTTTAATTTTATCTCGAGCCGTTCTTGCGAGCGAAATTAGTCGCCAATAATCGGGAGTAGTTACCGTTTTTATCCGATCAACGTAACGCTGTGTGCCGCGTTTCTTTGGCTAGTCGCTAATAAAAGTTATCGCAACCGTCCGTCCATTTTTAAGCCGTGTGCCGCGCTTTTGGTAAATTTAATGACATCGAGTCCTCGCGATTTGCCATTTTCGTATTTTATTCGGAAATAGAACTATTGTTAAAGAACAAAAGAATTATATATTTATCCGCATTGCTCAGCGTTCATTGTACATCATTTCGCGCAAGTTCGAACATTTGGGTGGTTACGGGTAACATTTCGCTGACGAAGAGAAGCCGCCTACGCAACGTGCCTAAGAATTTTTTTTTAAAAAGAATATTTTCTGGGAATTGTTTTTTTTTTTTTTTTTTAATTATCTAGTCATTACACGAACCTGGTCATAATTCGTTTTCATCGGCAAGCCGGGATCCGGTATATCGGTGTAAATCGCGAATAACCGAAAACTAATACATTGGTGGCTCCAAACAGACATATATAGAGAGAAATTTATTTGAATATTAGGGACGCTAAAATCATGGAGTGCGTAGTTTTTTATACCGAGGGCGCTAAAATTAAATACGCTTTGAATTTCAAATGCTTTTTTTGCGAACTGTTAGGCACTACGTTCTTTTAGTGTTATGGTGAGTTTTTCAATGTACTAATGATAAACTTTTATCGGACCGAGTTTCAACTGAAATTATGAGAGGATAGCGTTTCACTTGTAAACGGGAAGAATAACTTTTACCATTGTTGATATTTTGCAAACATTCTTAAATATTTTTTGTTGCCATTCTTATTGTGGCAGTTGATAGTTTTCTGTTTTTTTTTAACACGATAAAATTTAACCGATTCTGACTGTAAATTACGCTTTTCTGGTTTGTTCCATTTATTTGGGAGGGGGGGGGGCTAAATATTATAATATATTATAAGCTTCGGAATTCTGTAATTTAAATTTACTTTTGCCGAATTTATTGTATTTGTGGCTCGTATTATTGTATTTAATAACCAAAAAGTTGTAACTTTTTTCGAGCGTTTAAAAAAAATAATTTGGATAATTGCGCTCCAATTTAATAAACATGTTAATTTATAAAAAATTAAAGATGAAGGTGTTTCCTAGGTAAGTAAAATCATTACGAGAAAATAAATGGTTACGTTGATAATCATATTTTGGGATTTCAAGAATTAGTTTTAATATTTATTCGATTTTAAGAATTTATTAAAGAGTATATTTTTATAAGTCGTTTAAGTAATTTTGTTCACGAAAATTTAATTTAAAAATTTTAGAACCGCGGAATAATTTGCCGCCATTGCTATTAAAATTAGCTGAACGAATTCCAGAAGGTTTAGATTATATTGGCGTTTCATACGGGTTGACGGCGCCTTTGTTGAAGTTTTGGAAACGCGCCGAATTTGTTCCTGTTTATCTAAGGTGACTTTCATTTCAAATGTAATACGTTAAGAACGAAAGTGAACATTGACTTTTTATTCAATTATTTTCATTTACTCGTACGTTGCATACGATTATGCTTGCTATGTGCAGATATTTTTGATGAATGAAGTAAAATTTTGAACAGTTCACGATTTTCATAAAATAAGCGAAAAGTCGCGTATTTGTAAAATGCAAAATTTCGGTATTTGCTTGCACACAAAAACTTTTTAGGTATATTTAAATCATTTAGCGATTAAAGAAAGTATCCGTAATTAAAAGATTAACTCTATATTAAAATTACGACAGAAATTTTAATTACTCTATTGTCGCGTAGCATAGATAACAAGCGTAGGTTATATTTTATTAAAGTAATTGTAGAAAATTGTAACGAGTTCTAAAGTCGGGGGATTTGTTATAAGATGTTTCCTTGACTTTTGTACGATATTTTTCATTATAACGTCAGAATCGTTACCGAATACATACGTACATTTTTTTAAAATCCTAATTAATTTTTCATCTCGAATAGATTCTTCGCAACTTTACAAAACTTTTAACTTCTAGAGTTGAAATGTGGCACGTTTATACATTTTGCTTTCAAATCTTTTTGTTTCTTTTTATAAGCGGGAAATAAGTTTCTGTATTACTCATCTTTCCAACTCATGTTCCCTTCCTGCGATAAAAGATTCCTGATACAAGTTTTTTACTTTTGAATTAATTTATTATTTAAATATTCTATTTTTTCCTGTCGTTTAGGAATTTCCTATTTCTGTCTCACTTCTTTAAATTTCTTTTCTATGCGTTATTTCGTTCGATTGTTTTTCTTAAGATTCTCGACTGTATTTCCTCTTCTCAAGTTCTTCTCTCTTCTAATTCCTTCATTGGTCGCATACGATCCTTATTTTCTGTTTTATTTTGTTGTTATTTCATGCGGATTGTTTTCGTAATGAAGTAGCGTTCATCTCGCCAGCTCGGCTATTACCTACGGACACTTTGTCGGACTGTTTCCTTTTCAAGAATTATTAAACGTCGTCAAGAGCATTCAGTTCATAAATTCGGTTCTCTTTACGTCCTTCCTTTTTAAATTCTCACTCGCACTATTTATCTATCCAATCTCATCCGCAACGTCATTCGTGATTTTCAGACTTTCCACATCTTTGTCATTTTATCATTCATTCTCTGCTTCGTTTACGTTTAAGCCGGAGCTGACTTCTTTTTTTTTTTGCCTCTTTGTCTTGATAACTCTTCTTTATACAATCTGGATCTTTACGTTCGGCTTTATTTTTCCGAAAACAAACTCTCTATTCAGAACACTTTTCCGTCAACATTCTCATTCCTTATTATTTTTAATATTTCAATTTCCTTCTCTTTTAGTTCTTCTCATTATTAGTTTATTTGTTCATTACCACCTCGTATTAGAATTTAGTTTCTTTTTTCTCTTCTGAAAGCTGATGCCTTATAAATATAATAATCTGACCAAGCGGTAAAAAATAATAACTTATTTAATCTTTATTTCGTTTCTTTCGTGATTTTTGTTTATTCTGCTTTAGGCCTTTCACATACGGTGGTCATGGGTTCACTGAATTAAGAAATGTGCAGTGTGAGTCCTATCCAATTGTAGAGTGGCTATACTGTTGGCTTGTTTACTCTTGTATTTACTGTTATATTTTTAGTACATTATAAACAAAGAGTGTAGTAACCGAGTGTGCAAAAGTACTGCTGACTCATCCGTAGGAGCGCATTACTTTCTTAAACAAAATTGATATGTTCACTCGATATACACTTTATTAAATTTCTTGTCTTTCCTGCTGCCCTCTGTCATCCATTATCCTTTTGTTCCGTAAATTAGTTTTTATCGCCTTCATTAAAATTCTCTTTTCCCCTCTTTAACATTCCTTATACTCTTTATCGTATAGTAAGCAATTTGTTTTTTTCTTCTTTTCCTCTTGATTATTTCATTGTCGCCGCTTTTTCAACATTTCATTTGTTATGACGTTATAAATGTTAAATATGTAAAATCTATCGTTAACAAATATGCAAAGTTTATTATAAAACAAAAAGCGAAAAAACATCTTTTAGAAATAATAATCAATTAATTTACGGGGCCTTATTTTGTTAATGTAGACGAAACAAGTCCGGTTATAATTATTACTCATTTTTAACTTTCGGTTTCTAAAAAGAAAGAAGTTAATTTTTGTAAAATAATTAATATTTACACGTTTAAATCGGAAGTAAATAAATTAATCTCCGTTTCTTTATAATCTTGTTTAACAATAAATAGGCAAACTGCAAATGAATTAACTGCTGAACATTCTTGCATCATGCTATCTGATTTGAATATTTCTGAAGAGAATGCGGAAAGACCATCGAATAAATGGTTGCCTGCCTATTGGCTTGATTTTCGTCGGCGATTTTTATCGTTACTGGCTTTTCAGTTTAAATCATTTCATCCATCGTTAGCCTTAAGTATTGTTAGTAATAATTCGTCGGTTCTGAAAAATACCGAACTGGAAAGTAAGTTTTTAAAATCGTATTTACTTTTTAGATTTTTTGAAATGCCATAAATGTGCTAAAATTAAAAATTCTTACCTATATATACGCACATTCATTTTATTTTGTTGTTTTTGATTTTATATTAGATAAAGCATTAAGTAAAGAAGAACTCTTAATTCATTTAACAACATACGATATTAAACGATTGGAAATGTATTGCAATAACTTAGTCGACTATCATTTAATAACCGATTTGGTACCGGCACTAGCTAGACTGTATTTTTTAAACAAAATGCCGGATGTTCACTTGTCGGCTGTTCAAGCGGTAAGTACTCTTTTTTTTAATTATCAGCTTTTAAGTGCTATAACTTTGCATAAGTAAAGCGGTTAGTCCTATGTTCTTTGCAGACTAACTTGGATCTGAAGGTTGGACACTAGTTCCGTTCTCTCGGTCTTTATGTTCCGAGATTTTTCTGCTATCCAGTTCGGGTTGAGATTAGGTGTATACCCGGGAGCGACTATGAACCAGATCCTTTCACCGAACGATGTACTATTAAAAAAATTATTTTATCCAACTACATTGCCCGTGTCTAGGATTTGCTATATTTTAAACGTAAATTGCATTTTGTAAATATATATGATGTTTTATTAGATTATATTAATTGAATATATGTTTCATGCAGCTATTATTCATTCCTATTAGAATAAAAATAGTACATAAACAAATTTTATAACGAATAATACGTAAATGAGCCTACAATTAGTTTAGAGTATGCTTGTAATTTAATTATATCGTTTTTTTTTTTAAGGGTATTTTAATAGGTTTGGGTTTGCAACATAAAACGGTAGATTTTCTAGTGACGGAATTAGATTTACCATCAACTCAAATTTTAGGACTGTTCAATAAAACTGTTCGTCGTCTAGTTCAGTATTTAATGGGTATTTTAGAGAAGGCTGTTGAAAGTGCAATGATCGAACCTTCAGTTCCATCTATGGAGCCGCTAAATGTAACGTTAAATCAAGAACTAAGTAAAACTGCTAAGGTAAGAAAAACAAATTATTAATAATTATTATCGCTAGCGAAGTTTGTGCCGCTCACTATTGTTTACTGATTTAATATGAATTTTAAAATTACCCGATAAAGTATCACGTCGCGCTATTATATATTTCATTTTTGAATCATAAACAGAAATTTTTTTTGAAATTTTATTTATTTTTTCTAAAAGTATGCGGAAGATTTTTATTAAAATTTTGGTTTTTAACTTTTTACAACTTTACGCAGTTATGTTTTCTCAATAGTTGGCTTTATATACATCGCATTAATTGTTTCCTTACGCGTTTGTATATGTGCCTTCCTTAATATTTCTAAATTTGTTCGTACGTTTAACATTTTTATATTGCACTATCAGCTTTTTCATATTTAAATTAGTTTGCAATTTTATAGCTCACAATACATTATGAATTTTTTTTCGGGAACATATTCTTTCTCTAACGAACGTTAAATTAAAAAATTGATTTTATTTACTAAATTATTTGTTTTATTTTCGTATTTCAAGTACAGTTCAAGTTTTTTGCCTAAATTTTGGAAAAAATTATTGACACATGATTTGTTTACTAAATATTTTTATTTTTGATTAATAATCGCATTTTTCTATGATATATGAATTTTGTTTTTCTTTTTTTTGTTTAATTCTTATCTTGTTCCTTTTGGACAATTATTTTCCGATTACGAACATTCGGTATCCGTTATGATTTATTTTCGTATTCAGTAATTTATATTCTATTTTTTTGTTCTAATTTTTTTTCCTTTTAGATTTTTATTTCCCGTTTATTTCCTGTTCTTTTCGGTTCATCATGCGCAATAGGGCAGACTATACACCAGCGCACTTTTCCTTTTTTGTTTATTCATTTTAATCTAATTTAGCAGCATAATTATTCATTATTTGCGGTAGAATTGCTTCAATTCGCTACTTCGAGGAAACAATAATAACTTATGTATTTATAATGTATTAGCAACAAAAGGCGTGTATTTCAATATTACCGACAAAAATAACATGGCCACCATCTCTTCCTGTTATTCCGCCCCTTCCAAGAAGCGGTAACCTCGTTTTTGTTTCATCTTTGTACGTTCAAGCGTTTCCCTTTCCGACCTGTTTACTATTTGATAGACCACCTGTTGTTAAAAAGCGAGTGTTACATTTGATACGCGATGGATTGACGGTTAATAAAAAGAGGAGCATGTGAGTTAAATATTAGTGGAAATTTTTCAGTTTTATAAAATTAGAAGAAGCTGCATGAGCAAGTATAAATTTTGATAATGGATAGAAAAGTAGATGGCATTGTTTAGACGTTATTCGCACGCAAATTGATTTAAACGGCGGGTAAACGAAATTCAAAATATATTGTTACACTTACGTGCGCGTTTACAAACGATGTACTCGGCTAGCCCTGTAAAGGGCTATTTCAAATTGCTAACAAAACAAGAATAGGATAAAAGGAATCGCGAGGAAGATGATAACGAGGATAAAAACGTAAAGACAAGGAACGGGATGAATAACAATAACCGGGATTTATACAAAAAACGACTTTTACAATAAAACACGTTAAATACCAGGCGCGCGAGAACAACAACAACTCTCAACTTCTAAAACATAACCGTTTAACGAACTGAGATTGTGCATCCTCACTCAAAACTCTATAGGTCCGTTAGTTTTGTTGCGATCGACTTCAAATTTTGACACAATAATCTTGAAATGTTGTACATCCATATAAGCAAATAAAAAAAAAAAATGCAAAAAAAAAGTTTAAAAACTTTACCCCCCCCCCCCTTTAAGAAATATACCGTTTTTTAATATATTTTCAGATTTCACTGAACCAGTTTTTAATGTAACAACAGCAAACGTATTAGCACCTTCTTTTGATTTATAATGAATGAATTCTAGATGTTTTCCTTAAATAAGGATGTTTTCATTTTTTACATTACATTTTAGGGAGAGCGCCCACCGAAGCGATACGATTCCGATACGATAGCAACTAAATGTAGTTCAGAATATAACCCACGTTATTATATGAGTTAGCGCCCACTGACGCGATGCGACAAGCAACCGATAAGCAACTATCGTATCGCCGTCGCTCGAGTGCTACATGTTTTATATTTAGTTGCTTGAGCAAGCGATTGTTTGTTTACATTCTGAATTTTTATGCGTAATATGAGTAATCGGCAAAAATAACAATTTAAAATCGGTGTTTTAAATTTATTTCAGAATATTTTTAAAAACAATTCATATTTATGAAATAAATATTAATATTTACATTTTCTTATTTTGTTATGTAATATAAATTAACAGCAATATATATGTATATGGTATAGAAAATGTTTCTAAACATTTAGATATACATAATTAACAAATGTATTTCTCGTAATGTGATTAAAATACGTTTCTGCAGTGTATAAATGTTCTAAAATGGGTGTTTTTTTTACAATTTTTGGCCAATTTTCTCTACTAACCAATTAAACGTTTCCTTATTCATTCCATAAAAACTTTAGAACTTTTCCGAGTATATATTCAGTTTTTTATAAACATTAAAGCGTTTATTTTGTTACTCTTTTGAAAAAATGGATGTACTCAATAACGTTGTTTTATTTTTTGATTTAAATTGTTAAGATTTACTAACGATACATTGCTTCTTCACTAAAAAAGAACAGGAAAACGAAGAAAAATATGACATTTTTTGCACTATAACACCACATCATAAATTAAGTTGCTTCTCCAGCGGATAAATCGCGTTGCTTCAGTGGGCGTTACGTCGTATCGGAATCGTGTTGCTATCGCTTACGATTTAAAATCGCTGTCGTATCGGAATCGTATCGCTTAGATGGGCGCTCTCCCTTACACACGCACGCACGTACACATATACATACATACATATATATATATATATGATCCGAAAATTGTATGAGAAGAAATAATTTTATTAATTTAAAATCAAGTGCAGTTTCATTATGGTAAATTATTAGAGAAATTTCTGTAAAAGCTTATCTATTTCGGACGTTATTCGTGATTTCAGATTTTAGAAAAAAAACAGAAAGCGGAGTTAGAAAAATTAAAATCTGCCGATCTTGATCAGTTCGCTATTAAAGGTTCCGAATCAGAGTGGGATAATATTTTATCTAAAACCAGTAACAAAACCATCGTTTCGGTTAAAAGGTAAAAATATGTGTAATATACATTAGTTACGGGCTCGTGAAAATTACCAAGAATTCCTCGGTTTTATTCTGTATATTTTTTCAGGGAATTTGAAAATATGTCGGTTTGATGAAATTTTTGTGGAATAACAAGAAGATATATGGCTGTATTTCATCATATTTGACTAAAGATTTTTTATTTATAATACCATTTATTTTTTTTTCCGTAGAGGAAACCAAAAGAAAAAATCCGAGAATAATTCTTGGTGTTTTCATCAGTTTAATATAATTTAACGTTTAATTTGTTTGCTGGAAATTAAACTATATCACTTTTCGATGTTTAATCATGATACGTTAACAATTTTTTTATATATCGACTATTAATAATCAAATGTAAACTGCATAGGGTATTCGTTATATCAATATTTCATTTAGAATCAGTATGTCTTATTGTTAGTCGGAAGTTTTTTCTAATTTTAAGAAATATCGGGAAGTTTAGATTTTTTGGGCCATAGTGTAATCTTGACGCACGCGGACAGCTTTAAAATACGATCTTTATATACTCTACTCTCATTTTTTTTTCTATACTTACAGAAATTATTAATGAGGTAAGAAAAAGGTTTAAAAAAAAAATTAAATAGACGTATAAATTAAAGCGATACGTTGTGATATGTCGTATTGATTTTTTTTTTTTAAACAGTGAATAGTTTTGTAAATGTTCGGATACCGAGAAAAACTTTTTTATTCAATACTATTTTTGTCGGAGTTTAATAGCATATGTATTTCGTTGCACGTTATGCCTATTTTCGATTCACTGCCGGATGTAGGCGTTCCCTAGTGGGACAAGTTGACTTAATCTCCCATGCTGACCGGGAAAATTATTTATATCATTAGTTATATAGAAAACGTTCAGAAATACGATAAATTCGAGCATTTCGAGAAGTTTTTTCCATTAAAATTAATAATAATAAAGTGATGTACATTTTTAAACAGTTAGTAATAGATTTATTAATTTCTTTCGCGTTCATTCGTGAATTTTTTATTAATTATAGTTTAAAGTTTCACCGCCTGTTCTTACGATCAAGCAGTGTAGCGACTGTTTGCTTCTTCGATAAGCAGTCTGCTTTTAAACAGCCTAATAACGTAAATTATACAAATATAAATAACTTTTCGAGTCGTAATTGTACAGTGGCAACATATCTTCAAATTAGTATAAACTATCATCTTATTTTTCTGATAACGACAACATTGTGGTTAGTGGCGGATTCTCTGCGGAGTCATTTGATATTGACTTCCTGCAAAATGTTGAAAAAGATTTAAATGCAGAAAATTTTATTTATTTAAAACAAGTGTGCTACTTACGCTAGTCACGGTATTCTGAATCATTTTGTATAAGTTGGCCGAAACAAAACGTTCTGACGTTGACAGTATTATGCATATTGGTGCATGCATGTAAGATTCCATTGAGATCTTTCCGTATTTATTTCTTTCTTTATTCAGATAATTTTCTTTTATATTAGAAATAATTGATGTAGATAATTCTATTTACACGTTTATTCGTTCCATTTTCATTATGAATAAGTTTTAAGAGAAAAAAAAATTCAACATCTACGATAAATGGGCTCAACATGAGAACAGTATTATAAAAAAATCGAGAATCGTGAAAAGGAGATACAACGAAAATTACATTCAACGTGCATTTTCACGGTGCAGCAAAAAATAAATTCAAAATCGTAATGCGTAATTTTCAAAGATTTGTCATTTTGGATGAGAATGAAATTTGCATACATGTTTTTAGTTCTTTTCTGTTTCGATTTTTCAAATCAGTCGATATATTTGTTGGCACGTTCAGCATTCTGTTTCTTCTTTTGATAATATCAAATTTTCTGCCACGAAATACCGTTTAGATAGTTCGGTGTTATTTCGTTTCTTTTTTTTTCTCTTTAATTCGATTTGTTTGTCAGTTTCATTCTTTTTTGGCCGCCCCCCGTATTTCGTATTATTAAGTACGCGAATATACTTGTCGGTCGTCTTAGATTTGAGAATAGACTTTATTTACTGAGAACTTAATTTTTTTCGTTGACGTTATACCGCCTTTTGTTTTTGAGCATTGAAAACCGATTAATTTTAAATAAACTTAATAAGCGATACTTCTTATACATTTTACATCGTCAATGTTTATAATCCGGTTATTTTATGGACTTACTAGATATGTAGTTTAAGAAAACATATTTATTGTAACCCGTTTTTGAAATAACGACCCATGTCTACGAATATATCCATGTCAAAATATAAGTAACGAATGTTGTCTAGAATTAAATATCAAATTATTCTTTCTGCGTAGAATTTATTTAAATAAGCCAAATTATTATTTTTTATTAAATAAAAATAAATTATTTTATATCTCATCATTTGCTCATTTACGTCTCTTGTCGGGAATCGTTTTGAGTATTAAAAAGTATCCCAAAAAAACTGTTCTGAATACTAAAGGACCTTATAGTTGCTAGATTGGTTCAAATTGGATCCACAGATTTAAATGAACGCTAATTAAATAAATAAATAAAAAGGTAAATTTTAAAAATCGGTAATTATGTATAAATATTCTAAAATGAGAGAAATTTATACCTCTATATATTTGGAAGTATTTCGTTTATATGCGCAGATTGTATTATAATTAACAACTTACGTGATGTTTTATTCTGTTTACTTATAATTTATTATTGACACAGATGTTTTTAAAAATGTGGCGTAGATTTCCGTTTATAATCAGTAAAAGATATTTTTATCCATAAATATTTTACACGAGTTGTTTGGAAATTATTAAAAGACCCAATTTATTTACTTATTAACAATAAGAGAACTATTGTACTTTTACTTTAGCGGTTAAATTTAAAAATTCCTTTTATAAAGTTCGACAGAGATCGGATATAAAAAGCAGTGTAATATTTAAAATCGATAAATTAGGTATTTCCATATTTCAGCTTAATACAGTTACTGTGTTTCCATTTAAACGAGATACTAGATTAAAATAGTAATATGCGCGTTTAATTTTTGTTGTAGTGGAGAGAAGAAAAGGCCGTTAGAAGAAACGACATCCACGAACGATAGTAATGTAGATTTAAAAGACTTCGGTAAAAGAAAAACGAAAAAGAAGAAAAAATCATTCAGTGTAAAATAATAAATAATTACTTTTTTAAATTGTTTTTTAGTTATTTTTTAATGACGATAAGAAAATCAACTACTGAAATTATAACGATAATGAAATGTCTGGCTGGTTCGTGTCGGTGACAATACATTTTGTCTGATGTAAAATTAGTAGTATCGATTTAAACCGGAGACTTTTCAGTAGTCACGGACAAAGCAAGATAATTGAAATATACACTGCTATGCTGTTTAGCAGGAACGACTTTAAAAATTTCGGAAAATTTTTGTACCCTGTAAAAGATGAGGTACGAACAGAGTACAGCTAAGTTTAAATTTGTTGAATTTTAGTATACTTCAATGGGTAATTGTGTACATGTAATCCTTTGCTATAAATTTAGAGTAAATACCGCTCGAAAGTTTACTTTTACTTTTGATTTTTCAATGATTATTTATTACACGGAAGATGTCGATTTTCAGAAATAATTCTGTTCGCAAATATTAATAAGGTGACTGTTGTGACATGTGTAATGGTGAAAATTGCTTATGAACAGAATTAAAGCGTGTTCTGTTTGTATCCGTTTTTTTTTTTACATAATCTTGTATTATCGTACTCTATGAACGTTGACGATTACTAGACGGAACAGTCAGACGATAAAATGGGAACGTATTTCCGCAGTTCGAAACAGAATTTTCAATACCAAAGACGTCAATCAAATATAGATGTTCCGAAGCCGTAATGGAGATCTAGGGGGCCATTGTTTTGATTTTTCCATCCAAAATTACGGTGTAATATATTCGATTTTTCATCGTGCAAAATGTGCCCAATAATCTGTTTTTTCCGTTCCTTTACACAGAATAGATTTTTCTCAATACCAGCCATTTCAAAAATTATTGAATTTTTATTGAAAAATATTCAGCATTTTACAAATTGTCTACATCGCGAAGGCCTCTAAATGATTTATCGACTGCATCTTTAGTGTCTCCGTCTCTACACTAAATAGAAGCACTGACCCCTCACACATAGCATTTAACCATTATGAATCAGATCGAAAAATCAAACTGGGAGTCGCATAAGAATCTTCTGTATTTCAAAAACGCTTGCCTATTGCTTCAACGATTCTTGGTTCGAGTTTTACTTTTCGCAAGAACTTTTTTCATGGCATTTCCGAATGAAGCAAAACCTTTTATTTTACAGGTCAATTTGTTAATGTCATAGGAGCAGAAAGGTTCGGATACCTTGTTAAAAATTAGGTCCAAAGGACGATCAAGCAAGACACACAAACGTTCTTGTACTGTGGTTTGAGTTACTGGATCTCATATGCGACGGTTAAGTCCTGTATGCTTGTCAGTACTTTTATTTAGTGCAAAGTCGTGAAAGGGTGAACAGAAGTTCCGTTTTATCCGTACTTATTTTCAATTCAGTATTTCTGTAGTAAGCGTTGATTGTGCGTAATAATCTCCGAAGGTCTTTGGAGTTTCTTGCAATAAGCACGATAACATCCACATAACGAATGATGCTCACTACTTGTACCATAACTTTTATACCAGTTTTAACGCCGTGTCCAATTTGAGGTAGTGACACCGGTGGTATGGTTTTTCTTCAACCGCGCTTAGATTTAAAACAATATGTTTACAAAATTGGTTATTAGATGTGATCTTACGTACCGTTAATTATAATAATGGAACAATTAATTGCAGAAGCGGGAAAATGGGAGATTTTATGGAATAAAATGTGAACAGATATGATATTTCATTCATTGAAATCGGGTCCCTAAATTTGTTATAGATAGCGGCATATTTGGAGGTATCACATCTGCTAAATAATTAAATGTTTCTACACAAATTCCAGTGTATTCAGGAAATGCGTTTTATTAAATTTCAGAAAATAAATTTTGAAATTCATCAAATGATTCTCTCATTCTGTAAACATCATTTATTTTCTTCGCTAATGTTAGGTTATTATTACACGTGACCGATCTTTTAACACTCGTAATAGCCATTAGAAAAATATAAAAATTAAGCAATTACAAGATAAACTAAAATTTGAAAAAATATTTACCGATAAACAAACTCACGCATCATTTATATTGGACACTTCAGCATTTTCTGCTCTGCGCCTAGGTCATGTTCACATCATACGCATAGCATGCTTAATTTGGACATGACCTACATCTTCAAAGCTTGAGTAAAAGCACACTCGACTTGATTAAAGAATGTAGAAGAAAGTATACATCCGTGACGTAATTCTATTTTAATCTTGAATTCATCTGCCAATTTATTATTTCTTAACTGTACGCATGCAGATTGATCGCGGTATAAATTTTTGATGGTTATCAAGTTTTTCCCCATCGACTCCAATGTTTAGTAAATATTTCATTAAATATTCGCGTTTAACACCGTTGAAGGGTTTTTCGTAGTTGATGAAACATACGAATACATTTCGATTTTGATCGTGACAATTTTGCACAAACGTGTTTATCGTTTTGCACATCTCATAATGGATGTATTTATATTTCACGGATTTATTTTGGATTCTATCGTTCTACGATTTTCCTTTATCGCAGTGGTTTCCCGTTACCTACTGCAGAAATTTCCGTTAGAATTTATTCTCCTATATAAATAGTCGAATTTTAAGTCGCCGGAAAAATATGTCTATCTATTCTAAACTTTTTTAGTCTAAGACAGTGGTTCTTAACCTTTAAGTGATGAGGGACCATTTGACAAAATTTCTGTCTGCCATGGATCATCAACTGTTTGGAGGTAATATACAGTGAATATAAATAAATAAAGGGTTGTTCGATCTATTTATAAATAAGACACGCATAAAATTGTTCAAAGCCAACAGTATTTTAATTTTTTTTACGAAAATTTTACAGAATAGAGGTAAATATATATTATTTTAATGCGATTTCTGTGTCTGCATACTTTTTACTAACTTCTGATTCCTTGATTCAGTGCTACTCAAAGCCAAACACATGTCGGCACTGGCTTCCAACCGATTTCAGTGCTTGCTTTTAATTATCAAAAACGCCGAGAACCCCTGCTCGCATAGATATGTCGATGATAACAAAGTTCGTTAACGTACAGCAATTTCTTGAATCTTTTTTTCAAAATTAATTCCTGTCACGAATATATCTTTCAAGTTACTATTGTGTTGCATTTCAATCACTTCTTGAATTTCATCAGGCACTTCAGAGAAACGTTGATCACTTTCCGAACACCTTTGTCCTTACAGTAGTCAGGAGAAAATAGCGACTGAATTTACTTTTTAAGTTTTTCAAATGAGGCATCATGTTCTTTTGTATTTCTCCTTTAATCTCAGCACGCTGCCTGCCAATAATTCGATTCAGCGTATCAAACGTAGACAAATGTTTTCTTCCAACCTTGTCAATCCATAGCTCGATTTTAGTAATAAACTCACTAATTTCATCTTTATATGTAAATTTATTGCTTGCGCCTTGCAACTTCAAATTTCATCACCCTTGCAGTTGAAGGTTCAATTCATTTAGTTGCGCGAAAAAATCAACCAAATAAGCAAAACACATTTGAAATTTGGACTCGCAAAACTGATCCAGCAACTCTTTGTTCTCCTTGTTAGTTAATAATATTTGTACTTCCTCTTTCAGTTCCTACAACCCCGACAGCATATTTCCTTTGGAAAGCCGACGCACTTCCTTATGGAAAAATCGAGTTTCGTGTTCAGAGTTCATATCTGAGCACAATTGTTTGAAGAGACGAGTATTAAGTGCACTTATTTTAATGAAGTTAACTACTTTTATAGCTTTAATATTTTTAGGATGGCTTTGCGGATCACTTTGAGTGCTTCTAGGGACCACCGGTTAAAAACCACTGGTCTAAGCCGTATTAATATTTTTGACTTTACAAAATAAAGTAGCGCGCGATCAAATTCATCCCCATCTAACCGCCCAACATTAATGAATTACTAAAAAGAAAATTTAATAAAACAGTATGAAGAAATTTTAATATTTTTATAACAATACGGACTAGATTTTAAAATTTGTAATTATTTGTAGCATAAAATTAATTTGCATTGTTCGGGAATAGTAAAATGCAATGTGCTGCTTTTCAATAGCATAATAAAAATAAAACTTGCGTTCATTTACAAATACAGGAACTAAACGTACATAAATTAAAGCTACATATAAAAATGATAAAAATCCGCTTTAAAAATATCGATTGCAACTAAAGGACAATGACTTAGTTTTACTGGTACATAAAGAAATCGGTGGACGGCGTTCATAAACGATAAAAATTTGTAATTATAGCGATAAATACGTACATATAATATAAAAAAATACAAAATACTAAGCGGTTAAAAAAATTATCTTAATATTTCGGCGGATACGTTTCTTGTTATCACTACCGTTCGTTTTTACAGTTTATTTCATGATGATCGGCCGTTATATCTTCTTCGTATAGTACACCATTTGTAAGCTGTTTACGGTCATTCTCTGCATTAGATAACGGCAGCGAAGAGGGGCGAGCTGACAGTTTCTGAAACGGAAATTGAGCTTTATTTTGTTCTTCTGATGGTGTATGAACTGCGACGATTTCAGTTTGAGTTGCAGTAGCAGCCGCGCTACTACTTTTACTACTGGAATCGGTAGATGAGTTGACACGATATAAAATTTCCTGCATGGCATTTTGTAATTTTTGTACCTGTAATGTAAAGATATAAAAAAACATTGAATAAGTATGCTGGAAAGATATTGGCCATTTTACATGTTTTGTAATTTAGTTTGGAACACTGTGGATATAAAAGAGTAAGAATAAACTTTAATATGTACCGTTTTAATTCGAAATAACTGTAAAAGTTATTTCGTAAACTTTTCGAAATTTTCATTTCAAAAGATAATATCTGATGTCATTTTTTTCTTTTTGGCAATTAAAATAAAAAACATTAATTATACCAGGAGTACAAGTATAAAATGCACATTTTTTTTTCTCAAAAAAAAAAAAAACAACAAAAAATGTTAAATTCAAAAGAACAATAAAAAATGGTTTATTCAAAATATGTTCCATCGTTAATTACACATTTTCCTCATCTTTCGGGCAATTTGTGAATACCGCGCAGGAAAAATCTTCCCTTTTTGCTGTGTACCATTCATTGAGCCATTTTTTCACATCTTCATTTGAACTGAAACGCTGCTCAGCAAGTGTGTAATTTATTGATGCAAACAAGTGGTAATTGGAAGGAGCCAAGTCAGGAAAATAAGCCGTGTGGGCTAGCACTTCCCAATCAAGTGCTTCTAATGTGTTGCAAACCGGTTTTGTTATACGTGATGGAGCATTGTCATGAAGAAAAATTACCTTGCGTTGTCTTTTTTGATATTTTGGTTGTTTCAAATCGATCAACTGTTGTTGGTAACGTTGGTATTAAACGATTCACTAGGCTTTAACAGTTCATAACAGATAACACCTCCTTTCTGGTTGCACCAAACACGGAGTATCGTCTTCTTGTCAAAGCCATCCAGTTTTGCGAGCGGGATTCTTAAAATAAATCTACTTTTTCCCCAATAATGATATGCTGCAAAAATTACTTTCTTTTATATCGTTAAAGCAACATTTTTTACGCCTTTCCATCTGTCTCTTATTCAACTCATGTAGTACTCCTACTTGAGCCGATCTTCTGAACCATCTTTCGTAGGCGATTGCAAACAGTTTATTGACTGATGTTTAATTGCTCTGTGAGTTGTTTTTGAATTGCGCATCATCTTCGTCCAACAGTGCTTGCTACATTGAAATCACCACTTTTGAAACGCCGAAACCACTGTTTACATGTATCTTGTGACGCAGCATGTTCACCATAACCTTCTCAAAGCAACCGGTATGATTCAGCAGCAGTTTTTTTCATTATTAATCCGCGAATGCTCTTTATTTGGTATAAATTTTGACATATTGAACATATCAAAACAATACTGACTGTTCAATTACTTTTTTAATTTATTCCTTATGCACTTTTGACACGTGTTAGTAGCGCAACAAAATGCCATATTTGTCAAATATTTATACTACGTACTGCACTAGTGTGTCATTTGTTTCTCAAATCCGCAATTCATACATGTATACCTTGTATTATATCAAAAAACATCATTATACATACAGTGTGCAAAATAAATATTCGGACTAGCAAAAACGAAATCAAAAACGCATCGCAAGAGAGGTTAAAAAAGGTTTTTTGAATGTTTTTTTTTTATGGTCACATAAAACATACTGCAATGAACACATTGTGTGAGAAAACAAAAAAAAAAAACTTCAAAAACCGAGAAAAACAACAAAAAAATGCATCTGTCAAAGCAAACATAATATTCGGATGCGCAAACATAATATTCGGACTTTTCAATAATCTGTAGACAACACGCCCTTGGGGTTTTTCCCGAGCGTATGCAACGCAAGCGAACGTTGTATTACTCATCAGTAAGCACTACTAATCATCACTTGAAGCATTTTGAGCATTATTGATCGACTCATATGCGTAAATCAAGTTTTAATGCGTTACGTGAAAAAATGATGTTGCGAAAAAGTAAAAATACTTCTTGTGAAGTGCGTCAAATGGTGATTTTTAATCGGGTAAAAGGAAAATCGGGTAACGAGATATCGCGGTTATTAAATTTACCTCGAAGCACCGTTTATGACATTGTAAACAGGTTTCAGAGGGAGGATCGAATTGAATCGCATAAGCAAAAGGGTCGACCAGAGAAACTTACGGACGTAGAAAAACGATTTATTCGACGAGAGATTGAAAAAAATCCTAAAATGAGCGCCTCAAAACTTGCGACAGCATTGTTGGAAAGAACTGGTAAGGAAGTTACATCTCAAACGATACGTAATACGTTTAGAAGTATGGGGTATAAGTCACGCACTGCGCGACTGAAACCGCTCCTTAGTACAGTTAACCAACGAAAGCGGTTCAATTTCGCAAGGGAATACCGAATAAAAGATGAGGGGTTTTGGAAAAATGTAATTTTCACCGATGAATCGAAATTTAATGTGTTCAGCAGCGACGGGAAAGTTCGGGTTTGGAGAAAGCCTAACACTGCACTTGAACAAAAAAATATCAAACCGACGGTAAAATATGGAGGCGGTTCAGTTATGGTTTGGGGGTGTTTTTCGGCCAGCGGAGTGGGCAGTTTAGTGTTTATTGATGGGGTCATGAACGCCGATGCGTATATTGAAATTTTGAGAGATCACCTTCATAGCAGTGCAGAAAAATTAGGCATTCGTCAGACCTTCGTTTTTTACCAGGATAATGATCCAAAACATAAAGCATACAAAACGAAGGTCTGGTTGCTATATAATTGCCCAAAGGTTTTGGATACTCCCCCTCAATCTCCGGATTGTAACCCAATTGAAAATTTGTGGGAATACCTCGACTCCAAAGTCCGTCAACACACGATATCGAGCAAGGCAGAGCTTAAAGAAATACTGCAAGAAGAGTGGCACAAGATCCCTGCAACTTATCTTGAAAAACTGGTTTCTTCGGTGCCACGCAGATGGCATGCTGTCTATAAAGCTAAAGGGATGCACACCAAATATTAAACACGAAAATTTCATGTTTTCAGCGCTATAAATACGAAATTTATTTCAAGTCCGAATATTAATTTTGCGAGTTCGAATATTATGTTTTGCTTCGACAGATGCATTTTTATGAATTTTTTTTTTTTTTCACACAATGTGTTCATTGCAGTATGTTTTATGTTACTATAAAAAAAATTGAAAAAAAAAAATTTTTTTAACCTCTCTTACGATGCGTTTTTATTTTTGTTTTTGCTAGTCCGAATATTTATTTTGCTCACTGTATATGATTATAGTTTAATTTTATAGAGTTTACTAGACTTAATTTGTTATAACCGTAATCAATAATCCCATAAATTATTTTTTATAAGTATTTTACACTGATATTATGTTATCTTACAATTAGATTCTAAAATAATTGTTATTTAAAATATGAAAAAATTTAATTTATCAATTTTTACGAATGTGCTTTTTGAATTTTAAATAAGAGTACTCTTACTACTGATTGTAATGGGTTATACAAATATCTTCATTGTTAATTAAGATTTGCGGGTAATTCTTTTTTTTTTTTTTTTAAAACATCGTACCGGTAAAAAAGTACCATAAACAGTGCCTGTCACCTCAGCCAAATACTGCATTTTATTAATAATATAATCCCGGAATATATTAGTAATCTAGGATATTATAATTACTACAATAGAGCGTGTTTACAAAATTCCAGCGCTGCCAGTCTCTTAGTTCTCCAGTAGTATGTGGTTACGTACTGTGTGTTCATAACCCTTTGTGCAAGCTCGCGATATGGAACAACGAATTACGATTACGTTCTTGATATATCTTTCGTAGAAACTTTGTCGATGATTCAAAAAGCATTCGGCGATGAAGTTCTATCACCTACAACAACCACGCCAAGCGACAATCTTCGGTGTGGTTAAGCCCGAAAGCTCAAAGACCCACGAAAGTTCGGCAACAAAAATCCAAAGTGAAGACAATACTTATCGCATATTTCGACTAGAAGGTTCTCTTATTCATTATGAATTTGTTCCAACCGGGCAAATTGTGAATACGGAATTCTATCTGGAGGTAATGAAGCGTTTAGAAACTCGAATTCGTCGATTCCGGCCCTAGTATCACGACTCGAGCAGTTGGACCCTGTTGCACGACAGTGAGCCGTTACGTACGGCAACACTTTTGACGCGTTACTACGCTGCAAATCAGATTACCGTCTTGTCGCACCCGTCCTATTCACCCGATTTGGCCCCGGGAGCCTATTTTCTGTTCCCAAAAATCAAAACGAGGATGCAGGGCAACTTTCACGATATTTCGGCAATTCAACGAGCTTGCACAAAGGGCTATGGACACACAATAATTAACCGCGTACTACTGGGGAACCAAGAGACTGGCAACGATGGAATTTTGTATACACACTTTTTAGACTTCGTACTACATACTTTCTTGGTTGAATGAGAGAAAGCGCTACTTGTATCGAGTGTAGAAAATTAGTTCCGGAACTTTTCAGACATACTGTGTATACAATTCCTGGCTAATAATAGTAGTCATTAAGTTGCCACTTAACCCTCTTAAAACCCGTAAACACGAATTTTGCCATGGATTAGGCCTTGGAAGATCGATTTCTTGCTCCAAAATCCCCCTAGTGTACGAATTTCGTGAAAATCGTTAGAGCCGTTTTCGAGTTTGAGGGACAGACAAATATATATATCATATATGTGTGTGCGTTTACGTATATTTTCGAAAAACTCGAGGATTGTATAATGTGCCGAAAAAAGCGCAGCCAGTATTTCATTGCAGTTTTGATTAAGAACTGCAGAGAGGAAACAAACTGTCGAATAACTTCCCCTTTAATGAACAAAAATTTGAAATTTTCCAAATTTTAAAATTGGACTGTCGACACTTAAAGCGTTACAAATTTATTGGTATAGAAAATTTTATTATTTATTTTAAAAAACACTTAAGATTATTTAATTTACTTAAAATAATTACAAATTATTTTTAGTGGCAAAGTTGTTGCTTTATTCAGTTGGTACTTAACCCCCTTAAAATCTGCGAAAACGAATTTTGCCACGAATTAGACCTCGTCGGATCGATTTTTTAGCCCCAAATCCTGCTAGTATGCAAATTTCGTGAAAATCATTACGAGTCGTTTTCGAGTTCGAGAGACATATAAATATATACTCGTATACATACAATTCCTGGCTCGTGTAATAATAGTAGATACTATAAATTAATTTTGGTTACTGGTGGAACGTTTTTTCCCCTTCAACATATGTCTGGATTAAAGTGAGCCTTCAAAGATGATTTTCAGCGATGGATATTGTCAAAAATTATTGAAAACTGATGAACCAACTCGTCATCAAAAAGAAACTGTTCTTGGTTACTTTTTAGCGTCTTTCTAGAAAATGGTTATTTAAAATGATAAAACTAATGATACGTGAATGATTTAGCAAATTAAGAAAAATAAAATTATGGGTTTTCTAAAATTATTTTTATATTAAATTGATTTTAGATTTTAAAAAGGGAAAAATAAATTGCAGTTCTCGAATAAACCGGTAAAACATAAACAACGAATTAGTTGATTACATTTTAAAAATAATGATGCGCAAAGAATGTTCTTACTACATAGATAAAACTATGCGTATGATAAGAATCGTTATGAGAAAGAATTAAAAATTAATAATGAGAGGAATGCAAATGTTACGATCTGGTTTAAAAACAGTAAATGACTAACTTGATGCGGCAGAAATGAAATTATTGAAACATTCTGGAAAATAAAAACGGAAGGATTTATTTCCGCTAGAAAGCGCACGTCTTTTTGAAATTTCGATCATTTAAAATTTGGATGCGATTTATACTGAAAACAGAAACGAATATCTAGTACCTACAAAGTTTTGAAAATTTATTCAGTGTGGCATAATCAACGTTTTTTTTTCAAAAAAATATATAAATTTAATAAAGTAAACAAAATGACTATGAAATTCGGTTTTTGTTAATAGTGTTCCACCCTTTTTACGATGTTATTTTATCGAAATCTGAACTGTGTATCATTATTATTTTTACATATATATAACAATTAAGGTTACCAGTTTTATTACTTTCACCCAACGCTATCCTTACTAATATTATAAATGCGAAAGTAACTCTGTCTGTCTGTCTGTTACCTTTTCACGCTTAAACCGCTGAACCGATTTAGATGAAATTTTGTATGGAGATAGTTTGAGGTCAAGGAAAGAACATAGGATAGTTTTTATTCTGGGAATATTATATTAATTTTATTATTTCTTACGTATTCGTTCGTTAGTCGATGTTATTTTATTCAGCCAGATGTTTTTGTTCGGAAATTCTAAGAAACATCAGAACGCCAGAAATCGGTTTCGTTATGTAAACAAAATTACTAGCTAGCTTTTATTAACGTGTTGTTCATCTTCGATAGTCGCCATTCGTTCGTCCGTTCCTATCTTTTACCCGCGACATTGTCCGCAGAAAATTATTATTTCAAGTAAGCTGTTTCGATGTCAATATAAATATAAATGAAAGAGGTTTTATTATTAAATCATAAATAGTTATATAGGTACTTAGTGAGTAGGCCGGAGATTTCCTTAAAACATTTATATAAACGTATTATATTTTGATTTTAAAAAAAAAATTCTTATTATTTTTACTGTCAATATGCCTCGCAGGCGTAAATCTGATCTAGCGCGTAACTCTAACAGAGTTCGAGCTGCGAAAGTAGCTAGAACTGAGGAATCTCAAGAGCAGACACAGACCAGACAGATTTTAGATGCCGAGCGTCACTCCTCTCAAAAGGTTTCAGAGAGCTTAGAACAGACTCAGGCACGGCAAGCTTTAGACGCTGAGTGTCACGCCTCTCAAAGGGCTGCCGAGACCTTAGAACAGACTCAGGCACGGCAAGCTTTAGACGCTGAGTGTCACGCTCTCAAAGGGCTGCCGAGATTATAAATGCGAAAGTAACTCTGTGCGTTTGTCTGTCTGTCTATCTGTTACCTTTTCATGCTTAAACCGCTTAACTGATTTTTTTACGACAAAGCTTTTCATTGTAATATAAAGGCCATCCATTTGAGATATATATATATTTAATAGTAAATGAATATACACTGGCAGGACAACGTCTGAAAAACGTTGTTTACAAAAATGTGTTGAATTAAAATTTTACTACTGTAATTGTAAATAAACAAAAATAATTACATAAAAGTAAATAAATATATAGAAGTAAATACCTAATAAAAAAAAAACAATAATAATAAAAAAAAAATGCTTTTTTACAAAAAATAAATACCGACTTCAAGGTTTATTATACAAATTTAAAGATGCACTAAAAAGTAAAAAATAATTACTCCCGATAAAATATATATATCAGAGTGATATAACTTACGGTGATATCATAATTCTTATACAACATTAACTTTTTGGAGTTGGAATTAAATTCATGTTAGGAACAATTTAATCAACATTTAATGCAGTTTTTAATTATTCTTTTAATATGAATTTGATGCCAACTCCAAAAAATTAATGTTGTATAAGAATTACGATATCACCGTAAGTTATATCACTCTGATATATATATTTTATCGGGAGTAATTATTTTTTACTTTTTAGTGCATCTTTAAATTTGTATAATAAACCTTGAAGTCAGTATTTATTTTTTGTAAAAAAGCATTTTATTTTTTACTTTTTAGTGCATTTTTATTCAATTAAATTAAAACATTTTAATAAGAACAGATATTTCCACGGTAAAAACACCAAAAGCTACATTTCCATGGTAATTTGGAAAATTGATAGTATTTTAAGTCAAAAATCTAATCCAACGGTGAAAACAATCATGAATGAAAAGCATCCAAAAAGCTCCAATCTCCCGCATTATTAAGGATAACTCAAAAACTATCGGTCAGATCTTGATCAAATTTAAATGGGACCACATGACAAACACTACCTTTCAAATAAAAGAAGAATCATCAAAATCGGTTCATCTAGAAGAAAGTTCTGTAGTAACACACATAAAAAAAAAAAAAAAAAATAAATAAAAAAAAAACAAAAAACAGTCGAATTGAATACCTCCTCCTTTTTTGATGTCGGTTAAAAAACAAACCTATAGTTATAATTTAATAATAAAATCTCTTTCATTTATATTTGTTTTCACGTCGAAACAGCTTACTTGAAATAATAATTCTCCGCGGACAACGTCACGGGTTAAAAACTAGTATATAATAATGGCTATGACTTTTTTGTGAAATTTTCGCTATATTAGAGATCTTGTTATGTTTTTGCGATATGGAAGTTTGTGAAAGTTATTAATGAAGTTCGCGAATTATCAATTAAAAATTTCTGTATAGAACGTAAATTAAAACCGAATCTTCTGTAAGAATTATAAAACTATTTTCTGAGGACCCAGGAGCCCGAACAGTCAAGTTTATATATAAATTAGTAAATAATATACCTGAATATCAAGCTGACTACAAGTAACTGATAAAGCTTTGATATTTATTTTATCGGTCGGAGACTGATCTGCGCAGGTATGTATATTAGGTTCCATCGGAGTAGCTTGCTGTAAACTGGCCACCTAGAATTCAGCATTATTAAAACGTTTATAAAAATAATAATCGAATCATCCGTTGCCAAACCATTTAAAAATATATGAAATATTTTAATTATGTGTAACAAGTGTAGAAGTTTTTACTTGTAGCTTTACCTACATATCTACGTTTGCATGGTAAAATTAAGTTAATTTTTTTTATCGAATTAGATTAAGATCAGAATCTTCATAAATTATATAAGTTATGTTCTGTTATTTAATTTAATATCTAAAATAAAAAACAAACAAAAAAAAAAAAAAAAAAAAAAAAAAAGACATTCAATAACAAGTGATTGAATTATGATTTTTTAATTTCAAACGTCTTTCTTCTCAGTTGCCAAAACTTCCAAATATTACTTTTAGTTTTCAAAATTTATTTCATTTATAAAACAGATTTTATCATAAGTAGCTAGAGAATAATTAAATTATAAAATTTATAACACTACCTTTTTCCACAACGCGTTTATAGCTTCCATCTGCAAAACTTGTAACTGATGTTCTTTATCCAAGGCAGCTCTTGTAGCTTCCATATCCGCTGATAGTTTTCTAAAATAAAAAACAAACGTATGAATATTTTGAATTTATAAATTATATTTAAGGAATGTATATTAATCAAAAACCGCTTGTTTCTTTTTTCTTTAATTTGTCTACAGACATGGAGCTTTAAAACTTTTTAATCAACTGGCCATGATGAGTATTCATAGAGGCGTAATCATGGACAATTTGGAAGACTTTTATAATAAAGTAGTAGAACAATTTGCCAGAAACTCATGAAAATTATGTTTTAATTAAGATTTTATTCTAGTTTAATAAAATATTAAGCCTTTACAACTTATAAATTTAATTTTTCCTATAAGTCATATCCTCTTTCTATCATCTTGCCCCCTCTGGCTCATCGGCTGGTCACGCCGTTGTCTACAGACAATATGAGAAGCTGAGGAAATTTAAAAAAAATCTAACAAGGACTCCGTACGGTCTTGAGGAAACGAATTTCAATGACTTTTGGTGTAGTGGTAGCATACCATGTGAGTATACTGTGTGTAAAATATTAAGGTGCAATACTCAAATATAATCGAGAAAAACAAATTTAAAATTTCTTTACACTTTATGTATAGGTTACATATAATTTATAGAACATTTCATTTGAAATTACCGTGGGGCCTAAGTGGTAACGTTCGTGACACGTACACCCGATATGCGGATTCAGATCTCTATGTGCGTGCATTTATCCCCCCCCTTAAATATATAAATATTTATAATTAATTATTTTATTAGAAAAATAAAAAAAAATTGTTTCTTTACTCATTCATTTACTTTTATTACTTATTGCTTCTTTTTTCAATGATTTTTTATTATTAGATAAATTTTACTATTCGATATAAACTTTTGTTTTACCAGTTATTGTAAGTCCTTGTTATTGCAAGCAATTGAAATTGTATCACAGACTTCAAGAATCAGTAATCCGCCATTATTATTTATACGCGTTTCCGAGGAAATTTTCAAAAAACTAAATCGGGAAACGAAATTAATGGAAAGTTTCTAAATAACTTGCGGTTTGCAGACGATGTGGTAGTCTTGGGGAAAAATATATAGGAACTAAAAATTATGTTATTTGAGTTAAATGAAACAGACAAAGAAGCAGGTCTGAGTATGAACATAAAATAAAAATTATGACGAACAGTACAGAAAAAACAAAAATAGGGATAGACGGAAAAGTCGTTGATTACACAAATAAAATTAATTATCTAAGTCAAAGTATTAAGATTGAAAACGGAACAAAAAAATTGTACCAAAGAGGATATCGCTGACTTGGAAAAAGTATTGGTCGCTTAAAAATATATTTAAGGATTCCTTTGGTATCAAAGCACAAATGAAATATTTAATAGTTGTATGGTTTCATCTTTAATTGACAGCTCTGAAATATGATTTATGACAAAAATGAAGGAAAGAAAATTGAGACTACTCAAAACGCAATGCACAGATCCATATTAAATATCAAACGTAGGGATAGGATCAGAAACACGATTATTAGGGACAAAATAAAATATTCAAATTTTGTTAGTAAATATAAAAGGAGAATGTAGAACTGGGTTAGACATACTATGCAAAAAGCTGGTATATAATGGGGAAAAGAAGAAGAGGTAGATGATACTTAGAATGGGATGATTGAATAACAAAATTCTTGCATAATCGACACTACGGGAGAATTGTTCAGGACCGAAGGTTGAAGATTTTTACCCAAAATATGAGCTTTTAATTTACATAAATTTAAAATGAAATGTATACAAGCTACGCATTATTGTATATAAATTTATAAATAAATAGATAAATTTAATTTCGACATTTAACATAAAATAAATTTATTTTTTTTTCTTTTTATGAGGTTTTTTGAAGACTTTGTTGAAGTTAAAATCAGCTATTTACTTAAGAATAGAAGCTAAATTACGATTTTACAATGATCAAGTTTGATCATAGTTAACGTAGAGCTAAACATGTTCATTACCCAGTATCAAACATTGTTGCTTTATATATAAAAATGCAAATTTATAAAAAGGATTATTACTTGATATATTGACTAAAGCGAGCAGACTGGATTTGATTATAAATATCAGCCACTTGCTTATTCAGTACCCGTGTATGATAGCCTCGCCACATTTTTTGAATGCAAGTTGCTGCATAGTTGGGATCACTTTCTGAAAATTGAATATACAGAATTACATTCACGATAAAACCGTCCAAAATTTATTTTTTTACAATTAGTATCACTCTTAGGACTTTTCATTAACCTTTCGTTTAATTAAAATTTTATAGGAATCAGGTAATATAAAACAAAGTAACAAAAGTCAACTGCAAGCAAATAAATTTTCTTGTCTACATAAAAAAGAAAAAGTTTCTGTAATGGCTGTGTTGACTCCTATAACTGCAAGCAAATTATAAAATAAACAAAAACTAATATACAGGACGCGGCAACTATAACGAACGATTTTTAAAATATCATGTAGGGTAAAAAAATTAATTGAACAACAAAAACAAATACTTGGTCAAATTCAAGTCCGCCGACCCTTCAATTTTTTGCACTGTTCCAAAGGATTTACGAAGTTTGCAAACACCTTACTCAACATCTCAGGGGGTATAGCGGCAATTTCGCGACGAATGTTCGTTTTGATACGTTGGAGGTTACGCAGCTTGCAGTTGTAAATGCATAATTCCATGTAGCTCCACAGAAAGAAGTCGCACACGGATAAGTCTGAAGATCGAGTTGGTCAGAGAATGGGTGTTCCGCGTGACAGTTCTAGCCATAAAATATTTTTTCAATATGTCCAATGTAATTTTTGAAGTGTGACTCGTAGCGCCATCTTACTAGAACCAAACTCGACTATATATATTTTTTTTTCACCTCAGAAACCAGGTGGCGCTCAACTATTTCGACGTAACGCTTAATGTTGATTGTGTCGGTAAAAAGGTAAGGCCCGATTATTCTGAAGTTCGAAATTCGTGCTCACACTGTTACCTTTAGGAGAATTCAATGGGTTTTCGTGAATAATTTCTGAGTTGGTATTGGAGCAATACCGGCAGTTTAGCATGTTTACAACAACCAAAAGGTAAAAATGTGCTTCAATAAAAATCATCAAATAATCGAGCGGAATTTCATCATTAAGTTTTCCCAACATTACGTCTGCGAATAATTTCCTAGCATTGTAATCGGTAGAATGTAATTCTTGGGCGATCAAAATTTTGCAGGGGTGGAACTTCAAGTCCTCGTGAAGTATTCTCCTCACTGTGCGATCAGAAACTTTGAGAGAAGCGAAATATTTACGCGCGGAATGACCTCGATTCTTCATGAGCGCCACTGTCATTTCTTTAACCTTCTCGGACGTACGTGACGATCGTTTAAGATCGGAGAGGGGGGTCAAACCCGAGGTAGTTATTTGAAAATTATTAACCCATACCAGTACTGCGTTTCGCGAGGGCAACCGTTTTTGCGGGGGAATTTCAAACTTCTTTTGTAACGCACACACTATCGCGATAACAGACTCATTACTCGTTTCACCCGAAAACGTGCAGTGTTCGGTCCACCACTACGCCATGACGAACAAATGCTACTGAATCGAAACTTAATGGATTCCTCTACTCGGAAACGTCTAGGTTATTCTCCTTTTTTTTTAACGGTACTATAGTATTTTAAAAACGGACCGTTATAGTTGCCACGCCCTGTAAAAGAGTACAAAAAAATATGAAAAAACAGGAAATAAAAGTCCGTTAATAATGATAAAAAAAAAAAAAAAAAATAGTTGCCAGACTATAAATATTTTTTATGGTATATACATTCAATCGTAATACTTCTTAATTGTACAGGATTTTGGGGGGTAAAATATTTCTGGAATAATTTATCGTTTTAAATTAATATGTAGTCTAAATCAGCAGAATTAATGCTTAAATGTAAATAAACATAATACAAGCAGAAAGCAAACCATCAGATTTACTTATATATTTCTTATAATTAAATAGCATGTTTTGGATGATGGCGATATTTACATTTAATAAGCATAATGGATAACTATAGTTGTCCATAATAAAAATAATTCAATTGCTAGGACCAGATTTTTTTTTTTAAATAAAAAGCATCAAAAGTTTAAAGGATAGAGTTTTTCATAAAAGGTAGCCTAGTACGTGAGATTATGTACATATCAGTAATTCCAGCGAATCTACTGGAGTTCAAAATGTACTATAGATATGTACTTTGTACAAGGATGCTATATAATCGCACTAGAAATTGAGTTCTATAGAGGAAACTAATACGTAAGAATAAAACGAATTAAAGTAATATAAAAAATTAACCTTTTTACTATAAATACCAAATTGTTTTTAAAAAATTCATAGAACAGAAATAAACATTTGATTTTAACGCAAGCGTAATTCAAATGTTAGAAATTATATTTGGTAGAATCGAAAAATTTTCTCATCATTAATCATTAAGGTGGTAGTTCATGATGGATGAATAATGTAGCTTTGGTTTTGATGGATTAGCAGCATTAAGTTAAAGATGTTATAACTTCATCAAAAATATATGTCTTAAGTTGATACAATTAACATCTTAAGTGCTGTAATAAGTAATGACTTAATAAAATTTTTAAAAAATCAACTTTTTTTCAGATGATTAATAAAGGTGCGAAAATTAAATTAATCAACAAAAAAAAAAAATAGCCGTTTTTTCACTTTATTTATTTTTTCCCTGCCCAACTCCTAATTAACATGGTGTAATAAAACATAGTCAGGATAACTTTTGAAATTATAAGAAATTTACTACTACAAGACATGTAATATAAAATTTCCGTTCATTTTTATTTTTACGTTCTACATGAATCTGTACTAAGGAACTAATCCATTTATTTTATACAATAAAAATATTTATAATGCAAAATTTAGAAATATCAGTTTTTGCTGATGATGCTATTGTGCTCTGTTTTAATCCATGTCAAGTTGTAGCACAAAAAATTTAGAAGTTAATGAATGAACAAAAAATTGTGAGGTAAAATTAAACGGAAAAAAAAAATTATTTTCACATTAAAACGTAAAAGTAGGCAGTGCTTGTATATCTGAATGAGATACCTGTATCTCAAGCAGAAACAAGAAAATATTTCAGTTTACACACTGGTTTACGGTTAACAGGGACACCGTGTAAAACAATATAAACAAATCAAATTAGCCGAAAGTTAAAAGAGATATACAGGATCATAGGATCTTATAGGCCGATAACTTTACTCTCTAACATTGGAAAGATATATGAAAAAATAATAAAACATAAAATTGATGAGATACTGGATAATAACGTTAAACTAAATGAACAACAATATGGGTATATAAGGAACAAATCAACGGAAAGGCTATTTTGAAATGTATGGAAATCATTAAAAACTACAAAAGTTATTATAAATTAATATTATTAATAAATTTTTATATCAGTGGTGCCTTTGATAATATAAAGTGGTCAAAAATGATAGCGTCTACAACTGAATAAGTTTGATTCAAACTTAATTGAAATAATAAGAAACTTCTTAAAAAGTAGAGAAATTATTTTCTAAAATAAGGATAATGAAATAGTTTATCGAAGGACACTCACAGCAGGTGTTCCACAGGGTAAACATGTTGACTACATCATAGATAAAATTAAAAAATATTGCACACAACTAGCAGGTCTATACAACAGAAGCTTTAGTTTAAAATTTGTGGGTAGGAAAATTCTTTACTCAGCGCTGTTCAGATCTATAACGAAATATGGTTCCTTGATTTATTTCCTAACATTTGGGTAAAAAAAAAAAAAAAAAAAAAAAAAAAAATTAAAATAGAACAAAGGAAAATCATCTTAAATATAACATCTGCATATGGAACGGTTTCCTATACATCTTCGTATGCCATATCAGGAATTATGCCTGTGGATTTACAGTTGGAAATGATTAACGAGATAAAAATAACTAAAAACAACCACTGTAATAGGATAATGGTAATACAGAAAATAAAAGAAGTGAAGTTGAAATACCTGGAGAAGTGGCAAAAAGGTTATGACCAAAAATTAACAGGAAGGCGAACGTATGGATTATTACTCAGAATCGAGGATAGATTGAAGAACAAACTAATCAGTCCAGATTTTTTTCTAACCCAATTTCTAACGGGACATGGTAATTTCGCTGCGTATCTAAAAAGATGGGCACAGCAAATGATGATAAAAGCAGAGAAAGCAATATCAAAACAGATTCACTAGATCATACTTTTCTAAAATGTTCCAAATTCGAGCACTTAAGAGTCGAACACAACATCGGAGGAAACTACAATTGGTTTAGGAATAAAAATAATACTATTAAGACCATAAAATATATAACTAACATACTAAAGAAAAAGAACAGAAGATAATGTTGAATAATTATAATCCAACTAGAAGTACGGTTTCTCGTTTTTAGCGTGCAATTTTTTTTATTTTTCCCTAGCTTTTTCTCTTAAGTATATTTTGTAATGTAGAGGAGATACCGAAAAACTATAGGTCAAACGGTCTCCATCTACAAGAGTTTATAAATTGTAAATCGCTATTCGTAGTGTATTTATTAAGGTTTTGTAATTTGAGGTATTACTTAAAATTGAATAAGGGGATAATTTAAATTTAAAAAAAAAAAAAAAATATTCAAGGACGTACTAAGACGCTAAGTAGACCAATTATACAACATCGTCAGAACAAAAATTGATTTCTGCCATTATTAATTCATATGCACGAAATAAAGATATGCATCGGGATTTTGAAATCAAGCTGACAAATGACCCTATTCGTAAATTCGCCATTAAACACAGAAAGTGATTACGAGGCCGCGTTAACATTCAAACTAGCCTTAATATCGTACACAAATTTAGATTTGAAACGTCGAAAGATGTCAGATTTTCTGATCAATATAAAAGAAACAGTCGAACTTTTAATTATTCTCATCTGGTTAATTAACTGTAAGGGTTGATACTTAATTATAAATAGTACCAAATTAGACTAGCTGAGATTGTATCTAATAAAAGAATTATATGATGTAACGAATTGACTAGATGTGAATGCACGAGACTTATCTTCGCATACGCAAAGCTCCGATATACTACTTAACAATTAAATGGAACCGAGTATTCTAGCGTAATAAAATTACCGGATTTTATAAATTTCGTTTCTCACTGAACTCTGTTGCACGACGGCAGTGTCGCAGTGTCGTACACTTGCTGTAAATATGAACCAAAACCGGCTACCATCAACCCCGTATACACCAAGATACCTAGCCCGTCAAATGCACGATTGAGCACGTTCGGCCAATCATATCAGGAAAATATGGTCGTCGGCCGAGCAGGCACTCCGTACCATACCCGAGTTGATAAAATAATAGCCGGTGTCTGAGAGATCAAAAATTAAATAAAATCAACCGAATAAATAATTTTTACTTCGAACATCGCCAAAAGAAAGCGCCACAAGTTCCAAATTCGTATCAATAAATGATGTGAAAATCTTTATACTCCACACAAATTCAATAAGTGAAAACGGTGCATCCACATTAGAGAAAGATTATACCAGTAAGTAAATAGAATTTCTTTCTGCGTCTTAGTTCTGCTATTCATGTAAATTTATCACGGAAAAAATTACACGTATTTAAAAAAATATTCCGCTTTATTTAAGTTTACTTCGGCAGTTAAGAATAAAGTGTCAATGAATACAAAATGGTAACTTAAAAAAAAAAAAATGTATTTATTGGCGTAACATAAATTACAAACGAAATACTTTGTCAAAGATAATTGTGAAACGAGTTTTAAGGTATTACGAGGTTATCTTTAAAGTTATCTGAAGTAAAAGTAAAAGCTGAAATATTTAAGACATGATTTTTAAGACTGCTTGACAGTTGGTATAAACCAAAGCTTTGGGGTAACAACTTCAAAAAGTGGTTTACGAGTTACTGAGAAACAACAGATTATCGCAGCTACTTTTTATTTCGATTTATAACCCTGAAGTCGTGAGTTGTAGGAATAATTTTTAATGTCCATACAGAGCGTGTTCACTTATATAAGAAATTTTAAAATTAAAATTTAGGTTATATTTATTTATTTTTTATATAAATAAAATCATTAAAATGTTCAAAAAATACAAATTTTGTGTTGATCAGTGTTATTAAGCGTAAAAACAATAGGTATATTGAAATAGCTTACTTTTATCAGCTTTATTTTTCTCTGTTGTAAGTTTTGGTTCACTACTCCGAGATCTAGGCGAGTGCACTTCAGTATCGATTACTTCAGCAATGGTTTCGGTTTTTGGAGTCGACGATATCGAAAATGACGTACTGATATTATTTGTGTTGCATGGACTCACTAAACTGTCCGGAGCTGGCAGCATAACAGTGGTCGTTACTAATGGAGTACATTTTGGTATTGTATGAATTGATTTTGGTCGATTCTGATGTGAATTAGTTCGTTCTAACGTCCCGCATTTTGATATTGATGTTTCAGCTGGACAATTAATACTTTTCGACATAATCTTGTCTATAAGTAATTAACATTCGATAATTTACTGAAGTAAAAAGGAAATAAGATAAAATGAAAGCAACGAGCATAAACATTTTGTAAAGTTGGTGACTACATTTATTTATTATTGAAACATAAAGTAAATAATTGTTTTTCAAGTAGGTAATAATAAAAATTTTTTTAAAAATTTTACAGAGGCTATATTTTATTTTTAATTTTCGATTTATTTTCGTTTTTTTCTTTAAAAAAAAAATCGTATGCGTTTCCATATATTTTTTGTATATACAAGATGTTAGTTTGATTGCAAATAACCAATATATAGAAAATAGTAATAGTTTAAGGTTTTATACTTTGAGCTTCATTTGAAAATCTTTAACGGTACAATTCCTCATTCTATAAATACAAAAAGAAAAATGATTTTTTTTTGTCGCGAATTATTAATTTGTGTACAAGAGTTCTATTCACCCTTTCTTTGTAAAAGTAACCTTTATATCTACTATTCTCATTCGATTACGAGCATGAGATTATTTTCCAATTCATAGGAAAATTAGAAGATAGATAGAAGTGTAACTGAGAAGCACGTAAACAGGAGTGCAATCTAGCTTCCGCGCTGCCGACCAATGTGAGAAAGATTATCAGTGGCGAGGCGACTGGCCTACTCACTTTAATACGATTGTTCGCCGGCTGAATATTCATGCGACACTGGCGCACATGGACGACTACATCTGGAACTGACTATAGTCGCTTGTTATCGCGCTATAAATGCAGTCCAAGTGTGTCTACTGCTGAATACGAACTAGCGCGCATATTCTGTCATCGCCTGGGATCGAAACTGCGACTTTGAAACGGAATCCAAACGCTCTAGCAACTAGGCCATTGCGACAATATATATATATATATAGAGAGCCTAATTTTGAAATCCAAAAAAATATATTTATATTTTACAACGATCGAGAAATTTTTAGAATATGAACGAAATTCACAAAATAAAATTTATAAATAAAATATGAACCTTTGCTGAAGTAATACTGAGATTCTGGTTCATGAGCAATTGCATGCGATGTTTTCGTTAATATAGTTGGATCCAAACTTCTAGACATAATTGAACGAGATGCTCCTGCAGAAGATGATCTTTTATTTAATCTCTCCAATTTATTATGACCTACTGGCAAAACTGATTTTATTAAAATAATCATCAGAAATCACTTTAAGTAAAAAATCATTATAAATATCTAAATTACTTTGTAAAACCTTTTAATTATTATAGCGCATTATATAAAGTGATGAATAATTAAAAAAACTAACTTAAATTTCAGTTTAGATTGCTTAATTCAATTTCCACAATAATCTTTTTAGTTCTTGCATTTCAAATATCCCGAAAGAAAATAACAGCAGTCGGAAAATTGCAATAATTTAGTATTTGTACGATCACCATTTATACTTTTGACTTTAGTTAATTTTTTATTTTTGGTTTTTAATTGTTTTTCTTTTGTTTTGTAATTGTCTTTTAAATGTATGAGCGGCGTCAATATCATAAAATTTAAAGAAGTTTTAAACTTAAAATCTTTTTTATATTTTAACACTATACACTATTACAATAGTACCGCTGAAATCAAATTATAGTTTTATGATAAAGTTAAGAACAATTTAGAGTTCATATTAATGACAAAGAATAACTGTTGGAGCCTGAAAAACTGTTTAAGATTTCTAAACATAGATATAAAAAAATTGTTTCAGCTGATAATTTTTTTTATATATAATTTTTCGCAAAATAAAGTGCATCTAAACTGAGTTCATCTTTTTGTTTGTAATATTAGAAAATTGTGGATCGGTGCACTGCAACAGTAACGTAACACTTTGGACCATTTCTCACTATTTCATTTAGTTCGCAAATACGCATGAGTAAGCTCATGTAAATGTTTCTTCTTACACGTTCTAACATAGAGTTTGATGTTTTCTGGTAGTAAAATTTTGTTCTTTTAATTTTGCCTCTTTTTTAACTTTGCAAAGTGCGAGTAGTGCGGTTTTTTTAAAATCTATTTGATTTTGTCGTATACTTTATGAGTGACTTTAAAGCTAATATCTACCAAACAGTGAAAGCAACTTCATTCCTACCGGGTGTCCCCAGACCACTACTTGTTACTTTTTCCCCTGTTCTTTATCGTTATTTTCGTTTCTTTTTTATTTTTTTTTATTTTTAAACTGAATCGAGCATTTATAATTTTAAGCTTATTCATCACTTCTACCAGTTCATTGCAATTTTTTGCAACAAGATGTTATACACAATCTCAGAATTAAGATTTTAGCGCCCCCGCTGACATAATTCCTTGTCGTTCATTTATAATTCTTTCCCATTTTATGTAATTGTTAACCAGAAGACTCAGTTCACAGTTTTGTCGCGTTCCTCATTAGACAGACGAACAACTTTCGCTCTATTTTAATAAAGATTCCTTGGCTGTTGAATTCACTAACTTACGTTCAGAGCAGAAAATAAATGTAATATTGTTAGTTTCAGTATTAGCTAAAAATAATGAATTGCCTTATTCCAGAATAAGAAGATACAGCAGTCTAGCTGGATTAGAAAACGATATAACTATAAATGAAAATTTCGTTTTTTAGTTACTAGACAATTTTTACATAATTAATTAATTATGAACATTTTTATGAAACTAGCATTGATTGGATGATTTTAATTTTTTAAAAACATTCACCATTTTTACGAACTTACTTTGAAATTTTTATATTATAATAGATCGAAAACTATTTCACGACAATTTACTTTTTATATTTTTAAAAAAGAAACGTGGTGGGCAGGGGCTTAAATAAATATATTCTTAGCACTTAACGACCTTCCAGTCTATTTTATTTTAACGCTGAAACAAGTAAGTTGCTTATAATCTATTACATTTTTCTGATGGTTGATCTTGACTCAGTTGTTTCTGATATTGTTGCGCCTTGCTCAATATTGTTCTTAATTTTCGTTCTTGTTCCGACTCCAAAGCACGACTTGTCATTGGACATGTTTCCGTTAAGTACCTAATTAATGCATTATGTTCACCGATGCGAAATTTTCTTCCACGACCTTGCGAATACAACCATTCCGCTTTCAATCTGAAATAATTTAACACACGCAAAAAGTAAGAAAATCATAATTTTTTGTAACTGCAAAAGAAACAAAACAACAAAAACAAAATGACGGTAATTATTTTTTTAATATATTACGCAACCAAAAGTGAAAATTTTATACCTATTTTTGTTTCTTGTTTCATTTTAGGAGTATTCAATAATTACATTTTTTTTTTTATTTATTATGTAGATATACATTAAAATTTATTGGTCTACGAGATGGATCAAAAATGTTTACTTTTATCCGATATTTATAACAAAATATAGATAAAAGAGTTTCATTATTTGGAATTTTTTTAATTCTATAATATCGTAAAAGTTTAGAAAAGGAAAACGCAAATATAGTTAACGAGACAAAAAGAAAATGTAGAATAACTGCACTTTAAGATAAATTAATAATTTAAAATTTACGTTAAAATTAAGTATGTAAGTTATTATACCTTAATATCTTTTCACATAATGTTTTTCATAACAGAGAGAGAGAAAAAAAAAAAAAAAAAAAAAAAGAACTTTATCAAAAAGCACACTTTTGGCTACATTAACACCATAAATATTTTAAAGTATATAACGAACGAAATGGGTTGCTTTCTTCATTTAAATATTGTATATCGAAAAAGATGTAAGAATAATAATAATAATAATTAACGAATTAGTTTAGAGTACGAAAATAAAGAAGTGTGAATAGTTTGCTGTGTATTATTTTAAGTTAGGTTAGCGATATTACGAACTAGCGCAACCTAGTTTCAAAATTCTAAATTATTTGTTTTGTTGCGTCGAATGATGTATTCGGCGCTCTATCTTTAGTTAATTTATAGAAGGAATTAATACACATGTGCCGAATATCGGTATCGGATTTTATCAGGCTCGTAAAGTTCATTGCGTTACTTGTGCATGTGCGAGTATTTGCAATCGAGCCGTTAGAAAGAATCCGATAAATTACCGAGATCCGGAGATAATGGATGTATCTGTGTCCGTGTGTGTATATTAATTCCGAAAAGTTGCGTCTTGTTCGGCTAGCAGCACTATGTACTAGCTAAGGTAGTGCAGGTACCGCGCACGTAACGAACACTGTGTGTTGCGTGGGATAACACGCTGAGCGGCAGAGAATTTTGCAATTTCCTGTTATCGGAGAATAATCGGTCGAACAATTGTATTTTTAATCGCCGACTATCGCACATTGTTGTGTTGTTATTCGATGAGTCGAACGACAAGACCGTTGTCGCCGCTAGTCGTTTTGTCTCGCTGTTTTGCCGCCGCGCGATTTGTTTTATTTGTAACTTCGAAGTATTATTACGATAATCGGCGTAAAATACCGAAAATTTTCTTTTTTTAGTATGTGTCTAGTCACCGCATGTAGTCACTTATTTACTTATCTATTTATTTATTTCGGTCTCGTTACGAAGCCAATAAAATATTACGTATTAACACTGGCTGTCGTTTTGCCGTGTTTATTATTATATATATTTTTTTAAATTATGGTTTTTAATAATTATCGGCCGAAGTGTAGGAACGTCCGCGGTGATACCCAAGAGAGGAGGTATTTTTTCTTTTTTTCCCTTTTCTTCATCACTCGCGCCTCGGCGCGTTTAATATCAACAAAAAGCCTAACGGTCACTGACAGTTGGTCAGGTGGTTTTGTTTCTTTGGGTCGTCCAGAAAATCCGGGGCCGTCGAATTGTCGTAGTCTCGGACTGGGAGCACAAGTAGAAAAAAAAACAGCAGCATCTCATAATAGGAGCTATCCGGGGAAGATCCATGACACTGGCCCCCGAATAGAGGCATCCGAGTCGAAATAATTCATAACATTGGCGCTCAGAACAGCGACTTTAAAGAATTTGTTACAATATATATATATACATATATATGTGTACCGAATTCAGAAATGTGGAACTTTTGTTGCAACGTAATCGGGTCGCATTAGAGAATATGCGAGCAATTTGGCAAATTCGCTAAGACGCAAGCCGTTGTGTGTATGCTTGCGTTAGTAATAAAAGCGAGTGTGAATGGCATCTACGATTGAATATTAGTAATGATAAAAAGGTATCGGACATCTAGGTGGCCGAGCGATTGATGGGAAATTTCGCACTAGAAGCGATGCCTAGACAGTTGTTTGGCTGCGAAAATGATTGCATATAAATACATGCGTTTTTCGAAGCCGCGGGCCTCTTCTTTTTTCCTCGCCGTCCGATCAACGTCGTGATCGATCGGTTATCGTTTGTTGCAAGTTGTACTTAGAAGCAGCCGAGTAGACTAACCGTGATACAGTAAATATATCATTCTTTTTATTATTTAATTTAATTTCGTTTCTAGGTTCTTCCGGTTTTTAGTCCAATACTCGTGATTGGCGTTCAGCGTGGTAGGCGTATTGAGCAAGGGGTACTGTGGGCTGCTCTGAGTTGAGTGGGAAAGGCTTCCCTTCCTTCTTTTGTCATCGTGTTTTTATTTTAATTTTGAAGAATTTTTCTTCAATGGCGCCCGAACTAGTTTAAACTTTGAGGTGAGAGCGAAATCGTAACAAGTATTAATTTATTTCATTATTACACATCTTGTGTTTTTAAAAATTATTTTTTTTTTGACATTTAATGTTTATAAATTATACGAATTTTGATTACGGTTCAAATACCAAAATCTAGTACGAAACAATATTTTTGAGCAGCGATGCTATTGTTTTGGGTAAATAAATAAAGCGTAAAGTATTAAATGAATAAAAACAAACAGCTTGACATGTTTTTTAAAAATCAATAAGTAAAATGCACAAAAAATAAAATTTTTTCCGTTTCAGTAAAACTAAAAAGAAGGAAACGTGTTGATTTCAGCACTGAAATCATTACATTATTGTTTGAACCTATTACGTTCATCAGTTTTTAACCCCGTTGTCGCTTCTGACCACTATGTTAATAGTAAAGCGTTCGAGCTACTAGGCTATTACGACGATTTTCTTTTAATAAAATGCCTGAAATTAGATTAAACCGGAATTTAAAACTCTGGAGTGTAATAAACTGATTTTTATTTCTTACTTTATAGACTTGTTAAATGGGACGTAAGCTGTAGAAGATGCCGTAAAAATCAAAAAATCAGAAAGAAAAGGTTATTAGGAAAAAAGAGAAAAGCGAAGAAGAGAAAGGAAAAGAAAGCGGAAGAATATTACAGAGCGCAAGAAAATAAAAGTGTCGGGACTGAAGTTTCAAAGAAAAATATTAACGATTTTCTGAATGAAGGGGAACGTACGGTAATCTTAAAGAAATGATTAAAAGATGGGTGGGTAGGGGGAAAAGAAATGGAGTTTTAGACAACTGCGAAATCACCAAAAAAATTTTAAAGAAAAGAACGAAGGAATAATTATCCGGAATGGAAAAAACAAAGAACTTCAACAGTATTCCATGAAGGTGAAGGAAACATTTTTTTTTTTTTATTTTTTTAAGTTGAGCACGCCGGCAAAGGATTTCCGCTCAGAACTAATTAAAAGAGAAAAAAGGAATAGTTAGATAGTGATACGGTCAGAAACTGTCAGAATGAAGGAAGAAGAAAGGAATAACCGATAAAGAAAGAGGAATAATAAGGACTAGGATGCCCGAGAGATAATAAATCCAAATAAAAAATGGCGCGTTCTTAAGTAAAACAAAATATCTGAATAAAAATAAGGAAAAGTCAAAGCAAAACTTAAACAAACTGTGGCGAAAGAAAATAGGAAGCAAAATGTAATATACTTTTAGGAATTATATTCTCTTATAGGCGTGAACGGCTACTCTATGACTGAAAAGTAGATGTAGCAACAGCTAAAATTATTAATAAAATAATAATTTTAAATAAAAAACGGATCTACTCAAACCTGTGAAAATTATCGAACAACTGCCCCAATTCCACGCACGTCTGAGGTATTACTATATACCACAAATGAACGCTTAAAAGCGCATCTAAACTAGCAAATCCCGGAGGAAGGAACAAGTTGGATTTGTAGTAGGAAAAGAAGCACTAGATGATTCGAAAGATCAAGAAATTTTAAAAAAAAGGCTAGAGAATACAATATGCCGATGTGCATTTATAGGTTATAAAAAGTCTTTTGACAGTGCGATATGGAACAAATTATGGGCAATCTTAACCAAGATGAGTGTTCCTACAAACCTAATTATAATAGCGGAAGACACTTTTTGAAAAAAAATTATAATAAATTTTAAGCAGATAATTATGATTCGAAGTCACTTAAAATATCAAAAGATGTAGACAAGACTACGGTTTATCGCTACTCTTATATCTGTATTCAGAATAAATATTTAGACGTGTCCTTGAAAAGTGAAAAGATAGCTTTTAATTCGTGGCGTTAAAATTATCAATCCACATTGTGCCGATGATATCCCAATTTTAGGCGAAAACGATTGAGAGAACTTTCGGAGAGATTAACAATTCTAGACTAGAAATAAATTTAAATAAAACGAAAATTATGCTTGTAGATCGAATGAAAGAAAACACGTGTCATACTTCTCAAAAGCTGAATGTATATAAACTAGAGAAGTTGACTACGTAGGTTCTGGAATTAGGCAACAGCGGAGGACCTGTCGTAGAGATAAAAAGAAGAATCGCGGTAGCCTTAAGTGCCATGAAGAAGCTTCAGCAAGTTTGATTAGATACGGGTATCACGAAGTATACGAAAGAGCAGCTCGTTTCTTACTTCATTTTGTCAAATTGTAATTTTGACGCAAAGACGTCGAGTAATAACTCTATACATCAACGGTGAATTGATGCTTTCGAACATAAATGCTGGCGCATACATAATATTAGGAATAAAACGATATGAACAAACTTATGAATTAGTTATTAAACAAATAAATGCAAGCAAGTAACTCTTGTAAGAAATACGAGAAATGAAGGCAGCAAATATGCCAATATCTGAGAATGTCATTATCGGATGCAGTGCTCGCAGCACTAAACGGAAACATGTGGAGGACTCTTGCTACAACATGACAGTCACGACCGTCAACAATGAGTAACACGAAAATGATAAGTATTCCCACAGTGCTCTGAATGTAGAACAACATAAAAGAGTAAGCAATGTTTATTCTAAAATAAAATAGTCTAGATCATCGATCATATTTCATTAAATTCAGAACAAAGATTCACAGTACGTTAAACCAAATAATCAAAATTAAATAAAAATACCGCGAAATTAATTTTTAAAAATATAATTTATTAACTTTTCACTATTCGGACTTTAATTATTAGATTGACACTATTTCGTAAATTTTAAAAAAAAATTCATCAAGCATGACCATTGAAGAATAAATCATACACTGTTTTTCCGCACGTAAATCTGCTCGTACAAATATGAAAATATGTCTGCTGTATGAAATCTCAAAATTAAACGAAGTAAGAGTTGATTTTATAACTTTCTGAAAAAGTACTTTTTAATTCCATAGTAAGATACGAATAAATAAATAAAATCGGCATTTATTTTTATATTTCCGACCTTCTTTTTATATTTATTTTTTTATTCGATCGATTTTTATTTAATTCTTATTCAATGTATTTAAAAAAAAAAAATCGAATAAACCTTAGTTATTCGAAGCATAATTATGAAACGGCTGAAAAATAAAAACCTGTAATTTCTAGTGCGGATTACTGCCTATAAATCAGAAATTAAAATGTCAATTACAGGATTATGCGTTGTAGCGTATTTTTTATATTACAAACATGAACTAAACTGTTATAGTACCTTTCAAGGTCATCAACGGCGTATCCGTCAACTGTTTTCAAGTTCATGCACCAATTTATCACAAACGGGCGGTAATCAAAACCTCTGTATATTATTCTAGTTAAAGAAATACCCATAAATAATAACCAGATCGATAAAATTAACACTAAACAGTTAGCGTAAAACATTCTACAATTATATTTTAACGTCTGCGGAATATACCCTATTTATTTTCCGACTTTTAACAGGAATGTGTCGATAATTTAATTCTAACGGTTTTAATTTTATTCAGAATAAGGAAAATTATGACAATTTAAACTGATTAGATTGTCCGGTACGATTAGTAATTATTTAAAAATGACGATTAGTGCTAAAAAGATATGTTCATGAACGTCACGTTATTACAGGGTAGCGTGACTAAACGTCGTTTTAATTTGGTTAATGGTACAAGAGGATATTTTCAATGTATCACCCACCTACCTATCTACGCACTTTCTATCACACACGCACACACGTATTTATATATAATTTAAAAGTAGATAAAATACGACTTGTACAAATATTTTTAAACATGCAAAGAAAGGATACAGGCTATTTCCGGTCATCGTTAAACATGGATTTCCAGCGACCGAAAGATCACGCAAATTATAAAGCTGCACCAAATGTGATACTTCATTTAAATCTGCTATATTATTGTTATTCAAAGTTAAACTTTCCAAAGTAACCGGCAGATACAGTTCACAATGGCGTAAATGTGCGATTTGATTTTTATGTAGAAATAAATGCTAGAGATCAAAAAGATAAATCAGAGTTTATTAGAATTTAAAATGTAATATATAGCGTTGATCATATTCGCGTATAAGTTAACTTTATGTATTCCAACTTCGTCAAAACTATTATAAACATTAGATGTAGAATTTTTTTGAGATTTAAATGGTATTATGTACCAACCTTTAAACACGTGAGATGTGAAATATTCGTTATGTGTACGACATTATTGTGTGACAAATCCAAGTATTCCAACTGTACATTACTCTGCAAATGACTAGAATCTAAAAGCTATAAGCAAAAGTGTCATTAAAATAACATTGTTCAAATTATAAATTATAAGTATTTTCCTGCCGGAAACCCCACTATATTATAAATATTATATATTTAAAATTTTTGTTCAAATACAATGATAACGTAAATCAGATATTCAGAGTTAAAATATGTTACATGACAGGGGTAAATGACCTTTTTATACTGAAGGACCATTACATTATTTGTTATCGTAGGTCGTAGTGTATTTTTTAAACTACGTCTAAAACTTAAAATGTAACAAATCATTATTACAAATATATATCAGTAATACAGTTTTTGTAGACATCCATTTTAATTACTATAATATATCTAAAAAAGAAAACAAAAATAAAAAACTTGTAAGAATTGTAAAAATATGTGTATAATTTGTATTATATTATTGACAAAATAAAAAAGATAAATTACGTACGCAAGAATAGTTAAAAGTGAAGAACATAACTCTTTATTACTAATAGAAATATACATTTATAACTAAATAAAATCTCAATGTGAAAAATGATGGTGCATATGACTCTTAGCAAGTTCATCAAAATTGATTTTTATTGACGCTGTTGCTATTTTTTTTTCAGATCCTGAAGGTGACCATATCAGTCAATCAAGTTTTACACGAGAATTTAAATACTTCAAAAGTAGAAAAGTGCTTTCACAAATATATTTATAACATTAAGGAACTGCATGTTCGCCATCTCTTTTCTTCCAAGTACAAATATCAATAAGCGCATTAACCAGTAATAGTATTGATTACACACATATATAGATACATACATAATAATGCCTTGGTAGTATCAGAACTATTGAAATAATATTTGGAAATAATGATAATAACTGCTAAAATTAAGAGAGTCATTAGAAGTCGTATTTTAAAATTCTTCGACAATTTTATGTTCTTTTCGCGGGTTTTAAATGTTAGCACTGATGCCGTTGTTAAGGTAAAGTTTCATAAATTGCGATGGTAGTAATGGCCAATGTAAAAAGCGCAAAATGACTACCCCCGGGGCCTGCAGATGAGTATATTAAAACAAAATAGCGTACCGTGTCATTGGTACGTAATAAGATTTATTAACAATATCATTTTGCTTCTTTTCAAGATTTTTAGCAAAACCACATGTATCTCCCCGGTATAATTTTTCTTATGTACGAGACTTTTTAGTTTTATCAGAAATCTTTTTTTTTTTTAAAAAAAAGTTGATTTCGTTCAAACTTAATTGTAATAAAAGATTCAATATAACATTTGAAGTTCATTTCTTCGTTCGAATTGAATTTCAAATAATTCGTTCTTTTGAAAAACCTTAAAATCTATTCACGAATTCGATTTTCATCAGAAAGATCAATTTTTTGATATATTATGAAATAGATGAAAGAGGGGTCAACTGGCAACGGTCCCTTCAACTGCAATACCAAAACTATTTAGTCTACAAAAATCGGAACAAAAAACACCAAATTTCTGTATTTCATCAGATAAAAAAAAAAAAGGAGAGACATTGAAGACTTGTTATATACATTGCGATACATACGTGTGCATATACGTAAAAAAAAAAAAAAGATTGCGTTTTAAAATATTTATAGTTTTATTGTTATTAATACATTCAATTATATATTTTATAATGTAATTCTACAGACGAGTTGAAAATATCTTAAAATGCACAAGATAAATTTTAACTAGTTTTGATAATATTAAAAAACGTTGTCTAATACATGAAGAACTACAAGCGAACATACAGAAAAAATTAACGCCACAGAACTCACAAAAAATGATTAAACAAAAACAAATAATAACTGCGTTAGTTATATGTGCAGATTAAATAATTACGCGGACCTTATTAAACAGTATTTTATTAAAAGATAAATATTATATTCAGCAAACTTCAAAGATACGTTATTGTAAATTGTAACTGCTGACGACAAATACGTTGTTAATTACGGAAGATATATTAAAAATTATGCGAAGACGATCAAGATCAACGTTTTTACTAATGGTGAAAACAACAATGCATTTCAGTAATTTTAGGGCATTAAATAATATTCACTACTGACGATAAGGCGTGTTTTTTAAAACATTTTCAACCAGAGTTAGAGATCTATAACATAAATTCTACTAAAAGAAATGTTACGGTATCATCGTTAATGGTCATCCGGAATTTTATCGTTAACATTTTCATTTAACGGGTTTTTATTACTGAAATTATCGCATTTGTAAACTTGCGCATTTTTATTTAAGTACATGCCAGTTAAAATGTTAGTAAAAAAGTTATAACACCACAATTAAATGAAACAAAGTTTAACTAAACCGTCCCCGTTAACCCAACTTATTATTTTATTCGCAAATTATACCTTAAATTAGGTGGATCCTGGATTTTGTTAGAATTTTATCGACCTCGATATTACGGTTGGTTGTCGGCAATGGTATGCTGAAGAATATATTAAAACATACGGAATAAATTAACTTTTTTTATTCTTTTCTTTTTTGAATATAAAGAAATTGCTAAGATATAATCAGGCGTTCCAATTGTTGAAATTATGCTTCACAGTAATAACTAAGTCAATCATTTCGAAACACGAACAAATAAATTTAGAACGTTAATCGTATAGATTTGAATTAAATACAGAGACGTAAGATGAAGAAATTTTCCGTGTTAAAAAATTTATTTAAAGAACTATAATGATAGCAATTTGCACCGAAATCGTGAAATTACCTAAGGATTTTTCATAGACTTAAATATTATCCTCTCAATAATGACATTTGAAAACTATGTTTTATATTTTCACGTTAATGAAAAGAAAAACAAACACCGCATTTTAGCAATTAGAAAAAATTTATGACGCGCTAATTCAATTTATATTTGAAATACACAAAATTATCGAGATTCTTAAAATTTACGTAATAAACAATTAAAATTTCTCGGTTTAATAAGAAAATGAAAAATATTAATACTTACTTTTATATTGTTATACGATAAATTGAGCAATTTCAGATTTCGAAGTTCTTTTAACCCCTCTATACTAAGTATGTGGTTGTTTGATAAATCTAAATGTACTAAATTACGTAACTTTGTTATATAAAACATCCTTAACAACTGATTATGATTTGCGGTCAACTGTAAAAAATATTTCGTTAAAAATTAAGTTTTTATAATTATACATACTACCTTTATGGTATTTGAAAATAATTACATTACTACATATTTTATTACATACTTCCGTAAGAGAAGTAAATATATCTATGTTATCGAGTCTTTGAAGATTGTTTCCATTTAGATTTAAAGTTGATACTTGCGCAGCTTGTATTCCAGCAGGAATAATTCCTTTATCTAACTTCTTAATTCCTCTGCTCGCAACATTTAAAACATAATAACCTAGAGCAAGAAAAGTTTCAAGTACGTGATTAATTTAAGAATTATATTCGTACATATTTTTTTCGTTGAAAAATGTTTAATGATTAAATTACCTTCCATCCTATAAAAAAATTAGTTTTCTTTGATAAAAACTAATATTAATTCAGTAATTTTTCCGATTTCCCATCTGTTTTTCACTTCGCGGCATTAACGTTAGCTATCAGTGGTACAGTTTACCGCTGAAATGTTTAATAAACTATTCGCCAAGAGACAAGACAAAAATGCGCAGAGTTCCTCTAAGCGATCCTCAATTGGTTTTAATTTAACCACGTGATATGCGATATGAACAAAAGATACGTTATTTTTTAACGTTTTTCCGGGCAACAAAAGAACAAATTACATGTACTACAATTTTGTAAACATGTTTAGAACGTTAAAAAAAAAAAATACACGTTAAAAATTCAATGAAATATAAATGGAAAATATTTTGAATCTCTTTAGCTTCAAAACTTCTAGAATCGCAAAGTATACACTGTTTACGTTCAATGCGTATTCCGAAAATTTTCGGAAAAGTTTAGTAATTCACGAATTACGTGCAAATAGGTAAAGTATTTTATGTGCAAAAAAAGCACGGTTTATTTGCCGATAAAATAAGACAGATATGATAATCGATAGTTTAATCGATTCAAAGAATGATTTTAATGCTGCTTAAATAATGATATGTTGTTATTTTTTGTGTTTAAATAAGTTTCGTTTACGTTTTGTTGAGGGAAACAGTGTTTTATTTTTTTCTCAAAGCGATAAAAATGGCCCACTTTACACAAAGAGACGTATTGTTGGTATGTTCTTGCGGCTCTTTAAGACCTTTAACTAAACTTTACTTTTGTCGTCATTGTATTGTTTTAAGATGCGGTTATTGCGTTGGTCACGAAATCGATTCGATTTACTGTTCGAATTGCCTGGAAAATCTCGCGTCATCCGAAGCGAAATTAAAAAAGAACAGATGCGGTTCATGCTTCGAGTGTCCGTATTGTTTCCACACATTGTCTGTTCGGGCAACTGTTTCAAAAGTTAGTCCTAGCAGTGGTGAAGCTGGTCAAGCAACTGTTAAACCGACTAAATCATTCTATTTAGCGTGTTTTTCATGTAGGTGGACATCGAGAGATGTAAAGATACCCGATCAACCGATGGCGACGAGCAAAAACTGGCCGAAATACGAAAATCCTCACACTACCAGAATAAATGCTCTAATTGAATTTTATAAAGTGATTGCTTTGAGAGAACGCGTAGAGAAGGAGAAGAAAACGTATTATCTGCCTAGACGAGGATATCCGCATTTTTCGGAGAAATTCGGTCTAACATCTATGATCGCTAGAAAAAGAGCCGGATTGCCGCCTGTGAGTTTAGGTCGCGAAGATTTTTCATCTATACCGGAAATTGATCCGGCTATCGCTTCGGAAGAAGTAGAGCCGCTTCCGGAGGATATATTTAACAAGCCGGTAGATGTTGCCAATACAACGACGTTACGTCAGCGTTACTTAATACCGGATCTGCAGCCGGAAAATGTAAGTCAACTATTTCCGGTTCATAAGCGTTTGTTTAGTAAAAGATCTGAACGGTGTAGATCGTGTTTACACAATGTGTTTAAACCGGAGTATAGTCCGGCGTCCATAAAATTTAAAATTTACATGGCGGCTATTTATCACGTTCCGGAAATCAGACTGATGAAGAAAACCGTCTTTACGGTCGGCAGTACGAAAGATGTTTTAATAAAAATTAGCAATCCAACTCCGATAACAACCAGCGTAACGTTACTGCCGATTAGTGATTTAACTGTAGACATTAGCTATTTGTCTGAAAGAGAAGAAACTATCAAACAACATGGCGTTGAACCGACGGACAAGACGTATTTGTCTAGTATCGGTCAGAAGAGACCTATAATAATTGAAAAAATCCGTCCGACAAAAATGCAATTAACTGGAGACATTTCTTTACCGAATGTTAGCGTTAACTTGCTTCGCAGAGATGACACGGTTGAATACGATGATAGTAACGATTCTGGTCATTTTCACGATGATCCTAAGCTGGTAATTTGGCGAAAGGCTAATAAAGTGATTATTAAGTTACCGGTTACCGCGCAAGATCATTTAAAAGAACATGACGACGTTGTCGTGGGATTTATGCTACGATATGTCTATTGGGATAAAATGATTTCAGCTTTAGAACAAAAGGAAGGTAAAAATGTAAATATCGCGGTAAAATATATATTAAATGTCGGTTCTGTTGAAAATGCGAATGAATAAGCAACCGTTTTTTACTTCTACGAAATTAATGAGTTCAACTGCGTATTACTAACTATTGATTTTTTCTTTGACATTGCGTAAAATTAATGAAATTAAACACGGCGCTTTTATCAATGCCGATTGTATTATCAAAAAAAAAACAACAACAAAACTGTATGTTTTTAACGCAGATATATATTTAACAGGTTTGTATTGTAAACAGAAAATAGGCAGTAAACTTTAAAATTTCATATATACTGTTTATACGATTTTAGATGTAAAAAATATATACATATATTTATACACACGTATATAGGGATACTTTTGAATATAATTAGGACAAGTAATATATATTTTTTGAAAAAGAATTAGAATTTAGAGTTGAAAAATTGCATTTAAATATTTTTTGCCTTAGTCATTCTCAGCAGTATATATGGTATACATGTAAGCAGTAATCTTTAAATTATCGAAAAGGTAATTACAAATAATTAATTCTGAAAATTGCGTGTCTAACTTGTATTTATTTTTATTTCTACGTAAGCAACTACCGGCTTTTTTGATATTTTATAATGATTTTTATACGTCGTTTTTTGCACAACCTTCCGTTATATTTATTATTAATGTACTTTTAAAGAACATAAATTAATTCCTAAGGAAAGACTAATTAAATTTTTAATTTTTTAGTTTTAAGTATTATATAATCTTATGAGATTTTCCCTTTTATTATATAAATAAATAATCAAATTATAATTTGGTGTATCCGTTTTTCATTTAAAATTTAGAATGTGACATTTTGAAAAGGAATTAATGGGAGGGTACGAAGAAATTATAAATAGTAAATTAGGCAATTAAAAGTAACTGCGATGAAAATTTCATTTTATGAAGAACTTTATAATTATTATTGTAATTGCGACGATAGGACTGGATATAATTAAGACCTATTAAAATGACGATCGCTCTAATCATACAAGACTCGGTTATCGTAGAATTATGTTATAAAACAGTTTAAATGAAATATGGGGTAAATTAGGCGTTGGTATAAATTAAAGTTAATAATAACCTATCTTAATGTATTGTTGATAATGAATTCAATAAAATCGGTGAAATTTATCCTTTAAAAAAACACGCAAAAGATAACATTAATTATTCGGAACTCATTCTACCGGGTTTTTAAAATTCCTTTATTGAAAAAAAAAAAAAAAAAAAGAAATAGCGAACTGAATCTTCCATATGAACGTAATAAGATAAATGTAGTATATTTATTAATCCTGTCTGTTGATAGTTAATAAAATAATGAAATTATAAACATAATAGCAAGCGTGTAAATTAAATGTAAAATAATATTCTGCAAATGTTTTCGGAAATATCTCATTTTTAGTTAGAAAGTAGACATATATTAATGAAATTAAATTTAGTATTGTTGGAATCTGAAGGAAGCTTAATTTTCCTACTTTCATTTAGAAAAGAAAACCAAAGAATATTAGAAAAAACTAACGATGCTTCTCCCTATGGTGGGACTTCTTATTCATTAACCTGCACAGTAATAAGAAGTGTATTCATTATGTTTCTAAAAACGAAAACCGCCAACAAACGAGAACGTGAATTGCAGACAAAGAATCAGTAAAATCGGTCTATATAAATATGAGTTATGCGCGAAAAAACATAAAACCATACGCGACGAACGTATAATTTTTTTTCTTTTGGAAGTCGGCAAAAATTAAAATATAACAAACGATACATAATATTGGGACATTTTTTAATTGCGTAAAATCTTTTACGGTAGGCAGTAGATTTGAGAAATACCTTGTTTCATAAAGAAAATCAAATAGCGACCTCTTTAGAAATTTAAAAATACATAATTATTACAATTTAATTTAAATTTTAATTTTAGATGGAAAATAAAAAAATAAAATTTTAGCTGAAATGGTAGTTTAGAAATAAGAAGAAAGGTAGTATATGTATTTTTATTAGACTTTACTTCTTTTTTATTTTTGTTAATAATCCGACCTCCCTATTCCCCCCGTGGATCCACCACTGTATATATATATATATATATTTATTAATGATAGTTTATACAAATAAAAATTATTTATATTAGTAAAAATAATTTCGGTATATGTTTTTCAATTTTCAAGAATTAATTCAACCTATTTTAAGCAAAGAAACAGAATCAAAGAAGTATTAGTAAAAATGAACGCGAGCACATGATCTGAATCTGTATTCATCTTTACTAACTTTTTTTTGATTTTCTTGTAGTTCAAAATAAGTTAATTATGTCGTCTTTAGATCCCCTACGATTTAAACTAAATTTATTTTTATTAATATATTTTTCTTTTCTGTCTTTTAGCTGAAGATGAGGCGTTCTTGAAAGTGTTTCTAGAATATTCATTTATAGGTGTTTGATGTTTGTATCCTGTTAATAATTTTTTTGCAAGATAAACTTAGTATTTTCAGTTAGAATTGGTACATCTGTAATCCACTTACCCATGTACATACTTATTCAAATAAATTTAAAATTAAAAACTTAGAAAATAAATCAAAAATATTTCGGTCAAATTTTAAAAAAGGTTGTTTTCAATTGGCGATAATAATATAGTGATGGAAGAATGTCATAATATGCAAACTAATAGCGGTCTATTTGATAACTTTTGGCACAATGGACGGAAGTGTATTTTTTCCTATTATACTTTTTGTAAAACGATAGAAAATCTTGCTTTTCTTTTTACATGTCATATTTTGTAACAATGCTAAACGTATGCAAATATTGGGAATTAAATTTAAAGAAAGAAATTGATCAATTAAAGAACGTAAAACGGAGACGAGCTGGAATAGAAATTTGGAGCTAATATATAGTTAGATTTACGGAAGTTTAATAAATTAATAGATTTCACAATGTGGATAGATAACCGGTATGTAAAAAGTGAGCTATCAATTCTTTCATCTACTTTAAACAGTGTTACGTGTATTCTAGATTAGATTTCTGCTTTTTTCAAATTAGATTTTTAATTTTTTGCTTGATTTTATATACATATATATATAATACGGATATTCGAATGTTTGACTAAAGAAATACCAAGTTTACTTCAATAGTTTCGATAATTTGCTATTTACTTGAACTCGATCCGTATAAACGATAATAATATTACTTATTTGAGTTTAGCACAGTTGTTAAGTAAATCGATGTAAGTAAGATAGCTTTGCTTAAGTTTTACAGAGAAATCAACGAATAGTTGAACTACAAATATTCTGAAGAGAACTCTGTATGCGAAAGCAGATAGTGGATGGCACCAATTTCATTAAGGCCAGTGTAACATTCAACCAACTTGATTTAGACAAATGATTCCTTCGTTAAATATAATGTATGTGTATGTTTAGTGTCGATACATAATGGTAGAAAAAAGTGATTTTTTTGAATTTTTGTCATTTCATAAAATCATTGTAAATTGGAGACACATTCAATTTTATTGCTTTCGAATGTATCTTAAAAAAGTTTACTATGTAATCCTATTACACAAGAGAAATATGTATATTTTTTCTTGTTCCGTATGTAATGTTTTAATAGGTTAAATCTTTGTTAAGAATAATTTTCTTCTGTAAATTTTTGGTTCAATGGCCTTATCGATTATATTTGAATCAAAAACACAGTTTTTACTTATTTCAGTGAATTATGGATCCGCTAAAATTAAAAATTTTCTGTAATTTGTGTTGCAGTATTAAAATATTTTTTTTCGAAAACTGGCGATCTTCCTACGTTACAAATGTTTTTATAAATACATTAATAAAAATATACATATTTCTTAATAGGCTCATCAAAGCTAAAAATATTTAAAACTCGCAGAAAATATAATTTTAAGAAATTTTTCGTAAACACGGTTGGTTCTAAATAAAAAATGATATATATATATAGATATATCCACTTCATGTTTGTTTACACGTTTCATAATTATGCTTTGTGAAAAATAAAAATAAAAAAACGGTAAAAAGTGGTAAAAACCTTGAAATTGTATCTGTTCGAACGTTTCTGATATTAAATTTATTAATTTCATGCTTCCATTAATAACTCATTTTGCAGTTTATTTACATTTGAATCTAAACACGTTTTGACCGAAATTTATCTTTACAATTACACTATTATACTTTTAAGTTTTTCAAACAATATATTATCAAGTACAACCGTTATACTTTATGAATATTTGAATCGCGATGTACACATGTATGTACTTAAAAAGAGAAAGATGGGTATAATGTTACAAGTAAGTATAATAGATAACAACTTGTTTGATAGAAAATTTCACAGTAATTCATTGATTACACGAGGATAATTTAATAATTTAACACATACATTATATACATAAACATACACACATATATATATATATGTGTATATATGTATATAACTTGATCTTTGGACTTTGCCATGGAGAACCTCCTAGACCGCCTGATAATAGTCTTCCTTAATTCTTATAGATAAAATTTTTGACTGACTATTCCATTTTTCATAAAATGAAAGGATTTTCTTATTCATTTTAATTTAAGAATGTTATCGTCATTACTATATATATATGTATGTATATACCGATTGAAGTTTAGTCAGAACCTATCTAATAATAACTGCAAACATTGTCTTTCATTATCTATATCGTTAACTTCCAAACGTATAATGCGATAAAATAGTAGTAATTGTAAATCAATCGTGCATATTTGAACGTCATTTCATCGGTTAACAATATGTCGTATTTTTTAATGTTAACTTTTTTCAGTATTTAAAAATGCTAATAACACAGGCTTCGACTGTAACGGTTTATTATTAAAAGACAGGAACATCATGATACGTAATGAAAAGACTATGGAAGGGTCATATTACGGATGGAATGATTCTTAGGAAATATATCACCATGCGCGATACAACATATCCCGAAGACAAGTTGACTATGGTATTTTTAAGAAAGGTGGGGGACCACTTTAATGTTCGTTAATTACGAGTATTCTTAGTGTGGGTAAACTATATGTATTAAAAGGGAAACGTTGATACTTGTATCCGCAGATTTATTATTATTAATTAGTGCATTTACATTTGATGGTGTAGTAGAACGAGTTCCATGCCCTTAAAAGGAGTCGAGAATCGTGAGACTTTCAAATTTGTTGGCCGAGCAGCTACTATGCTGCTACTGCACCGTCTTGAGAGTAGATTTTATAATTAAGATAACGATTTATCTCTAGGCATTCCTATTAGTTCTTTGACTGAAAGAAATGCACTAAACAAAGTGAGTGATTAAGAAGATGCGGAATATGTGGATGATATATGTCCATATGATTGTTTTCCGATAAAACGGTTCCGAAGAAATAAGAAAATTTTTTCTAACGGAACATTAAGTTTATAGGAGAAAAGAAATATATAGTTTTTTCGCATTTCTATACGTATTATCTGAGAGAAAAATTAATGATAAATTAAGTATTCGTATGAGTTTTACAGAAACTCCCTGCGTCAAAAGTCAAAGACATGTAAAATGTTCGTTAAAAGAACAGAAAAGTTTAGGGTGGCCCCAGGTTGCAGATGGAACAATTATTGAAAACAAAAAAAATTGGTTCGATAGACGGTTAGTTGAATGAGAAATAATCGTAAAAATAAAGGAAAACGTGATTCAACTGCTAACATCGCTTTTTCACGTGTTCCAGTTTTTACATGTGCACAGTTAGTCACATTAATAATCGGACGCCGCGTTTAAAAATGAATGTACATCCAAAATATAGAAGAAAAAACTTGTATTTGTATTATTATTTTTTTTTTTGAAACAAAAACGACAACTACCTAAAAATGTGTATATAAAAAATATCAAATTAATTCCAAAAATAACTCAGCCACGATTACAAAGAATAAAAAAAAAAAAAAATTCGCACCGCATTAATACCCGGACAAGTTCAATGAAACTTAAACGTTTCTTTTCCGAGTACTTCGTACATGTAAAATATGCTGAAATTAGTACTTAGCATGACCCGCCTTCGCCAGAATGACATCTTACAGCTTTCGCCGTATTTAACATGTCAGTTTTTGTAGGTAATCGATCAAAAGATTTTCTTATTCTCACCTCAGTTCAACTTGCGATCTTCACTCTACGGGTTATTATAATCCGGAGGAGACTGTGGCAACGTGTCAATAATGTGAAAACAGTTGCAAAAAAGGCCATTCTTGTAATTTGCTTGGGATCGTCACTGTAATAAAATTGGAACCATCCCGTTATTCCTAATTTCTCCGCGCCTTGACGTAAATTGTTCTCTAAAACTTTCACGTAAATTTTTACAGTCGTATTGCCTTCAATGAACACCAGCAGTGCACTTACATTATTTGCCGCAAAACACCCTTACATTATAAAATTATCATTATACTTTTTGTTTGTCATCGCTTTTGAAAACATTAAATTTTGATTCGTAACCATATTTTTAATAGCTCTGCGTATTGTTTCAGTTTAAGTTGTTTTACCTCTGCTCGTGTATAGCACCCCGGCTAATTTTGGGACGGTTTTTTCAGTTTTTTCGATTTGCTTTCGGATAAAACGTACTTTGTTAGCTTTTCTGGTTGCTCTTTCTGTAAAATAGTTTTGATGCGGTTTTTAAATAATGTCGTGTGCGGTACTCGTTGGAATATTCGGAAATTTTAAAACCTGATTTGCGTTTAAACTTTTTTATTATTCAGTATAACTACTTGGCGCAGTTAGTATTTCGATTCTTACACGACACTTTACTGTACTATCACACTTATTTTTAATTATTCAGCATAAATTAATATTGCCCCAGCGGAAGTTTAACACGTTACAACTCATACAGTTCAAGAGTGCCTTGGGAGGGGACATATACTAAATGAGTTCTGTTCAAGTAACTAAATTCTCATCTTTCACCAATTTGGTTTTATTAATAAGTTATCTGCAGTTATACAATATTAGTAGAATGGTAATTTTATCGATAATCCGAATAAGATTAAACATACTGGCCTATTACACTTTGACAGCGAAAAAACGTTTGACAATAGGTGACATTTATATAAGATTTAGAAATTAATAATTTCCCTTATTTCCAATAAAATAAATTAATGATTATATAAACACCGGTGGCCACTGAAATAAAATTTTTAAATTCCCGATTTTTGCGGTCCAAATCCTCAAGAATTTCCCGGTTACTAGAAGTGTACAAGAGCTTACACGAACTTTCTTCCGCTTATACAATAACAAACCCAACAAACTGAAGCGAAGGCAAAAAGAAATATCAGCAGAAACAAAAAAATTACAAATTAAATTTTTTTAGTAGTTTTTTGAAGCTGTTTTATTCACATTTTTAAGATTTTACTACCGTTATAATGACCACTAACTAACTCAAGCAATATATACACTTACTTTATTATTACAAAAGTTAATAATAAAGTTTATAGCAGGTTGATTTACCCCATTTAAACAGTTTTGACTTGAACATTTATTTGACGTCTAATATTTACATTTGTACGTGTTGACTTTAACAGGTTTACGGGGCTCAAGACCTTCCAAAAGTTTTACTGAGAGGGTTCAACCCTCCCAATAATAAACTGAAATACATAATGAAATTTTTTTTTATGGTTTCGTTAAAATTTCACGAGTAAAGTCAATCAAAAAATGTATTCATTTTTTGCTTTCAATGATTTTTTTTTAATCAAAACTATCGTTCGGCTATTTTTACTTTTTTCCTCCAGTTTTACAAAATTCATGCCTTATTCCCGATATGCAAAATTTTCCATTCTCCCGGTTGGTTAAATAACAGGACTTTCAATGTTATAATAAATTCCGTCTAATCTGCTACAAAAACAGTTAATTCTGACGTTCCACTGGGCAGCATACGCCAATCCATTTCTAATTGATTTATATTTAAACGATTTTCCCCTTCCCCCGGCGATGTTGAAATAGTTCTGTACACTGATGATACCGCAATTTTTTGTTCACCATGTAGAGTCGGTACTATCAAAACCGGATAAACAAATATTGAACGCTTTTTAAATAAATCGTAAATTACAATTAATTCAAATAAAACGGAGGCTATTCTTTCACTAAAAGACAGAATCATTTTGTACTGGTAATAATTATATTAATTTTAGGAAAGATCTTAAATACTTAGATGCTCTACTTCATAGAGACCTTGTCTTCAGCGAACATATTAATTATATTACAAATAAGGTTTACACTTGCATTTTTTCACTTTATTCTGTTTTTAATAAAATAAATAATAATACCTTCGCTTGGAATAAACTTATCGTTAATATCTTAATTAGACCTATTTTGTTATATGCTTGTTCAGACTGATCGAATAAATCTGAATCTAACATAGAAAAATTGCAGATTATGCAAATTCGTTGTTGCAGAATAATACTCAGTGCTCTCCTGCTATTCGCTAATAGCCCTTTTAAAATTGTATAAGTGCACAAGACGCTTTTTTATTAAGGATATTATACTCAAACATTCAATAAAGGTCTCTTTGTTCAATGTTTAGCTCGTGAGCATTTATTAAAAAAAAAATAATAATAATCGGTGAATATGCAAGAACATCTCTTCAATGAAAACATAAAAGAATAAAACATATCTGGCTTTGAAGCATTTTCAGATTATTTATAAAGCACACTCCACCTAAATGGTCTGTAGTGACAATCGACTGTTTATTAATTATAGAATCTAGTTTGTTTTTAGGATTCCGTACATGTATAATGTACAGAATTATAATAAAATGGTTCAGAAACGACAAAAATATCAAATAAAAATCAATAACTCACGAACAGTTTGATTTTTTAAACTTCAAAATTGGATCATGGATAATCTTTTAAAAGTGAAATTCAAAATATAAAACAAAACGTAAAAGCTCTTTCATAAAATCGAAAAATTGCAGTTATAAGATTATTTAAACGTTCCTCTTTTGGGTCAAAAACTGAAAAAAAAAGGATGTCACGTAAGTAAAGTCTGCTAAAAGAAATTCCTGGAAAAAGTTATGCTCTTCTTTTTTCCGTTTTCCTCCTCTTACCAAAATCTGGACATTAGCTAAGATTTTCACTTTTCTTTTATCAAAACGTCCTCTTCACAATAACCTTCCTCTAGACAAACTCTTCCCTTTTATAGACTCCATTGCCCCTTCTTATGCGTCTTATTTGGATGAGTACTTTTCTTCCTACCCTTGTTTCACTCATCTATCACACTTCCTAACTTCTGATTTTAGTCTGGATGAATTTTGTTCTATTCCTAACAGGAGCTTTTCTAACTCTACTCCTGTTGTAGATGGTATCTCCTTCTTGGTATTGAAAAATCTTTCGGTAAACTCTCTATCTCACCTATTATTCCAAACAATTCTTTTTTACGCACTAGCTAAATCCCGTCATCCTCGAACATCTTTAATATTATTCATATCCCAAAGAAAAACTCTTCCTCCTTATGCCCCATTTTTCTCGCCTCCTGTCTCAGGAAAACTTTCGAATCCTTGATAAGCAGCAGATTAGTGTGGTGGCTGGAACATCATAATCTACTCCTCTTCTAACTTGTTAGGCTTTCGGCCTGGTCTTGGTCCTACCGATTGCATTAGTGTCTTCCTCTCGGATGTTTACAAATCCTTTCTAAATAAAACTATTACCGTAGCCGCCTTTATTGACGTTTCTAGTGCCTTCAACAATGTCCATCTCCCTACTATTAAAAATATCACGCTTTCCATTAATCTCCCACTTCAGCTGATCTCTTTAATTATCAACCTTCTCCAAAATCGCGCAATCATAATTTCCACAACTCTTCACCATATCACTAGAAAAATCGATTACGGCCTCCCTCAAAGCTCTTGCCTTAGTCCGACTCTTTTTAACATTTACTCCTTTGTTACTGCCTTTCTCCCAACATCCTCAACCTCCTTATTCTTCACTGATGATATACTCATATACGCTTCCGCGAAATCTATCCAGTTAGCTAATGCAGTCCTTAATTGTACCTTATTCTCGATTGAAGTATCCTTGGCGGATATCCGTCTTGCGATTTGCCCCACTAAATCCTCTTACCTCGTCTTTACTATGCTTCCTTACAATAGATCCTCATTAACGTGTTATCTTTTAACTCTTTCCATTCCACTTGTAGATTATTTCTGCTACCTTGGCCTCCACCTCAACAGTCGTCTCTCCTTTGGAGAACATATTAACTTTCGCCATACTTCTTGCTCTAAAAGATTTAATCTCCTTAAGACTTTTGCTCCTTTCAACTACGGAGGTGACCCTGGTATTCTTATCATCTTATAACAACTATATAATTTGCTCTAAACTGGATTACTGTTCTTTCAAAAACATCCTTATCCAAACCTGATAAATTATACCACTCTTGCATTTGCATGTGCCTAGGTATGCTGAAATCCACGCCCATCCCTGCAATTTTATCAGAATCCAATTCTTATCCTTTATTCTTTCGTCAATCCTTTCTGGGCTACTGATTTCTAATTTCACGGTTTCCAATTTCTTCTTCAAAAATTGTCCATAGCTACTTTGACATCTTTCACAGATGTCGTTTTTCTTCCAAAAAAAAAAAAAAAACCTATTCCATCATTCATAGCATCGAACCTTATAACATTCTATCCATTCATAAACTTCCTTTTTTTCTTTTTAATTATTTCTCTCTGTCACAATCCCCTGATCTGTTTACTTTTCCTTCTCGTTATAGACACCTTCGTTCTTTCGCCGCCATTCTACAATTCAATTTCTTCACTTTTTCATTTTTTCTTCATCATTTAATCATCTTCGCTGAAGGCTTAAAAGATCATAGTGGCGTTGGTGCCTCCTTTACTTCTCCTTTTATAATTAACTCCAATTTAGTCAAACACCCTCTATCTTCTGTTCTATCTTTTACGTTGAATCCGTTGTTATTTTTCGTGCTATTATATTTTCCGCGACGCTCCCACTTTCCTTTAAAATTCTATTTGTAATTGTTTTTGAATCCTCGAGCGTCCTTAAACTTATATCATCCTGCTTTCCATCCCTGTCGTGTGACCTTATTATCCTCTATATCCGCTACCTTATTATAACATACGCAGTAACCTTGCTACTCAGATAGACTTTCTTTCGGTTCCTAGTCATATAGGTATTGATAGAAACGAGGATACCGATTCTCTAGCTCGCTTTTCCTATCCATAATAGTCAACCTCCATGTAAAGTTACTTCCTCCAATCTTATTCCCCTGGACAAAAACTTTTATCGTACTATCTGGTCGATCTCACCCCCCCCATTTTTCTAATCCGTTCTCCTGGTTCAATTTCTTTCATTCTCTCGTCGTGCCGCTATTTCTTCTATCTGCCGTTTATGTTTTCACCACTATTTTCTTCCTTCATCTATATCCCATTTCTCAACTTCTTCTTCACCTCTTTGTCCCTTTCATCCGGATGAACCTTCGATCTGCGATGCTAACCACGTCTTCTTTGAGTGCCCGTTTCTCTTTCTTAAACGCTCTTATCTTTCCCACTCTTTATAGTGCTCCTTTCATACATTCCCTTTCATCATTGAATATAGTGCCTATCCTTGCTTCTTTCATAACTTCTACCTCCAACAGAATTCATATTTAGTAATTTTTTAAACTAGTAGTTGGGTCAATGTTCCATGCCGGTGAGTCTAGAGAAAATAATAATAATAATAATAATAATAATAAAGTAATAGACAGAGTAAAAAAGTCAAGGAAACCAAAACGAATCTCAAACATACGCATGAGGGATTGCTTTATAGCAAAATTATAGTCGCGCTTACAACTTTATATTTAGACCCTCGGGGCGCCGAAAGCTCGAAATTTTTGAAAAAAATATTTTTTCCCCCAAACATAAGATGCGATCTGTCGGGAACGAAACTGCGTTTCATTTTCTTAATAAACACTTTCGAAGTTAATGAAAAATTCAAAGAAGAACTTAAAATCTGATTTCTTTGTTTTGAATTTAGTATTATGTAAATGTAAATTAAACTTAACACACGGAATCCACAGCGCATGAAACATCACGCTTGACTGACCTTGTTTTTTTTTTCAAGCGGTTTTTTGTTGCTATTTTATTAACCGCGTTTTTCCTGTAATTTGACTCCTCTAAAGAAGTACATTATTATTTTTTATATGTATTTCATTGATCGTTGATTAAGATCTGACCGGTTCTGGACGTGATTCATACTACGTATTATATATTGATTGCATCACCATTTATTTATTTATTTATTTATTTATAGATGCATGAATTCAATTTGAACTAAATCGATAAGCTTCAAAGAAAACATATACAGAAATTAAAAACAGGGTTAAAGGATATATGAGATTAAGTAAATAACCTGACTGGTTTTGTTCTGTCGAAGTTAAATGAGAAAGAGTATAGGAAATAAAGAGTTGTGTAAGGGAAAACGACAAAGGCTCGTTGTTCAAAGTGTATTATTTAATGTAAACTGAATAAGATCGGGATTTGCAATTAATTTTTTTCTTCGTTTAATTTTCATAGTAGAAGCACTGAAAAACGTAGGAATGTTCAAGAGTAATAGAAAAAATTCTTTAATTAAATTGAGTTCACTTTATTGTCCAGCATAAAGAGAGCAATCGATCGTCTTCTTGGAATCTGTCATCGCAGCGTTCCAGAACCTCCGTCGACAGACAGTGTTACGTACAGATTTATTTATTATTATATAATCACATTGTTCTTACGTCGAATGTATAATATTTGTGTACTTTCAGTGGCCGGTCGGTAAAGAAAAATCTTTGTAGGTTATTGGAAAATGAAAGATAATTTTTAAATTTCAGTTTTCAATTAATAATAATACTTTTACGTCCACGGTGTAAAAGAGAACGTGGTGGCATCTCTGGGAAATTAAAACTGGTTATACCGTTACACTCTATATATTATCAGATTTCCTGATTTTTATTTAAAGGCGTATTTAAAAAGTGTTTCATTCGATTCTGTTTATAAACGTATTAAATTGTCAGGAATTATATCGCAACAAAAATAATGCTGCATTAATATTTAGTTTGTAGGAAAAATTAAATTTTAAAGTTTCACTAATAACAATGATAATATTGATAACGGGGTTTTAACGTCAATAGAAGTGATACAATAATACGTGAAAAAGTTATTAATTAATAAGTAAGATCATGATCATTCGAATATGCGAATAATGTAGTTAATGCCGTATGAAAACTAATGGTTCTATTTGTAACAGAGAAGGTTACCCCGTGTATCAATGGCCGCCACGGTTTAGCGGTAACCTTAATAGATCTTAAGCCAGCATGAGACTGAGCCAACCGCACGTTTTCCCATTTCCCGGACGTGAGAATAAAGATGATATTAATTAAGGGAGAGATGTGTTTTTGGGCAAAGAACTATACATTGATCCCTAGCGACCGAATTTATTTAAAACACAACACATATTCGCAAGTTAATATTTTTATTATTTTAAACGTGCAATACAAGCAAATTTTCTAAATTAAGACAACCGTGTCGTTTTATTACGAATTTAACGATAATTAAATTTTAAAGTAACAGAAGGCGCTGGAAAATCAAAAATAGTTGTAATATACCACCATCTTAGGTACATTTAAATTTATTTAGGAATTTAAATGTTCATTAAACAACATAATAAAATTATAAAATGCGCGCTCAAAAACAAAAACAAAAAATTATTCTATGAGAAAAGTTTTACGCGAAATATTCATCCTTAATTTCGAATGGTTCCGGAGGGTCGGCTTCCTTTTCTTCGTCCGGTTTTGGCCCGAAAGCTGGAGTAAAAAAAATACAATCAATTTATATCGGCAAATTACTTACAATAAACGATATTTTACTAAATAACTCGAATCGGAATACTGGCCAATGAGTAGTAAGTCATGAACACATAAGCTAGCCTCTTCGTGAAAAAAGTAAAGTTTTTATTTTTTGCAAAATTATAAGTTTAAGTCAATTTTGGAGTTTCCGAAACGAACGGAAACTAGCCTGCAAAGACTGATATAAATACTCGTTTTACGGGATTTCTTCTTCGAATAGAAAAATACGTATGGATGAGAGGTTATTAAAGAGAGGAAGTTGTTGCCGACTAGAGTATGTAAAATTGCATTTTTTATAATGAAAATATAAAAACGTTGTTATAAATTATATAGTTGAAATTTGAACTTGTGTACTTCAATAGGTTCCATATGGTAATTTATAGTTTTCGAGTTTAAATTTCGTTTTTTTTTTACAAATGTTTCAGCCTTTAATTTCAAGTATTTTTTGAGTTTTTATTAAAAAAAAATCTAATTTTAGCTTTTACCTTTTTTTTTTTTAATCATAAAAATGAAATAAACGAATATTGATTTTTTTTCTCAAGTGCTGAGAGAAGTAAAAAATATGAAAATAAAATATTTTTACGGTTCTCAAATGTAAACCCAATTTTCTGTAAAAAAATATTAAACTAAAATATTCTTTTTTTTAAATAGCGTTTCTTCAGACGCGCAATCACCAAATTTAAACAGTAAACGTCTTCTATAAAATTTGGCGATTGCATTTCTGAAGGAACATAATTTAAAAAAAATAAAAAAAGAAAAGTATTTTAGTTTTATAGAAAATTGTGTTTATATTTGAGAACCGTAAAAATATTTTATTTTCACGTTTTTCATTTCCTCTAGTACTTCAAAGAAAAGAAAAAAAAAACGCTATTCGTTTTCATTTTTATTAATAAAAATAAAAATTGAAAATAAAGTTTTTTTTAAATAACTCAGAAAATATTTAAGATTAAGGGCTGAAATTTGGTGTGAATTTCTTGAATTTGTTACCAAACTGATCCTCAAAATATCGGTAAAAAAAAAGCCATGAGGGCGCAGACTCGACACGTTTATCCGCCTATACTCTTTCTATGAAACAAATGGAATTAATGTGAAAATTGTCGAAAAATAATTTAGTATTTTTAATCGAGGCGTAGAGGCAATTTTCGCTTACGAGTAAATAACATGCGCGGCTGATGCATACAAGTGCTAGATATTAGAAAAAAATTAGCATAATAGAGCAATGAAAAATTGTCGGCTTTTTGGTAACCTATCAATACGTTAAGAAAAAAGTGAAACAGAAAATGTCTTGCATTAAGGTATTTGCACTTTCACCCCAGTGGCGTTTATAAACAAAATACGTTATTTTAAGAGGAATTTTAAGAAGAGATTGTCTTTAAGCACAATGAAAGATTTTATTTTAACAAAATTTTTCCAGCAGAATCGTTTTTTTCTCTCTTAATTTTGTATTTATTTTAAACTTTTTCCAAGCTTTAAAGTTACCGTAATATTCGCTTATCCGGCTTAAATGTTTTTTTTTTTTTTAATCATATTCACAAAACTCATACTATAAGTGAAGCGTGCGAATATCAGATTTACAAAAAGTTAATATAATTCAAACCCTTTTATGATCCTAAATTCATTTACGTTACTTTTTTTTTCATCTAGTTATTGGAGAAATTAAGTCCATCTTAACAAATGAGCTCCGGCTTAGAACTAAGCCAAACATTTGAACAAGCGTCTTTTAATTCAGAGTTTTTAATGTAAAATATATTATTCAATAAAATCTAGCTTGGGCATCGTTAGGTTACAGATGTTCTTGTTTTTAAATTGTTTATCAAAAATTATTGCATTTTATACAATGCCATTTTTAAATAATATAAATATGGAAAATATTTTGTGTATCTATATAAAGACTAGGCTTTAATCATATTTCGAACCAGTGATGGATCTGAGCGAGGATATCGGAGATCCTCCTGAATTTTTCTTTTTCAACATGGAATTACTGATGTGTAACATTTTAAGATATCAAAAGGGAAACAAAAACTATTAAAGACTAAAATGATTAACTGTTACGCGTTAACTCAAGTTGAAAATAAGTGAAGGAAGTTTTGAAATGAAAATCCTCTCGTAAAACTAACTTTTGTTGTCGTCACTGTTTGGAATCGTGTAAAATTTACAGTTCCATTTTATAAAAATTTATACATTTTCATCTATATATCGAACAAAATTTTTGCCCATCGCCATCAGGATACATTTGGTAAAAGACAAATGGTATATTTCAAATTGTTTAGACATACCTGCAACCGGCTCAACAAGCTGTTCTTCACCAGATTTTATGTTATGGAACAGAATGATTCCGCCGTTAGTAATACTTTTAATAGGTTTGTAGGTGCTGTCATCGATCAATTGTAAATATTTCAGCTGAAATTGTAACACATCGATAGAAAATTAATCGAACGATTAAATAAAATAACGCGTTGGATAGTAGTACGCACGAAAAAATGACGTGTAAACACACCTTTTACATTAGTCGTAATATGTGCATTAGAAAAGAGTAGCGGAATGTAAAATTTACAGAAACGTAGTTTTTTTTTTTTTTTTTTTTTTTTGGCCCGCTAACTATCTTTTTATCTCTTTCACTATTTCCTAATCATTTCAATCTTCTTCACGGCTACTTTTCTACAATTCGTTTAGTGCACTAAATGAATTGTAGAAAAGTAGCCGCGAAGAAGATTGAAGTGATTAGGAAATAGTGAAAGAAACAGAAAAAGCGTTATGAAGAAGAGTGGTTGCTTTTAAGACTTAAGTAGAAAAGTAATGTGACGAAAAAAAGAGTTAGAACTAAGGATAAAGATGACAGATGTTGCGAAGCAGACGTCATACTATATATTAAGAGGCAGAAAGTGTAAATAGAAGAGAATAGAACGAAACATAGTAAAGTATACGAAAGTAGATTGGCGCCGGAATAAAAAAAAAATTGTCGTTTCAACTTTTGCCTTTATTTCGTACGATACATCGATATCTTTATTTTCACTGATATTTTATGAATTTTGTTCCAGGATGTTTTTATGTTCAATGTTTTATGGTAATTCGATCTGGTTTTATGTCCGACTAAAACGAAGCATAGTAATGACGGCAAATGACCAATCACCATATGCAACAGATTTAAAAATTCGATTTTGTAACTGCCATACAAAATCAAACATTTTTCAAGAATTATTTTAACGTGAGATAAGAAACTAACTTTAATTCGATCGTAACTATTATTTTAATAAAAACGTAGAAACGAGCAATTTTAAGAATATTTTAAATAAAAAACTGAAATAAAATGTTGCGTATGTGCATGTGTTAAAAAGGCTATAAATTAAGCTGGCGATTTTATACAAGCAAACATTTTATGTAACAGAAATACTACATGTTGTATAAAAATAAATAAATATACATTGTCTAGTAATTCCGTAACAAAAAAAAAAAACAAAAAAACAAACAAACAAACTATAAAATTATATTGAAAATATTGAAAACTTTTACACGATTATTTGATACGTGTAATAAAAATTGTTCGATATTAAAATTTAAAAAATGACAGCTAACAAATGCGATTGAAACAAATAAACTTTATTTCCGAAACAAATATTTCTAGTAACATAAGTATTGCTTTTTTTTTTTTTTTTTTTTAAATAGGTTTGCCAACAAGAGAACATTTCCCCCCTCCCCCATAGGAAAAAGGAGAAAATAAAGTTTTTATTTTTAGACATTCAAAAATGTAGGAAATCAAAACAACTCGAAGGCAGGAATAACAGAAGTAGAAGGAAATTGGAGAGTATAAGAAGTACCGATTAGGTCAGTAGGGTATTGAGTTTTAGTACAGAAGGATAGAAGGACGCGATTGTTCAACAGAAAAGGTTGAACATTCAAATAAAACGTGATCAAAATCACAAGAATGTATATGAAAGGGGGTCGAAATAAATGCTCTCGCCGAAAATCTGTCCCTTGCGACATTATTGCGAGTCCTCGTATTGGTCATTTGTCTGGTGTCTGCTTTTAAAATTTGATTAAAAAATAATAATAGAGAAAAAAAAAATTTATTACATTCATATTTAATCGTTTTGTTAAAAGTATTTATTTAACGTTCAATTTTACTGCTGTTAAATGTTCTCCGAATTTTATTTCGATATAACGTAACGATTAACGTGCAGATAAGAGTTTATACACGGCAAAACTTAGTTCATACGTATTTATAGCAAATGAACTCCGATTGTAAAAGTATTGTGGATTCTCTATCCGGTAGAATATTTAGCTATTATTATTTGTTCGGAATGTGATATTAATTGATGCGTTCACTAATCTAATAAAAATATCGATATAAAAAAAATAAAATTCGTTGTCGACTGTTTGAACTATCATTATGAAAATGAACTACAACTGATGTATAATAGAAATGATTTTTTGTTTAATCGAACTGTAAACAAATTCTTTTCGAACATCGATATAAAAAGTTAAGCAGTAGAATAATTTATACATACCTGTCGATTCATTACTCGAGCCGGATTATTCAACATTTCGTAGTTCGGCTCCTGTTTTTTTTCTTCTACTTCCTGCTTTTTCTCTTTCGGCTTTTCTTTTTCCTTTATTTTATTATCTTTTTCCTTTTCTTTTTCATCCTTTTATATATGTATAAAAAAGATAAAACAAAAAACAAATTATTTCAAAGAAGAAAAAAAACGAATATTACACGAACACTTTTAAATATTTTTCTTAAATTTAAAGGAATATTCATTATTAGTGAAACATTTTACTTATTTAGGTTTTTCCTTTGTTTTATGAAATAGTCACTAGGACAATTTTCATCTCGTTACGGTTCGATTTCGTAAAGTATTAATCATTTCTACATATTGCTGCGACGGAACCCTGCAGTTCCCGTTTATCAATATTTTCCGATTCTGTTCCGTTAATGAGAATATTTTATGTAATATGCTTTCATTAAAGTTCGATCTTTAATTACAATCATGAACGGAATTTTGTGAAAACTTTCAATTGGAAAAAGTAAATAAAATGTTCTCGTTTATTTAATAAGGGATGCATTAGTGAGACACATTTCAGAACTTTTGTTGCTAGCAAAAAATGATAAAAATTTAATTTTCATTACCTTTTTCATAGCGTGCAGACATTCCCGATCGTTATATATCACTATGCATTTTCTATTTTAATTGTCTCTATCAATTTCTGACTAAACGGGTCATTTCAAAAACAACGTAAGTAGGTTTTCCCCCCCAAAACTATACTAATAACAGATTTAAAATATTTTAATAGAGTTACATGTTGTACTGTAAAAATCGCGTTATAATCATTTCTTTAAATATGAACATCGATTTCCCGTAACTTGATGTTTATTTTATTTATTTGTATGATTTGCTAATCTTTCGCCAATTACTGCGCAGAACAAAAACAATTCAACATATGCGTACATGCAAACAATAATAAATAAAAAATTACAAAATAACGATATATATATATAATATATAATACACATAGGTGTGTAATGAAATTATTTAATATTACTGATACCTACCTGTATATAAATACACGTCTACAGGCACACCCGCACATTTGTATCATGCACACACACATACATTCACTTGACCATTCTCCCTTCCTCCCCGTTTCACTTTTCGTTGGCTTATTCACACTGTCCTCTCTATTCAAACAATGCAGTTGTTTGCGACGCTGATCACTTGTTCTTTGGATGTTCATTTGTTTTCGCAGAACATTCTGCCCTACATTTCCATTTGCGGAGACTTAAGATTCTCCCACTTTAGTGCGTTTCTTATATATTTTTTCTCCACATATCACCCCGCTATTTGTTTTATTAGCGATATCCGATCGACTTAAAAATATAACTGACTCTTATCTCTTTTAACTGTTTTTGGATGAAGCTCTTTGGTTGACAAGTGGTCAAAAAATAAATAAATAAATAAATAAATAAATAAATAAATAAAAATAAATAGAAAAGACTAATCAGCCAATATCAAAAGTTTACCAGAGAATTTCAATTAATCCCCAGAAAATTGAAAATTTGAAATGAGTTATGGGCAGTATACCTGAAATTATATATAGAAATACTAGTTTGATCGATTTGTTAGGCAACGGACAATTTCCAAATTAGATGCAATACGATTATGCAATGTAAAAATTATTAATTATATACGCATGTATATTATATTTATTTTTAATGTTCAATAACATAATTGTAAAAGTAAGTAGATCTTTGTTAAAATAATTTTATATAGATATATTACGAGTACTTTTATACTACTTTAATACTGAACGGCATGGAAAATTAAACAGAATTTTGATTATGCTTTTTAATTACCCGTAAACACAGCGGAAGTCAAAAAAATTAAAAAATTATTTACGCCCGATGAGGGAAAGTTGGAATAATAATATTTAAAAGAAACGTACATTGTAACAACTAAAAATAACTAGAGAGTAATGAAGCAATTAAAAAATTTATTACTATTTGATAACAGATAAATTATAAACACAAAATACACAAAATAAAACAATTATATTTAATAAAATGCCGTTTAGTTTCAGGTAACTTGATTCATAATCACGGCAATATGTTTTGTGTTTATAATTTATTTATTGTCAAGTTTAAAGTTTATACATCGGTTGATTATTTATTTTCGTAATAGATTGTTATTATTTATTGGGACGTGCAGGTTTTTTTTTTTTTTTTATTGCTTCCGGTAAAATTTAAAAAATGTGACAAATGTTGTTTTTGAAGTGATCAATTTAATATAAATGAGTATATTTATGTATATTAGATACAAGGGCGTAAGAAATGAAATGACCGTGGTGTCCCTAACTTCTTCCTCGTTGTTGATTTTAATTTTGATGTGTCACTTTGAGGTGGGCGGTTATGAAACAAATACGACTATTCAAAAAAAAAAAAAAAAAAACGATTTTTCATAAAATGTTAAGATGGAATATTTATTATTTTCTTATATAATATATGTGGTGTTTTCCGTAACCAGAACATTTCTAGCAATTAGGCAATTTTACGTAGAACGCTCGGGGGAGGATATGTAATGCAAAATACACGCTTTTAGAGAGGCAGATTTTAAACGCTTACTAATACAAGGTAAGTGCAGTATGAGTACGTTGTGACCAGCGACACAAATCGTGCCTCCTGGTGACTTTGAAATAATTTCCATCTCATTAATTTTTCTTCATAGATGGCGATCTCGGGGGTCATTGCGTTGTTCAATTTTCGCAAGAACCGTTATAAGAAACACCGGCGAAATTTGTAAATTTGTTTTTATAACCTGAATCGCAATTTGGTTCTGTACGGAACAGAAATTAGACGAAAATAGTCGATGAATGCAGTAGCTGAAAAAACGGACAGTTTTCACTTCGCCGAAGAACAAATTTTTGATATTTTACAAATTTTTAATTCCCGTTTCGCGCGCACGACTTTCGCAGGGTGCGTCGAGACGAAGGCAGAAGAACCGGAAAATTTTCGTAGTCCAACAGCAGTTTCCAGCGACATTTATATTGATAAGATAAATGCCGGTTGTTCGCGGTCTGTTTGAAGAGATTATGAAGTTTCCGCAATTTGTCACGGTGGAACATCATCTGTCGGTTATGCAAGCATAAGTTATACTGCACCGAGAATCGTTTTGATTAATACTAGCGGAAATAAGTACTGCGGCCACCTCACCGTCCTCGCACTCGCCCTCTAATCGATATATTAATTCCGAATTTGGAAAAGTAATTAATTAATTTTTAATGCGCCGAGTAAATCATATTTTACCGTCGGTTAAATACGATTCATGGAATGACGAATAGCCGGAAGAAGGGATTTTAAGAACATTTCAATTGTTCAGCGTCACGAAAATTCGGAAACGCGACGATTCTCCTTAGCTCTAAATTTTCTGAAAACCGTCCTTGTACAGGAAAATTCAGTTTCGGTGAAGTAGCCATTTTCAAACATAGCATTAAACGGTAACATAATGCTTATCGTTATTTCATAATATAAAACATATGAAAAAGAAATTTATAAAAGGAAGAAAATATACAACCTACAAGTTTAGTTGGAATGTATTTATAATGGCAAAAACCGATTATACCACACTAGTCAATGAACTAATTAATCTCAGATCTCTTAAGAGAAATGCTTAAAAAACGGTAATTAGAATTTTAGGACTGAAAACGCGTTAAAAATAATTTCGTTAATCAGGCGATAATAAATTTGAACGTTTTTTTTTTTTTTTGCGAAAAAACATTTAAATACAATGCCGCGCATTTGTTAATATTATCACAAAGTGCACAGCGTTTTACAAATATATTTTAAGATCCTAAAAGTTGTTATCATTACGATTTTATCAATTTTATTTTCGTTGCGTAGTACCTCAATTTAGTTCGGATTATTTTAAAATAATATTTACAATAAATTTTGCAATGCTCCAAAACAAATCTCTCGATTTGAAATTTAATTTGAAGGGTTTTCCGACACGGCAACAGTGAACCAACGATATTAAAGTAATACAGTTAATTAAGTTCGCACTAATTCAAAGTGAAATAAGTACAAAAATTTCTTACATAAAAAAAAAAAAAAAAAAAAAAAAAAAAACTAGCTTTGATAAGTAACACTATATTATTATATTATATATAGAAAAAAAAAAAAAAAATCAAAAAAAAAAAATTATTGTCCGATGAAGCGAAAAATGCGAAATATGTTTTTACTTTGCGAGGAATGCACGAGGAGTTTTTTGACTGCTAAAACTTAAATGAACTTCCTGAACGAAAATCTAGACTCGATATGAGGTTAGACCTATCCATTGAGACTAACGAGGTGATGTAGTCATAACAGAATTATAAATTTGATGCACCGTTTTGGTAATTCGGAAAAGGGTTGGTTTGATACGGAATACTACCAAGAGAGAAGAAAATAAAACGTGAAATACATTTGCTAGACTTTCACAAGGTCTTAAAGACAGAAATTTACTGGTCCTACTTAACCCTTCTGAATAGCCTGTCTGAAGTCAATAGCAATTTACTTAAATGCGCTACGCGATTAACTTTTATAGTTCAAATTTCGGGGTTTCCGCTACGAATATTGTTTCTTATTCGTTGCACTTACCAACTGCATTTTTTCAATCGGTGTTGTAACAACCGTTAATGTAGACGTAACGGGTACACCAAGCGCGCTACTTGTTGACGTGGTAGATGTAACCGGTGCTGTAGAAGGCGCTGTAGTGGTAGCTGTTGAAGTAGCTGTACTCGGAGTTGCAGCTGTGGTCTTTGGCGTGGATTCCGATGCTGATTCTTTAGCCGCCACGCTACTACGTTTTTTAGCTCTGGCTGCGATACTGAGCACAGCTGTTGTCACCTTTTCTCGTTCATCACGTTTTTTTTCCTCTAACGGCGGGGTATAACCGAACAATGAGGGACGTGCGTTACTACGTAATTCAACTTTAGGCATCTGCGAAATAATGCAATAAAATTATATACATATTAGGTAGTAGAACAAAAACATAGTCGATGTTATTTTTTTCATCGGGCTTCAAAAAAATTAGGTTGTTTAGGAAGAAATTCTAAAGATGAGAGGATGTATTAATGGAAACATTTGATATTAAAATTTTGAAACACGGGTAACGAAATTGGTAGCAGAAAAAGCATTAACGAGAACCATGACTACTAAAATTATTACATTTAAATTTATTCTTAGGTAGGATATGCCAGTACATTTGTGTTCTTGTCTACATATAGTATGGAATATCGTGCGAACTCTATATGAAAAACGCAATTTTACAGATATATTATTTTTTAATCAGTTTTTTAACAGTTTATTTTGGTGGCAATAATAGCAGTAAAAATAAAAGAACTAAACGAAAATTAATAATAATAATAATAATAACGTACTTCTTCTCAATTAATTAACTTGCAACTAAAACGCGAAGATCAGAATAAACAATAATGTTACTATTATTATTATTATTATTTTTTTTATTCTCCGCTTTAGGAGCAGGTTGATGAGCGTGCTTTTCTAGTCACTAGTCAATTTTTTTTTGTATTTTTAAATATTCTACAAATATGAGAGCTGTATCATTTAATCAATGTTTTTTGGAATTTGGCTGGAAATAGATTTTATCATACATCCGAGATTTTGTATTTTAAGGTGGTTCTGATTTTATCTCTACTAGATCTTTCAGTAAGAACTCCCATCTTTTTTTTTTTTTTTTCGTTTTTATTATTATTTTAGTTCTTTTTGGCCAGTTCGCATACTTGTAGACGAAAGTTAAAAGCTACCTTTTTATATTTTCATTTCTGTTGAGCTTTTTTCCTTCCTTTGTGATTCATTATATTACGGTGAAATATGACAAAAAGGTTAATAATCAGTACATATAAATAGTTGCTACTCGATATAGGCCGAACTATGCTAAGAATCATGGTTTGCCCAAAGTTATGGGTTATTTAAAAATCTACAGCCAATATAATAAAAAAAGAACACTTACAATTTAATATTAGTAGATCGTTAATAGAACTATATGAGTCGTTCCAACAAATCCGCTGATATATGAAAAACTACATCGCACATAGAGAATTGTCAATATTATAATTATCATTATTTTTTAAAAAGTTTATTTAATAGTTATTTTGTTCGTTACTCGAAAAAACAATCTAAATGTATTAATTTTACTTTACACACACACTTATAGTGCGCCCCGTAAGTTGTGAAACTGCCTTTCTAAAATCAATACTACTTGCGTCATTTTCATGAAATTTCGGGAATTAGTTCTGTACAAGTCTCTTCTCTCACCAACCGAAGTTTCTGAACAAACGGATTATTTGTAGCAGCGCAATAACAGTTCGTCTCTTGGTACACCCGGTCATAATTGTCACGGCCGTTTGAATCTCTTCAATTGAAACAAAACGGTCCTCTCCTATCAGCTCAATTTTCAACTTGAGAAATAGAAAATAGTCTGGAGGGCTCGGATCTGACGAGTACGAGCGGTGGTTGAGCACCGGGACCATTTTTCTTGCTAAAAATTGTGTGTGTGTTAATTTCAGTGGTGTGCGCTGGCGCGTTGTCATGCTTCAAAAAAAAAAAAAAAAAACAAAAAAAAACAAAAAACGATCGATCCTTCCAGGATCGTTTTTAATAATTCGTTGAGCGATGCTTTCGGAATACCCGTTATTAGCTCTTCTACCAAGCTGCAGCCTCTGCACTTCAATGTTCTTTCCGAACAGCTGCGACGCGAGCGATGTTTTCATCCGTTTCCGCTGTGCAAGGCCTGCCGCTTTTCTTTTTGTCTTCAGTCGACTCTTTACCCGATAAAAATCGGTTATATCGGCGAAACACACTAGTACGAGACATTACGGACTCCGAATAAACATTTCGAATGTTTCGGTAGCATTTTTAACCGCTTTAAAACAAAAAAAATGTTACTCCAAATTTTTTTTCACATTAAAATTATTACCGTGTGCACCAAGAGACGCTTGCACGAACTGTTACTGCGCTGCTACAAATAATCCGATTGTTCTGAAACTTCGATTGAAGAGAGAAGAGGGTTGTATGTAGTTCGCAAAATTTCATGAAGATGATAGCGCAAGTAATATTGATTTTAGAAAGGCAGTGCCACAACTTATGGGACGACGCACTGTGTATACGTACCTAAATAACTGAATAATTTTCTAACGAGAAAGTTCATTCGTTATTAATAAATTATTTCTGTTCATTGTTAACAGTTTACTGAAATTTTTGTTCGATTAATAGAGTTATTTTTTCGTATTTTAAAGTGAAATTAAAAACCGGAGAAAGAATCCGAACCTTCAATTGTGAGTTTAGCGCGATGATGCAAGTAGGCGTAAATGCAAGCGCTAAACAGTGCGCCAGCGGGAACCAATACCAGTATTGTACAAACAACAACATTCCTGCAATTGCTTTCATATTAACGTGCCCTGCACGGGACTCCAGCGATATAGTTACATTTCGGCCACCTGAAAGTCAACAAAAAATACCGTAAGAAACAACGATAAATTTTTAAAATTTAATGTTTTATATATTTCAATAGATAGATTTAATTGCCGTATTTCCGCTGAGATCGTTTGATTGAACTAACTTGAATGACGAAATATTTATGTATGGTATACCAAAAATGGTAGCGCAGTAGCGTTAATAGTTAAGGTTCTCGGCTACCAAACGAGAGGAATCACGGGATTTCGGGATTTGTCTTGTTTCAGATTCAAGTCGTTTCCAGGTTTACACAGCCTAAAATAATCAGATACCAGAAAAATCTGAGAAAGTAAAGGCGGATCCCAAGTAGAAAGGAACTGGCTCCACACTATTCCATTCAGATCCACTAGGCTTAGTACATTTTGAACCTAAACTGCTACCATTTTTGGTATACCATATATAAATATTTCGTCATTCAAGTTAGTTCAATCGCGTAATGAGCTTATATGAAACTGAAATTTGGGAAAACATAAAGGTAAGAAAATAGTCGAAAAGTTGATGAGTAAATGTTTATATAGGCGACCTTTATAATTAAATTCGGGCAATTTATTGTTTCTTTTAAAAACTTTTATTCTTTTCACACATCTTTTCAGCTACGAAATTTTTTTCCTCCCGTCTCTTTTTTGTGCAAATTTTATCTTAAACTGGAAAATCATACTTCGAATTTTAACTTTAAACGGACGATTAAAGTAGATCAATTTATTTCTAATTATATTTAGTAATTTTCTCTTTGTGTTTTTGCTCTTCTTCATTTTTTATCTTGCGCACCTGAGCTATTTTTTAAGCATCTTCACACTTCACAAGCTTCAAAATTTTTTCGATTGATCTTGCTACTAACAGTTCTATTCAAAAGAACTGAGTAGATTTTTAAAATGCCGATTTGGGATAAATTGCGTTTTTTTGTTTTTTTAATTTCGATGTTCACACACTTAAGCTATCTTTAGCGTATAACTTAGATACTTATTTTACATAGAATTTCCTAATTGTAAATTGGCTGTATATATATATATATATATAAATAAAAAAAAAAGATTACTTTCACTTGTATATAGATTCTATCAATAACACAGAAGTATGCCATCAATACGGCATCATCCGCATATTTTTCACTGTTGTGTGCCTTATTTTGTGATCAGTTTTTATACAACATAAAATACTTTCTGGTCATCTTAGTGATTTTCCGTTTTCTATATGAATCATGTCAATTTGTTTTCTGCATAAATGTAGGTCGATTTTACTACAATCTTGTCGACTAATTTCTTTTTTTTTTATTTCTATTTTACATGAGGTACGTCAGCGGCTTTGACCTAACAACTATAGACAGATTAGATAACGTATTTAAATTGAAAGGCAATTAAAGATGGAGAGTAGAAATAGTTGAAGTAAAGGAGTACAGCGGAAGATAGGAAGAACAGAATAAAGGGGAAGAATTGTAAGGAGGAGGAAGACCTAGACGAAATTTTGAAGTATAGGAGAGAACGTTTAACAGCGAGGGCGGAGCATTCAAAGAAAATATGATTTGCATCGCATACGAAAGGTGGGAAAATTTATGAAACGGCTATCAGAGGAGAAGATTGAGAATATCGAACAAGGTATCGGTGGAGAAGAGAGTGGTTAAATCGAAGTCATTTAAAGGAAACAATCGTGGAATGGCGCTGAAAGAAATGTATTAAGACCGAGGCTAAGAGAAGTTTAGAAATAGCGAGAGGCATGATTAGAGAACAAAGACGGATATATGTCGGACCAAAGTATCGAACATTTGGCCGAGGAAAGAAACAGTATGTCCGATTTGGAACATTGCTGAGAAAGGGACCATTGCAGGCAGCCAAACAAAGTTCGCCGGATCATTGCTCTCAGTGCCGGAGTGACTAGGGATCCATAAAAGACCTATATAACAATAGAACGAGATGAGAGCAAATTGGAAATGCGAGAACGAATTGAGAGGATAATGGAATCAGAGAAATAAGAAGGAGAAGAAGAATAGTTCGAAGAACACCTTTGGAATCGGAAACAATGAGAAATTTACTGATCCCTCTTACAGATGAAATGAAGGAGATGGCGCGTAATGTGGATATTGACTCGGCCGCAAAAACAGAACAGAAAGAAAGGAACCGGAAAGACCTAGAACGATGAACCGAGGGGGAGGTAAACGTGTACCATTCACGCCGTTCTTATTTTTGGAACTATCAGTAAAGAATAGTAAGCGATAGCTATATTAACGAAACTCTTTCCTGCGGCCGTAAGCTATTTTTCATAGTCTCTAAGAAGCAATGATCTCGTTCGCTGGTCGCAATAATTTTGTAATTTCTCCGCTGGCATATTTTTTTTTGATACAAAATTGAAATATTCATGTGAGTAACGATTGGAATTTTTTTAAAGTTTTTGCGTGTATTGTTCTCCTAAGAGTATTTTTCCAAATTAATATAATAACCTAATCGATATGCCAGTCTACAGTTATATATTTTAGCTTACAGTTTTTTCAGTAATGTTAAAAATTATCTTTTTTAATAATTATTTACGTTTAGCTTCGGTGTATTTTTATCATTTGGTAATAATAGTTATAATGCTTCGGTTGTAATTATATTGTTAGATGTGATAAGAGTATTAGACAGGATAAGGAAGAAACTTTGCAAATTGCTATGCGAGATGTAGACGTAATCGATATGCAGTTGGTTTAGAAAAAGAAAGGAATTATCACGTTTCGTATTATGCGGTGAAGCCGAAAGCTCAATGGCAAATTTGATTAATATTAGTAAATTAAAAATTGAGGAAAAACAGCATTCTTGATTTAGCCGGAGATCAATTATTTATCGAATTAATTTCTCGGTATGTTACGTGTGCATTTAGTTTAATCTACTTCTTCCTTTGCCTTATCCGCTTAAATGTTGGCGACCAATGCTTTTAGTAATTTCCTGTTACGCGCTACGTCCGTTAGTTCTCTTATATCGTCGATGCCTACCCAGCTTTTTACATTATCTAGCCAAGATATCTCTTGGTCTGCCGCTCCCCGTCAACTTTTCCTGGTAATATTAGTTGCAGAAGTTCATATTTGTTTCCTCCTCACGTAATGCGGCCTAGATAATTAATCTTTCGCTTTTTAATTAAAGTCAGCAGTTCCTGGGTTTTTTTGCAAATGTCGTAGCACCTCATTATTAGTTCCTTTTCGAATCCAGCTGATCTTCAAAAGCCGTCGACAAATCTACTTTCGAATGTTTCAATCTTTTTCGCTGCAACCGTCGTGAGCGTCCATGTTTCAGCCGCGTATGTAGCCCATATAAAGCATCTAATCAGGCGTAGTTTTAATCGCAATCTACCTTTCAGTTTCAACAATACGTTTTTCGTGCTACCTCTATTCCGCATTTAATTTCCGTATCCGAATTTGCCCACTCTGTAATACAACTCCCTAGAGTATATTTGAAGGATGAAACTTTTTCTATATTCTCTCCTTCTATTGTAATTTTTTCATTCTTTTTTCCTAGATATATCGATGCATTTAGTTTTGTTAAAATTTATTTCGATTCCAAAAGCATTTGCATGTCTGTGTAAATCATGGATTCCTCGTTGTGTAGGCCTTCTCGAGAACTAGCAATAATTGCAGCATCATCGACAAATCTAATATTATTAATGAGTATACCATCGACACGAATTTCTTCGGCCGATTCAGCAGCAACTGGTTCAAAAATCTGTTCCGAGTATACATTCAACATTATCGATGACAGAGTACGCAGCTTTGTCTTAATCCATGTTCGATTTTTATATCGTGTATTTACTCATTTCCCACTTGAACTGCAGCTTCCTGCTGACGGTACAAATTTTTGATACACCTTAAATCGTTTCATCTATTGTTGTTGTTTCCAAGAGACTTCAAACATTTATTATGATCCGCTTTATCAAAAGCTTTTTTGAAGTCTACGAAAGATATAAACTTGACTCCGATCGTAACATTTTTGTGCTAATAGGTGAACACAGAGGATTGCTTTGCAGGTGCTTATGAACTGAACTCGAACTGAGTTTTCCCCATATGATTCTCTAGTTTCTTATAAATCCTTCTTCGAATTATTCACAAGAATATCTTTAGCGTATTACACATTAAGCTTATTAATCAGAATTCAGCACATTTCTCCGCAGTCGACTTTTTGGAGATTGGTATGAAAGAGGAGTAGAGGCTATGGTAGGTTGCTTATTTCATAGATTATGTTATATAATCGAAGCAGTATTTTTACGATTTCCGGAGGTTTTAATTATTTCTGCTGGGACTGGACCAGAAGCTTTATGATTTTTAGCTTTCTGAATAGCATCTTGTACTTCGGATTCAACGATCGCTGGTTCATCCATACAGCCTGTTTCGATTCTAATTTTTTTCTTTTCATTTATTGCATTGAACACAATTCTTTCACATAATCTTCCCATAATGTGTTTCATTTATCGATATAATGGCGGGCAAAAATAAATATATGAAAAAATCAGAATAGCTGCAAATGTCATTAAATAAGAAAATTTTATTTACTCTAATACAATTACTTTTTAAAACTGATATTTAAATCGTTTAATTTAATACAGCGTCAAATTGAACCCTATTTTTATAGGAAAAGTTAAGAAACAATTTAAAACTCTATAATATATATATATATATAGGGAGAGAGCTTCAAATTGTTCTTTAAATTTATAATAATTACTAAAAAAATCGTAAAAACTTTTAAACATAAATACCAGCATCGATAATTCCTTGTGCCAAAATGGCGCCGAACTTGGCCATAACATCTTCGTGTTTGTCTGTGATAACTTTCGCGTATAAAGCACGGAAATCCTTCACCTGTCAAAATTAATTACTCGCTTTATATAAAAGTTATAATTTAACGATTTACAATTTGCAACAATACGATTGTAAAAACATTTAATTGCGAGAATTTCACAAATTTATGATTAAGATTTTTGCAATTTTCAGTAATTCATTTAAAAATATCATTAAACGCTTAATAGTACATATTTCTCGTTAAATGTGTATAATACATTAAAAAGTTCGAATTCAAAAGTCGCGGAAGTAAATGATAAGAATTTTAGCAAAAAGCCACCGAGTAAATAGAAATAGATACTTTAGAATATTTTTAAAAATTCTAGATCCGAGCATTTTTTTTTTTTTTTTTAAATTTGTTATAAATCGTATGTCATTGTATTTTACATTTAGTTACGTGTAACAAATGGATGAATTATTCTCGTGAATATTCGTTACAAGACATCTGAAAGAAAAACTGTAAATATTTGGTGGTGAACAACATTTAAAATAAGAATCGAAATATTTAAAAAATACAATAAAAACATTTAAAAACTTTTCACACAGGAACAGTAATATTTATGCCAAACATATATATAAAACCAAAAAAAAGTTAATTATAAGCAAGAAAAAATGAAGAGAAAAACTCGTAAAAACCCTACACTGATAATAACGATGTGAATAGTAGTTAAAAGTCACAGTACGTGAGACTATATCCGGAGAACTGGACAGTTCTACAAAAAATTTAATTCAATGATGTCTGCTCTAATAAACATTAATAAAGGCTTCTCTGAAGTCGCTTTTCGACAGGCGTTAGAAATAGGCTTAACCCTAAAATCGTGCTTCGTATAATACAGCCGACGTAGCGTTTTTTTGACTTATATTGTGTCTTACTTCTTTAAAATTAATATTATTTTCCTCTTATTCGAAGAATAGTAGTATATTCGAACTGCGGCCATTAAAGCCATTTTAACAGGGTTGTGTTGAAACGGTCCTTACATCCAGTGATCGCTAAATCGAATGATTTTTCGATTTTGCCAAAGTAGAATAAAAGGGGCAAAGATTTATTCTTATTTTGATATATTTTTTCTCCGTTAAAAAAAAAATTATTGTCACTTATTTTTCAAAAATACGATTATTAGGTATTCTGAAAGTAATAATTATAAAATATAACAGGCACGAAATCATTTATCGATTTTGCTGATTTCGTGCAGTACGAGAGCAAAATAGTAATTACCATATCATATAGTCTAAACAGGAGAGAAAAAAAATTGATTTAACTTATAGAATGGCCTAAAATAAAATCTTTGATCAGGATTGAGTTTACCGATTAATACCCGAAATATAAATTCCGTAAATATATGTCTAACAAGGGCGTCGCCAGCCGATGAGACATGGAGGGGCTAGATGAGTTGCCAGCCGCCAGGGTGGAGGGGCAAGACGATAGAAAGAGGATATGGGTTATAGGAAAAATTAAATTTATAAGTTGTAAAGGCTTAATATTTTATTAAACAAGAATAAAATCTTAATTAAAACATAAGTTTTCCAAATTGTCCATGATTACCCGCCTATGAATATTCATCGATGTTAGTTGATTAAAAAGTTTCAAGGCTCCAGGGGGGAGGGGGCGGCGACGCCCATGATATCTAACGCAGATATGCCCAAGTTTTTGTACTTCATTACCGTAATAAATTGTTATTAAAAATTCTTCCTCCCGTTTTCATTTGCAAAAAATTCTCTTTTAAATACCATATATGTAGCTTTCTCGCGTTAAGCATGTTATAACAATAAATTTACCATCGCTGAATTGAATTTCCGATTATTATAATTTTACGTTGAAATATTTACCTTTACCCGCTGAAGACTTTGTCCTCTACGTTTACACCTACATTTCGTCTTCTGATCGTATCCCTAGCTTCCCGAAAATAACCGTTATCATAATTCCATATTGAAATAAAAGAAAAATTTATTCAGACAATTCTGCAGACCTATTTTCTCAGTTAGTGTTCAGTCCAAAACGTTAGAAACGGTGGTAAGCTTGACTTCTTTTCTTCTTCGAACAAAATCATATTTTCACAATACAGGTGTTGGAGAGCGTAGTATCCGATCAACGGTTGAAAAGTCCTTTGTTACGTAAAAGATGAATACCTCAACAATACGGTGATGCAAAATCAGATCTATGTAACAGCCTGCGCTCATACGAAACATTCGGAGGAACAATGTTAAACGACTATAGCTGCATCTTGGATTACGGTACATCTTTTTGCCTCCAGCATTTGTGGTTAAGCGTTAGTGCGCGGGTATTTTCAGCAGCGGTCGTAATAAAAAAACATACCCAGGTTCTTGCGAGAAGACACTTTCATACAGATCCCAGTCTACGCGGGTATGCCAGATAACAAAAGAATTGGCGAAGCAGTTTGTTCAGCAACTTTCGGCCCAATACCACCTACTTATCATACTTCAAAATACCCGTGGCTCAGAATACCACGGGCAGTAAAGCTGAGGCAAAAAAAAAAAAAATAAAAACTTAAATAAAACAAGAACTACCATTGATTTCTAGTGACCACTGAAGGTTACCTTCCAGTGGCAGCTTGTGACAATTACATTTAAGAGGTTTTTATCTAAAATTGCAATTTGGAAAATAAAAAACACGATGGAAACTTACTTTTTTTTTCTACCTACATTTTAAGGCGAATAAAATTCTGTGATAATATTTATCCTGTGAGAAATAAAAAAAAAGAAAAAGGTACAGAAATATATAAAAATGAAATAAAATACGAAGGAGTAGAGTGGCGCGCCAACGTTTTACAACCAGGGCGAGGGTTAAAAACATAAATCACCCCTTATACATAGAAAAGCCTATATACATTAATAAAAAAAGAACGTAGTTTTTTTTTGTCGCTACTGATAATATTTTACAGAAATAAAAAGAGGCTTTAATTATGAAGCGAAATATGCCCTATAAACGATTTTCTTTTTTACGTTGAATGATTTTCCCTCGTTGAATTTCTAATTTTTTCCAACTACCCGAAATTTCTGGGTTTTATTTTCTCGGTTCGTTGGCCACTGTTTCATTTTCGTGACCACGAAGTAATATTTAATATGGTTAAAAAATTGAATTTTATTAATTCAAACGATTTCTCTTCGTATTTATTTAGCTTTTCGTTTAATTTTCTTGGATTTTTATTAAATAACTTTTGGTATAATATATATTTTTCTTAGGCAGCGTCGCTAACACAGTTTTTCTCGGAGGGAGGTAGGTTGCCCTCCGCTTTGCACGTCACTGAAAGAGTATTTGATAATTAAAAATTTGGGAAAAAAAATTAAATACAATAATTATTTTTTGAATAAGAAGTTTAATTTTCTTTTCTTTTTCTTTTTGGAAATAAACTTTTCTCAAATTTTTGAATACTACGTATTAAACATTTATTTACAGACGTCGACGCTATTCAATCGATGTTAAATCTCACTGAATTCCGCAAAATTGATTTTATCAATTTGGAAGTAGGAAAACATCGCTCTTACTCTATATACAACTGTCGTTCAATAGAATAATTAAAATTGCACAGTTTTGTTAATCTTTTCAAAAGTTCCGTTTTTACTTTTTTTATTTTGCCTCGTTAGTCAGAGATATATCTAATCGAAAGGAGAGCGGCCAATTAAATTTTTGTTAGACCGGATATAATAATAAGAAAGAACCTATAGTAAAATATAGTGAAAAGAGGAAGAAAGGAATATACGAGTTGTAATAAGGAATAGGAGAATCTTACGTCTGAAATTGAATAATCTTTCAAGAAATTAATTCCGAGATATCTGGAGAAAGTACATTTAAACATTTAACAATGTCTTAAAAGTTTGAAAAATAACTCGAAGTGATTTCGGAACTGTTTGAAAGATTTAATGAAGTTACCAGTATTCATTAACAATGCAGTTTCTAACTTCTATAAGAAAATAATTTATTCATTTGAAACATTATTGTACTGCGCACGTCTATAGTGTTGGTAAAATTTTTATTTTTTGTCTTCACTTTCATTGATTGTGTAGAATTCGGTCGCATTTGGATTCCGAGCAAGGGTAAAATTTCTCTCGGCAGTTTAAAACGGTATAATGTAAGCGACTCTGTTATTTCGAAACCCAGTAGAAAAAAAGAAAGAAGTAAGAAAGAAGAGTAAGCGAAAGGTATGACTCGCGGAATGTTATTGAAATTGTGACTTACAACACATATACGTATACAAAGAGCAGTATGATAATACTACCGGTAAATTACGATCGGAAAACTGCGGATTTGTTCGTTTTTCCTATGTATTTTATATTGATCATAAAAGCTCACATCAAATGAATCCTACTAGCGCAGTAATTGGTTACTGCAGTCATGTGATATCGAACTACCTATTTAGGAGATGTCCGTAATTCCGTAGCGTAATAAAGTTAGAATAGATTGGTGTTGTGCGCTTTCAATCGAATTCATTACGGGAAACAATTTGAAAACAAGTCATTTACTCGTATTAAAAAAAAAAAAAAATAATAAATTCAAAACTATTTTGTATCATTAAAAAAATGTCTTTCATCATTAAATGGTAAGTTTGTTTTTTAATGCGCAACTACTGGGAGGCTTGAACACTCGAGCCCCTTAGGAGCAGTCGCACCTGGTATCTCCCATGCATGATTCCAGTTTTAACCAGATAGAGATAATGTACTGTTTTTGCAGGTAATGCGCCGAACAATCATGCCGTTCCAGATGCTTACAGCTCGGCATAAACCGATGACACGGTGCAGGAGACAGCCTAGAAGACATTATTTTGTTGAACAAGAGATGTTCCGTAAAATCCGCTTATAACTAATATATTCCGTATCTAAATTAAACACTCCGCTTTCGTGACAATAACCAAAGTAATTAAAACTAATGGCGACGTACGGGAATCAAAAAAAAAAAAAAAAAAAAAAGAATCAAAAAAATAAAAACAAAACAAAAACATATGTTGTAAAGGTGAATAGAAATATTGATTATTTAATGAGAAATTGACAGAAAACAGAAAAGTAAAAATGTGTGGCACATATAACGCGAGACAATGCTACCAGTGTACACAGATGGTGTACTAGAAAAAAAATAATAATTCAAGGTTTACCGTAGAGAGCCATATCTTCTATAAATACACATGCAACAATTATTTCAATAACTACATTTACCACATTTTCTCGTTGTCCAGTCGGGAGCATTTATTTCATTTTTCCATTTACAACGTGAAGGAGCCTCACGGTTTTCAACAATATGCTAAATTTCACACTAAATTTCAGTCTTAAAAAAATTTGATAGATTTTAAAACGGTTTTTAATGAAGATTTCAGAAATTAAATATAAAATCCTTTTCAAATATAATTTCCACGTTATTTTTCTTTTTTTTTTTAGGGGAAGAGGACACGATCAGGTTCATATATTATTAATATAAAGCCTCATTATAACGCCTGTTATAACGAAGTTTTTTAACTACAGAGGTTATTTGAAACACGCGGTTAGATGAGCTAAGGATGGTTTCGAGTGGTTCCATTATCAGAGAGATCATCTTAATGTAATACGCACACACAGACGTAAGAATATTCGTTACGGATTAATTATAAAACTTGTCGAGGGCACACGTGGGAGATGGACAATGGAAAAATATCAACCGTGATTTTTAATTTTGTTCGCTGTTCCATTAAAGTGCTTTCTTAACATTTCCGAGAATCGTGAGACATTCGAGTATTTCAAATGTCGCTTTCGTTAAAAAAAATGTGCAGAACGGGTTAAATAAATTTCTCATTTTTACGAATAAACGCCGGCGGCATGTTCCTGGCTGAAATGAAAAATCGCGAGAACCGATATCATTTTAGTCAAGCGTGATTAATAGAGTTTCTTCTCAGATATAATTTACATCTTTATTATTTTCGTTTTTTTTTTTTTTTTTTTTGTGTCTTTTTTAAAATAATGAATACATATTTTATTAGTTTCATTAAATTGTGTAAGAATAATCTACGAAAATAAGATTTTTTTGTCGTTCGAAGAATAGTTGTTTTCTTTTTTTGCCCCATTTAAATTTACACTTTATATATTATAATCAAATCGTACAAAAAATGATCTGATACAATTTAGAGGAGTTGGGTAAAATTATAATATTTTTAAGTTTGTTTTATACTATACGCACCGCGCTTTTAACCCGTTTTTTTGTTTTTGTTTTTTGCTATAAAGTCGAACACATCAATTCCGGTTGGCCTGCTTAGCCAAAAATGGTACGGAGTTTTCCTAGACTAATTTTACCAACTCTTACTGATGGTAGTCTCGAATTCCCCTAATGTAGGCCGTAATTTGTATATTTCATTATTTTAGAAAATTCTTCTTCAGGATTTAATTTATTAACAAGCTACATTTGAATTACTCCTCTTCCCGAGTATATTTAAGAATTTTCAAAACCCTCACACATAATGTGTTCACCATTATTCGTTCTTACAGATGCTTTCTACATGTGCAACTGGATTCACTTGAACACGTCACAGACCTATCCTTTCCATTATTTATTAATTTCTTACGCTTCAGTTCAATTAAACTTGCAGTCGAGCTATTGTGGGTTTATTATAATCTGTTGAAAAAAAATCAACAACAAAATAACAAAAATAAGAAACATGCGAAACATACTAAACGCAGCGAACGATACATAGCCGGAGAACACTTTAATTTGAATCATTTAAATCTTTTTAATATTTCGCCTTTAAAACGACTTTGCACATACCTATGCGGAATGCTAAACAACCGAGCATACCTGTGTAGTAGGGTGTTAGTGTATTCTTTACCGAAACCAATAGCTCCAGTACTGCTGGAAACAGTCCTTTAAAATTGCTTCGAGTTCTTCGCGACTGTTTCACTTTCGGATTATTCGAATATTTCGATAAACAATTGGCGGCAGAATCATTCATCTTTTTTCAAAAAAGTATTCTCATTCGTGCTCCATTTGTTACGTTATAAAGTTAATTAATAATATATAAAGAAAATCGATATTTTTCTTTTTTTTCCCGCATCGAAAATTTAGTTGGCAACGATTTATTTTTCCGATCGACAAAATTTTAAATGAAGGAACTTTAATCGAAGATAGAACAGGCGCAAGTATTTACACGTTAATTTTTAATTTTCTCAATGTTTAATATTGCGCGTGTGTGTGTATCCATGTGTCTAAGGGACTTATTATACACATATCAGTTATTACACTACCGTAAAATATATGTTTTATTTATTTGCTTCTATAGTTTATCGTATATTCAATGTAATATTTAGTGTTTTGTTATATTTCTCATTTGCTATTTATCTCGTATTATATTGTAACTTTTGTTGTAACGAAGTGTTTTCTTATTGCGACCATAAATTGTAAATAAATACGGGATCTCTGGTATAATTTTAATTATTTTTAATCTTTCTTCTAAAACTTCTGATTGAAATTTTCTCATCTGGTAGTGATGGAGCGTTGCTACTTAGTAAATCTTATATATATATATTTTTTTTTTTTTTTCGACCACGGGTTTATTTACCTGTGTCGTATCAATTTCATCGGGAAAAATGCATGTATAATATATATATGAAAAAAAACAACAACTAAAAATTGCTGTAAAATAAAGGGATGACGAATAGAGAGTACGGGTTTGTATGCGTGAGATAACTAATTACCTTCGGGCAAAGACCTTCCGTTTGCTGTATCAGTACCATGGCTGATGCTATCAATGCTCCCTGTCGAACGAAATTGACAGAATCATTTGTCATCGTGTCCAACAATGATATAGCTTCCTGAAAAGTAACAAAAAAGAAGATGTAATTGAAAATTATCATCAATTATTTCCTATTCAATCACGCATTCACAATTAAGAGATACGAAAGAAGAAGAAAACAATTTCAAACGTTTTTGAAATAAAAAATAAAAAACTTTAAACGGATAATTTTAAAAGTAAATTCCAACGAATTCCGGACCAGCTGATTTTATTTCCCAACGTACCGTGCAATTATGATAATAAACAAGACGAGTGCGCTATTCAAAAAGCGAAAAGAATGTTATATTTCGTCTCGGAAATTGGAATAACTCGAAATTGCAATCCGTCTCTTCGCTCTCATGCAGATAATGTTGACAACACGAATTTTGCTTAAAATTTTAAATAACATATTATTATCAAGGAGAATATGTTCGATGCATCTGTGCGTAACGCTAGTACGGTAATTACTTTTCTAAATCCGGATACTTTTATTAATTTACAGAATTTTCCTACTTCATCGCGTAATCTAAAACTAAACAGAAAACTCTTATTTAATAATGGCCATTCGGTCGTCGAAAGTAATTAGGTTAACTAAGATTCTCTATTTTGCCTTCTTCTTCTTTACTTGTGTTTTTCTAGTCGTTACGTGTTTCCTCTCTATTCGATATATTTTGTCCTCATTACGCGCTTCACTTTTTTCTTTATTAATTAATTTCTCTAAGTTCCGTTCGACTGCTCGGGTTTTTTTTTTTTTTCTTCTTTTTTCTTTTAAAGTACACCTTTCCTTTCGAATAATTAAACTTCATCATTTTTCTACTTTGAGCGCAACAAGTCTGAAAAAGTCAACAAAAATATTTCGCGAAAAGCTCAAACTTTAATCTCCAAGAAAGGCAATTAAACGACTCCTCAGATGTTAACATTAGAGCTTTCACTTTAGTCTAAAGACGAACTCGTCTCGCGGAAGGGCAACTATCCTAATTAGGAAAGATATTCTAACATTTTTTCCTATTTCCGTCTTCTTCTCATAATTCAAACGCAACATACACACATTTGCATCTCTGTTCCACATAATATTCCTCCCATCTCGTTAACTTCATTATTACTTTCAGTTAGAGTAGCCGGGCAAATAAAATTTTTAAATTCCCGGTTTACCCAAAAGATCCCGATTCTTCCCGGTTAATATGTACGAGGAACTTATCAACCTTGCTCCGCTCGTGTAATAACAAACTTAACGAGTCGAAGCGAGCACAAAAATAAGCAGAAAGAAAAAAATTATTAAAACTTTTTTACTTATCTGAAGTTGTTTTATTTATATTTTACATATTAAATTGTTATTCGCTAATTCCATATTTGCTTATACTTTAATGTAACGAAAGTTAATATAATGATGTTTATAAAACACTAATCACAAAACGTACCCCTTTTTAAAATAGTTCCGAATTGTAATGAAATTTACATTTGTGATGCACAGACATCTTTTGTTTACTCAGGCCAACTGAGCGGATCCAATTTCTTTATCATTCCACCCTTTCGCGCTAGAACTCTTTTATCGTTATACTTTATTGCCATAAAATTTCCTTCTCTCGTTCGGTCTATCTGTTTTAATTTTCTTTTGAAAAAAAAAAAAAAAAAAAATGTGTTAAACAATTGTCTGCCTTGATTTTCAATAAAAATTTTTTTTTTTGGTTTTCGTCCTTGTATCGGTGATCTTCTCTTCTTTGCTGACATAACCCGTTTACCGACAAAAATTCCACTATCGCCGTCTCTTTATCGATGCCTTTGATATTCTTTACATCTTCTCCTACTTTTTGAAATACACTGCACTCTTTAAACCCATCCATACAAAACATTTCTCTTTTTAATAATATTTTTTTTTTTAAAAAAAAAACAAAAACGAACAGCATATCTATATTTTTTAGTTCACTCTGAAAAATTTGTTTTCCGCCGTTTTCCTCAAGGTTCATACCTCAGTCTTATTATACTTTTCAACATCTACATATTTGAATCTTACTTCTCTCTACTCTTGGATCCGTAATTTTTTAAATATCAGCGGGAAGAATTCAGTAACTCATTCAAAATTCATCTCTTCATTTATCCCCTTTAAATCCCCTTCACTGCTAACTGGTTTACAACAAAATTCTAACTTCATCTTACACTAAATAAATAAATCTAAATATATTTTTATGATAATCTACCCTACTTTTTCCTCTAAATTACTTCAGCACTTTATGCATCTGTATCGTTCTTTCTTGACAAATCCCGATTGTACAGTTGGATTTAAATTTTCAATCATATTTCATTGTTTTGGTATTCCTTTTCCTTTTTATAATTACTTTGAATCCTTTAAATTGCTTCCAATTTCATCTTTCCCCTAAATCTACAATTCTTCGGACAGTTCTTTTTTTTTTTTTTTTTTTTTAATCGCCCCGACAAGTTTCTTCTAGTTTCTAACTTTAAATGAGCCCTATAGTTGATTTCTTTATTCTTTCTTTACTTTATTTTGATGACTCACGCGTAGTTTTCATAATTTGTTCTTAACTGTTTTAAGTTAATTTATCATAGGTATAGGCATACCGAATTGAGGGTAGTAGAACAACTGGCTCTTTTATCTGCAATGGTTGTTTCTCTTGAAAATTTTCTTACTCATATTATTTATCCGCTTTCTATGTAGTTTTACATTAGATTGTGGAACGTTATATACTTTGGTTCAATGCTCTCGCTGCTTCTCTTCACAACACTTTCTCCTACAGCTCGGTTTTATGATTTTGCTTCACCGTGTCGCTCAATACGTAAATTTCGTTTCGGTCACAGTTTTTTCCTTTGTCGATTTTTTCTATTACAGTCTCCAACAGAATTAAATGGCGCAATCGTATATTTTATTACCAAATGGAAGAGATCGATCAAGAAATCATATCTTTACATTTAAAGAGCTATTTTTAGCAACAGAAAAACATCAAAGCAGCAGTAAATAAATGAATTGTTTGATCTAATCCAGATTCTATGCTTTGGCGTACACCGGTTAAACGATTAAATTTTAATAAGTACCCGCTGCAACTGTATCACATGAAAGCTAGGAGGGTATTTGCATTATAATGCATTTCATTTTAAGTTTTAAATCTTATTTATATTTGTACCAAGCCGGGATTGATGACACACGTAAAAACTTTTAAATTGTTTTTACATTACAGTTAATATTCTGCAGCTGTCGTAAGAATTTTGCAATAACTGTACAATTCATACTCGAATAAGTTAATAAATGAATAAATTTTATTGCGGTGACTCCGATTTCATGTGACCACATTGTCTGCACATTAAAAATATATGTAAATACAGCCGCTTTCAACGAAATATACTGCATTAGATTAATTGTAAGTTACTCGTATTCGCATGTATTATAATTAGGTTACTTTATTTAAGTAGATTTTTTTCCCGAAAACAAATCTTTTTCGTTATATAAATTTTATCGTCATTTATGTTTATTTGAAGTAATCGGTCGTCGCGATAGCCTAGTTGCTAGAGCGCTTGACTTCCGTTACGGTGGTCACAGGTTCGATCCCGGGCGACGACAGAACTTATTACAAAGAATTAAATAAAATAAAATATTCGCTAATAATCACGTGGAAGGCAATGGCGAACCACCACGTACAACATCACATGCGCGCTAGGTCAGTACACAGCAGACACACACGGGACTGCATTTGTATATCGATTAATCAAACGATTACTAATCAGTTCCGAATGTAGTCTGGCGTGTGTACACCTGCGTTGCATATAATTGCCTAGTACACTACCTATATCGGTACAGTTGAGATGTACGAATAGGTAGTCGCCGACACTCAGTAATTAAGTATGGCACTATAAAGAAGAAAGTAGTAATCGTTAATCATCTTAATTTGTTTTATATTTTTGTAGTTTGTGGAACTGTTTTGATTTGTATATTCTAAAACTTCTTACCTAGCATTGTATTTTAAATTTTTTTTCAGCTATATTAAAATAAATAATTAACTTATTGATAGACGTAGTTGTTTTTTGTTTTTTTTTTTGTTTGTTTTTGCCTTCTTTAATAAATAGGAAATGTTACACTTTTTGAAGAATATATATATATTTTTTAATTTTTACATTTTTAATACTTCACGTACCACAGAATGTACTAAAGACGTCTTTTGACATAATTATTTGCAGGTCTGCGTGAAATATGAAAATTGTTAAAACATTATAACAAAAACCATAACAATAATCATAATATTTATAACAATAATAACCATAACGATAACAACAATAATAATAATAAATAGCCACTTTTTTTTAAACATAAATTCCCGGTTTTCTAGATTTTTTTCAACTTTTTCTCCGATATGAAAAAACAACAGTCAGATAGAAAAAACTTCACATAATTTCAAAATATTTCGTAATATGTTTTTTATTACAACCGATAAAAAGTGAATATAAAATTCATTACTATCTCAATCTCCTACTTTTTTGATTACTAGCAAAATTCAGTCAGATCTTATATCATCTATATATTATAGTATACATGTACATATATCAAAGTTTTGAAATCATTTTTAATACTTTCAACTTTTAGGAATTATACACCAAGCAGGTATTTCTGTACCTTCTTCAAATTGTTTGACTTTCAACAAATATTTCTGATTAATGAAATTCCCTAACTTTTCCGGGCTTCCAGAAAGTGGCCAGCCCGATTAAAATAATAATATCTACTTGCGTTTGTCGAAATGGAAATACTGCAGATAGAGAGAATTAAGGAATAATAATAACAATAAAGGAAGGGGTAAAAATAATTATACTATTTCCGGAAAAAAATACGTTTTTTTGTCATTTATCAGTTTTCTTTATTTTATTATTATTATTATTATCATTATTATTAATGCCTAGAAATAAGCTTTTATATAATATAATTGCAATTCCTACTTACTTTATTACCGGTCCCTGCACAAGCAATACCCAATGCCATTGCAGCTCCATATCTGACATGCGCGTTGTAACTTTCCGCTAATAGGCTTACCACACTGGGACACTGCTCCGGAGTCCTAAAACACACAATACAACATATATTTTATCGCGTAATGTTCTGAGATTACAACCAATTAAGTTTAGCTTAGTTGCTATATTTTTTATTTTTGCAGCAATGTCGATTAAGCGGCGAGTTTTTTAAATTCGCCTATCGACCCAAGTTCGCAGGTCAAACTGATCCGAACTGGTAAGAGAAAGTTTGCGTAAAAATTGAAGTATACATTCGTCGAAACGGATAAAGTGAATTATACGGAACTGTACGATTTCAAGAAACGAAGTCGATGATTCTAGATCTTACACTGCAGTCTACATTATTCGTAGGTGACGGGGAACTTAGCAGAATGCCACATTCTGCCAGAACGAATTCCTCCATTTTGAATAAGTTCGGGCCTAAAAGAAGACATTGTTGTCTTTAGTAATGACTTACGTATCTTACGTTATTTTCGGCACATTATTTTGTATTCAAGGCACGAAGACACGCTCTTTGTTAAAGGAAAATTGCCCGGTAAAACAGGAACAGGACGTGCGTCAGACCAGTAGTGAATTTGTGCCTGCGCAGTACGAAACAAAGAGATGGCGTAACATAAAATACTGTGTGGTACCCAGGATCATGAAAACCCCCTCGAGTATTCAACAACTCGCTGATGATGAGAATAAAAATTTATTAAATTACGGAGGATACACTTTGAAAAATTAGTTCGTTTTTAAATGATTGTTATCAGTGAAATAAAATTAAAAAAAAAACAAAAAAAAAAACGGAAGTTTTACCGAATGGAACACGAACAAGTACCGAAGTGTACTGAGAATATAATTCGTCCGAATAACAGACTACACATATTAGATTTTGACGCAATTAGCAACGATCAATAAAATCGAATAAAATAAAAATCCGTATGGTTTTCTTTAAATTCAGGCGTTGTTGCGTGCTGTTTAACATTCATATTTTTTCGGCATGTTCACTGAAATCACTGTTGTTCGTTCAAGAGTTTTTTTTTTTTATTTTTATTTCTTTCTTTTTGATAAATTCAACTGTAATTTTCTTTATGGGAGTATTCTGGTGGCAACAACGAAAACCATGTGATTTTCTATTCGTTCGGCGACAAGTTACACGTGTAAAAGGGCGTCGAAATACGATAGAAATAAGTACAAACGTGAAAAAATCACACATGCTTGTACATCGCAGCGTTTTTAATCTTCGAAGTAAGGAACCTCCACCCACGTGGTACTCCACTGGTCAACGTTCAAAGGAAATCAGATATTTCGGTTTGAAGCCAGCTAATCCTGCCAGCACGAGATATTCTGATAATGAAAAGCTGTTGAACTAGAAAGAACAGTCGAAAAAAAGAAAATATCACGCGGGTAGCTGGAAGACTAGGATTTTAGAGCATCCGATTTCTTCCGCCTCTATGAGCGTCTTATCAGTTCTCCCCTTTCTGATCATTCTTGTGACTTGATTTCTCTCGTCTGTCCGATCGATACGCAATTAACTGTGGGTTCTTAGCCATTCGACTGTTAGTTGGGGTTATTGCTTCTTCAAGAAAAATCCCATTCTCTAATCAGGCTAATCAGGTAGGCCGTGTAGAAGTTTCAATTTCCGATTGCGGTCGGTTATTTTTATGTTTCCTCTTCTTTTAATAATCACTCCTATCCGAATGTTCAATCTAATGTAATCCGTGGTTCTTCTTGTTTCCTCCACTTTGTCGTTCTGTTACGCTGCCTCCCCACTACTTGTCTACGTTCTTAAGTCATACTCTAGAATCATTTTCTGGTTTTCATTTTCTATCAGTTTCCTTCCCACATTGCCTTCTCCATTCGAATAATAATGTAGTTGACAATGATTATCGTGTTCTTATTAAGTGTTCACTCCAGTTTGCGGAGGCTCGGGCTTCTTGCTCTTTAAATCCTGTACTTTCCTTTCCGACTCACCATTCCTGTTATATTAATTTCCTACTAATGATGTCTCTGATTGGATTAAAATGTAACCGACTTTTTCTTCTCCTAATTGTTTCTCGGTGTAAAGGTTCCCCTACAGTCAACGAGCTTAAGGGGGGGAAATAAGAAATCTGCAACTAGCCGATTATGTGTCCGTCCAAGAGTTATTACAGAAATATACCACATCTCGTTCAAATCAGTTTCTTTATTCAGTTTAATTCTAGTGTGATCGAGTGTACGACTTTAGAGCTCAGCGGCGACCTAAATAAATTTTTGTCGGAGGATAATTTCATCGATATCGGATAATAGTTACAGACACTTAAATAGTGTGTTAGTGTTTAATGGCAATACGATTTATTTATTAATATTAAACTATTAAAAATTCATTATAATATTCAATTTTCTAAATCGTTATTACCGCGATAATTAACGCCGACAAACTTGTTTATCACAATTTCGTCGAGGCAATTTTCTCTTAAAAATTATCGAGTGGTTTCCTTTGATGGTTTCCTTTTCCTTAAAAACTTTGTCGTAAACTACGTAAAGTTATAGAATAAAGATCTTAATAACTTTTTCATATATATATATACATATATATATTTTTTTATTTATCAAATAATGAATTTGTTTTGATTAGTTTATATAAAGGGGGTTTTTCGTCGGTTCGCTTCTTTTTTCTTTTTCTTCTTCTTCAATTTCGTTCAGTCAAAAACTGTATACATTTTAATAATGAAAGCTGATAGAATTTTTTTCGTTACCGGATTAAACTTTATACAACTTTTCACGAATTTCCAGTGCGCTTTATAACTTTCAGTTTTGGATGTCTGTAACAAAGACTGTCGTTTCTGTTGCACTCGTCAAAACAAACACGCGCCTACATATCAAGAGTGTGTGTTTGTGTGTGACAAAGAGAGTAAATGTTTGCAGAGTTACTTTCATTAATACGAATGTTTATCGCAACTTACTGCTTTAAATAGAACGTCTGAATATATAAAATAACCGCCAGCACGGGAATGATGTGAAAAAGTTTGGCCAAAACGTTTTCCTAATCGCGACGGAACAAGATTAAAAGTCAAACTTTTTTTTATATTCCTCAAACGCCCTTTAATGTAGTAGCCGGGGCTTTTGCCACGTAACCCGCTTATTATCACAGCTGAGTCGGCACAATTCGGTTATTTAAAGACAGCGAAAGAGGAGTACGTATGTATTTGTGAAATCGTTAAAACAGATTTTTACATAATTTCTTAATGTTTTATAAATGATTTAACAGCGCGCATTTCTTGTCTGATTGAAGGTGAAACATTCTGGCCGGAGGCACAGTTCGGTCTCTTTCAGAACCAATTCCATTAAACATGAATAGACGCGTAACTTTTTCCTTTTAAATAGATATTTTTCTAACAACATTATTATTAATTAATAAATTAACGAAATAAGTTTTAAAAATCGATCAATCTTAATTTCTACATATAAATTTAATTCGGAAAATAGCCTAATTTCATTTGCGAAAATAAAAAAAAATAAAAAATCGAGCGAGAAAGAAATAATTAAGTAATATTTAGTCTAGCCGATTCATACGTATTCGTAATCACAGTTCAAAAATTGGAACCTCCACGTGGTGCCCTTGGAACACGCTTTTCAAGAATTGAAGAACTTTCACCAAAAATTCAAGCTAGCGCGTACCAATCCTGCCGAAACCAGAACTTCGACTCCGTCCGAAAATAATTTTTAGAGTCAAGCGAAGAAGTACATGGACACGAAGAAAGAAAAAAACGCGTGCGTTTTACTTTCAAACATATTACATATGGTACTCTTCGGTTTTTGCCTGTTCCCCTTTAAGCCTCCGTCGGCCTAATTTCGGCGGCCGAGGCTGAATTTTCAGCACGACTCTGGTTACTACGAGTATGCAATTCTTTAATGTATCTCATTATTCAGAGCGGTATACATATTTTTCTTTATCATTAGGAAACTTACTATCTTTACATTATTAGTAAAATGTAACGATGAAAATTTTACTAAAATTTCCTCAAATTACACCGAACAACACGCAAAGGTTTGCAACACAAGCGTAAGCGGCTGACCGAACGTTTAAGTGGACAGGTACTTCATTACTCCGGCAGAACGAGCAGCGCGTCATACGCTAAGTTTTGAACTATCGTCTAGGGGTCTGTGCCCTTTGGCGAGGAGAACCGAGTACAAATATATATATATATATATACACACAAATGTATCAGTGACGAATCCTCCGGTACCTCTAATCGCCCGAAAAAGTACCAAAAAAATGAGAAAAAAAGAAAGGAATTTTTCTCCTATAGCAGGATACTAACTTGGCCAAAATGGAGAGACAGCTTTTAACTTGTCGGAAAGAATTCAAATTATCTGTTGTTTGAGGATGAGAAGAAAAATGGGTATCGTGCAAAAAGCGTTAGTCGCTTTGTCCGTATAGAGAAGTAGGTTCCTGTTTCGTACTCCGTTTGATAATCGTTGATAGTACGTCCGCGAGGCTTAAAGGTTCACTCAAAGGTATGCAACATAAGCGTAAGCGGCTGACCGAACGTTTAAGTAGACAGGTACTTCACTACTCAGGTAGTACGAGCAACGTGTCATACGCTAAGTTTAGCGCTCATAAAGAGTGATCTCATGCACTTTTATAGCCGTTTTCCAATGTTCGAAGCCTCGTTGAAGTTTCTCTACCATCCTTCTCGCTCTAGATCTAAATTGGCGCTCCTTTGATGGTATTTTTAAGGTGTTTATTTACATTTTACGTACTTTCAACTAATACAGAATTGTAGAGCAATTCTTCACAAACAAGAAGCACATTTAACATCTACTGTGGTACTATTGCTAAAGAAATGAGAATCGCCTTTCTTGTGAGATAGCTGTTTTTACATTTTTTTTTCGTGAATATTATATTAATATTTACGTAGAAAGTTTTTGTAATTACGTATTAGGCATTGTTAAAAGTTATAATTTAAAAATATTATTCCCTTTGCACTAAATATAAACGGAAGAATTGAATTTTGCAGAATCCCATTTTTTTAAGCAAAAACCAGATTTTACATCACTTTTCAGCTTTCATTTTATTTCAAGAGCTAAATTATGCTCTTTTTTGTTGTTTTTTTTTTGATGTTTTTAAAACGAAAAACCCCGTTTCTCTTCATAACTTCATAAGAACTTTTTCCGTTGAAGCCAAATGCCGATTATTTCCAAAACATGTAAATATGCACAAGGAGTGTGTGTAAAATGCTGAAGAATTAAGGAGAAAGTATGGAAATTTGTTAGAGGAAAAGATTTAAAATTTGAACGATTAATAAATTTTACAACAGAAAAAAATGGATGGCTTGTTTTACGTTTAAAAAATTTATATTTCAGAAAAAAAATAAAGCTTACTGAATTTGATAATTTTTAGAAGGAGATGGATGACGCTAATCCTGTAATAAAAGAAAAAACAAACGGAAAGCAATTCAATTGCCGAATGAACGTTTATATTCCCAAATTAGTGACTATATGAAATGTAATTTTGGAAAAGAGATTTGCACTGATAAAATAGTTGCAAAATTTTTTTCTTTATTAAAGTAATTAAGAACGATCAAATATATAATTCCGTCTATAAATGAAATTTTTTTAGTAGCCCCTTACATTCATCAGGCTGTCTCTTTTGACATAGTTAAAAAATAAATTGATTGCATTCAATTCCAGCAGTAATTCCGAATTCGATGACAAATCAGTAACACTGATATCAGGAAGCTATCAATAAATCCGAAATAATGTTAGGATTTCGGCAATTCTACAAGCTACGCCGCTTAATCTGTTTACATTCGCTAATAATATAATAGTTGTATATCTGTTTTATATAATACGTTTCATACAGTTTTAATTTTATTAAAAATAAAAGCCCCTATGAGTTTTACTTTATACTTTTAAAATTACGTCACTCGATAATTTTTATTTTTTTTTTTGAATTAATTTTAAATTAAAATCGGATTTTTACTTTAATTCAAAAATGTATTAATTTTCTATGAAATAATTTTTTCGCGGGCTTTTGAAATCATTTTAAAAAAAAGTGCGTCTTTAATTAAAGTGTTTAGAAAGACAAAAAATCAGGACCTGTGCGAGCATTTTGATGTTATTTTTTTTTCTCAAAAAAAGCGAGCTCTACCCCGAAAAAACACAAAAAATTGCAAATAAACGTATAAAAATCTACATCAATTTTTGAAACTGATAGAAAAAACATACGAATGAAAATAAAAAAGAAGTAGACTAAGATAACAATAAGAGCAAAAACGAAAGGTTATTTTCTAATGTAAAAACGTAAGAAAATCATTAAAAAAAAAAAAAAAAGGCAGTTTTCCAGCAGTTAAAAAATATACGAAAAAAATCAAAAAAGAGGTAGATTAAAATAAATGTAATAGTAAATTTTTAATTGAGCTATTCAATTAGTTTCGATTACCGCTTTAAAAAATTCAAATCTGAAAAAACCAGGACTTTCAAGTTCAAGACACGACACTTTTGCAGAATCGTTAGACACTTCGTTAATTTGATTTTTTTATACAGTAGTACACGTATGCGCATGTGAGAGGAATTTTCATTTTAGAAAAGTATCGGGCAAAAAATCAGGATTCGCTACTGATATATATATATATATATATATATATATGTATATATGCATAATATTTAAAAAAAGGATTCTTGCCTTTTGCAAATGAGAGGATACACACCTTTCCCTTATACCGAAACAGCCGTGCTCTTTTAATTCGCTTCGGTGCATAGGTGTGTGCACGCATGGAGGCTTTTACGACAATTAATTGAAACAAAGAACAATGGGGAAATTAACAGACGCATTGGCGATGTCCAACGTAACTAATTAACATTGTTCAATTGGATGATATTAGTGCGTAAAATTCTAGTGGTTAGCTCGCCAGCTCTGATTGGGTATTTACATAACGAAATAAATTCCGACTTTCGAAGCTAATTTACAAACTTGATAACACCAACGGCCATTGAGCAAGTGACCTCGGTTCACAAGTTGACCAACAACAAGTTACACAAAAACTTTTGTCGCTGAATGATAACAAATAATTGCTCCAAACCGAGATGGAACCTTAGACGACGGTGTTAGCTTTCAGCGCTGTAACATGAGCGATTTTTTGCCAGTTTAATAATCAATAACCCCCTCATTTAATTATGCGTTTAATTGAATTTATCGTTTCGTAGAACTATTGTTGAAACAAAAAATATTTACAAATAAAACGTAGGATGTAAAAAAAAAAGAAGGGGGGGGGGCAATGTTTTAAATCAAATGTACACAGCATTACATTTATATTTCATGTTGGGGTAAGGATCAACCACATATACGTTCACAAATATTTACATTTGTCAAAAATTTATAGTTCACAAAACTACAGTTACACTAGGCTTCTTCACTTTTTTTTTTTTTTGCTTTGTTTATGTAATTTCACCTAGTTTGCTAGTTCGTGTTTATTTTTTAAAATCGTAATAATCTGTACACCAAATTTACAATATTGCTCTTATAGTCCCGAATCTATAGGCAATCCTCGCGCATTATTGTCGTTTTTTTTTGTTTTTTTTTGAAACTTATCAACATTTACGTGTGTCCGCCGACAAAATTGCTATATGTAACTTAACGGATCAGATACGAACTAAAGGAAATTGATAACAAGATTTCGTTTGTACTCGCTTTGCGATTTTGTAATTTAATGAAATATACGAAGTATTATTATTTTTGTGTCACTGAATTCACCGTTTCTATTCCTGATCGCAAAATGCTTCTTTTGGTATCGGAATAGCTGATTGTATTTGCTCTCCATAGACATTTATCCGTCTTCAGATCCAATTAAACCTACACTTTCAGTCCTTAGTTTTTGCCCTATCTCGATCGTATTCATTGCATATAAGCTTCCTTCGACGAGGCTCCAGTCATGTTGCTATTGAAGGTAATGAGAAGGCTATATCTCGCTCATTCGGCTATCGTGTTTCTGCGCATCATGTGGAGAAATTCCCTTCTTCTTAACTGCTAAGCTGGTCAGAATAATCCAATATGAAAATTGGAAATCTTTACATAATCTTTTCTCTATCAATCTCTCGTTCATTCAAGGTACTCAACCTTGTTCATTATCATACCCTCGGTTTTAGACTTGCGACGCTTTCGTCACTTTACTCATTTTTAACTTTGTCGTCTTCGTCTCGGTCACGGCGGTTTTTCTGCTTCCCTTTATCTTTTCTTTATTATTCCCTCTCCTCTTTGTCATCTATGCTTCGACAACACACTCGCATGTGACAATGACCATGTTTTGTTTCAGCACTACTGTGACAATACTCCCATTTACATCTTTTATTCCAGCTTCTTTTTTCTTTTTTTTTCACTGTCAATTATTATTGCTAAATTTTTATCCTTAAAACGTCACTGTATTAGAAAAATTAATTAAATTCCATTAGTTTCTTCTTGTCCTGGAGTATTTTTGGTTCTTCAGTGCTTTTGAATTGTGGGTCTCTTTGTACGAATGCCGGCCGTAGTGCTACTAGGTTGAGGTGGCAATATGAGTTTTGTTCCATCATCCGGTGATCGTGATATTCTTTTTTTTTTTTTTTTTAATAGTTGCTTTTCATTAAATACTGCATGTTTGTCTACTGCAATAGTGATAATTTCCGATTGAATGCTGAATAATCAGTCATTTTAGTTTTCCCGACCATATAGTGACCATTGGCAACCGCGGCCATAAAACTTTCATTATGCATTGAGGGCACCGCTCTTATATTTCTGGATGGAGATTACATCGCATACCGAGCTGCAATCTTTCGCAAAGTATGTAAAACACGGTTAGTAAAGATATACAAGAACTTTCTCTTAGCACTTTTCCCTCACTTTGAATTTTCCAATAGATTGTTAATTTTACGAGCTTCCATATACAGTTCTTTATATTCTTTTTCCGTTCCCCCAGTAGTACTTGTCATCTCCTTCTTCTCCGAATAACTCCTCGAGCGATCTTCTTTTCTTTTCTTTCAGCGTTTTCCCTTTTGATGGGTAATCGTTCGTCGCTGACAAGCCCAATAAGTAAAGCGGAAAAAAAGTACCAAGTTAAAACTGTATAACCGGATTTTTCCAAAATAAACTGCAGTGTCGTGAGGGGGACATCGAATAGAGGTGCAATATTAACGAGTGCGGGTCTGCGTCTCTTCTGAAGTCAGAAAGCTATAGTCGTTATAGTTCGAGATGTCCAATGTTTCATTCGATTTGACTAATCTTTTCGAATCAAGATGAAGCTCCGTATCATTTGTAATTTACTTAATTCTGTTTTTTTTTTCTTCGAAAATTAAGTTCAAATAAAAATCGATAAATTAATTGTAAGATCATTTTTGCTATATTTTTTCGTTAATGCCATGTTCTTATTTAATTTCTTTCTTCTGCCGAATCCTTCAAGGATTTTTCAGAAAGTCAAGGATCAGTCCATTTCTTTCGATTTTTCATTCAATTTTTAACGCTTATTACACTAAAAATCCATTCAGAAAATGCATTTTTCTTTCCTATATCCTATTTTATATACGGTTCTTTATCGTCTAATTTTTGTCATCCCTTGACTTCCCCTCTTTTAAACACTCTACAATCTCCGCTATTTGTCACCTTCGCTTTAACTATAGTTTCCTTCCTACATCATTTTCTCGGTTTTCATCTGCATCTACTCCATTTTGTTTTTTTCACCCTCTTCCATATACTTCCATTGCGATGCTGATCACATTTTAATTGAAAGTGTGGCTTTCTCTGCCGAACAATCGTCCTTCTATTCTTCGCTGTTAAAACTTGATATCAATAGTCCCCTTATCGGTTCTACTTGTATTCCCTCACTTCTTTCTGTTTTGATTATTCCTGTCCTTGAAGTATAACTGTCCTTAAACGCATAAGAATATAAATTCATTGTTCCTCCTTCCTATTTCTTGGGGACTAATACCCTTGCTGACAAACCCGCTTAAAAAAAAAAAAGAAAAAAAAAAACATTTTCATAACAGTGCCATCATTCATTCTATGCCGAAATTTTCAATTCGTTCGCTATTTTAATATGAACTTACTCAGGAATTTTCTTTCTTTATCTTTTCAAGCTGCCTTGAGGCGGCTCACTTTGCGAAAAATGATAGAAATCGAATGTTTAGAATTAAAACCTCTGCGTGCATAACTTTATTCTCATCAGTCGTAAATAATAGTAAAAACAGGAAAATAACCCCTACTACGTCATTCGATTTTCATAACATTCGCTTCTTTTTTTCTTCTTTTTTATAAGCGTTCGTATTTCTTCACCACTCTCGTCGTTTCAGATTATATCTCTCAGACAAGTCACCGTCAGAAGGATTATTCACACTTTTTGGAAACTTTTTAATTAAAATAAATAAATAAGGAAATAAAAAAATGTCGCGTACATTTTCACTTTGGAACCGTATTCGCTTTTACGAAAAAGATGAAGTGCTTGCAGTGTTCGTTAATTAACAACTCGTCTAAGTATTATGATATACTGAACTGTTATGTTTTTTATGCTACAATTATTATCTCCGTCATGTATATGGTGGTTATATCGGGATAGATGCGCTTCATCATCAGGCTCTCTTTCGTATTGATCCGAATTTCTTTCTCAAATCTCGGAATTTCCGTTAAAAATACAATTCGCTTTCGGGATACGAAATCTAAAATATCGGGCAATGACGGAAGGCAAATGTATCCGTTGTTGCAAGAGAATTTGTAACTATCCGGCGGAAGTTCGGTAAAAATTAACAACAAATTTAAAGTTTCGCCAAGAAAAAGAAAAAAAAAAAAATAAAAAAAAGTAAGAAAATATTCCAAATGATTCCAAGATTTAAACTTCACAGAATGTAGACTACTACTATTGAAAGACCTTTTCAACACAGCTACTAGTAGTACTATTATCACTATTATTAATAATATTTTTCCTTTCTCATCAGATTGCAAAGTTCCTGTAAAACTTTTGCTTCATTGATAAACAGGGGTCGTCATTAAGTCGCAACCGAATACCGAGACGTGATTCGAAAATTACTCGTAATTTGAAAAAGTCGAAAAAGACACCATATACGGCCCCGTTCGCTGAATGATTTGTTATAAAATTAGCCAATTTGTAGGTTGGCCGATTTCATTTTCTTGCACCGTCGAACCGCATACAGAAACTTTTCACGCCTAGTGTAAACATTTTCTGATCCGATATAGTAACATAAAAAATGAAAAGAATACGAAATGCATAGCAAAAACCCGACTCGACACAATCTGTGTACCGGCCTAGGTTCGAAAATATTTCTAACACCAATTACAAAAATCACCTTTAACTAACGTAAGAAACATGTGCAGCTCTAATGATAGAGTAAAATAGCAAAAATGAAAAAAAGAAGAAGAATAAAAAAAAGAAAGAAAACAACATTACGCAATTCTTCCTACTCCCCCCTCCCCCCCTTTAAATGTTCCTGCTCATCTTTTCGTATGTTTTCGGTTTGCCATTGCCATCGGGATGGCGCATTAAAACTTCAGCGAAGAGCCCGGGTACCGTTGGCGAAATAGAGACATTAAAATTGTAATTTTTCAAACTAGCGACATTGGAACGGAAGAAGACAATAACAGATGAGTGGAACAGTTAATTGCTATCAAGAAGAAGAGGCTCAAACGGACAGCGAGTGCTCGCTAGTGTGAAAAATATGGCAGCTCGAATGAAAGGTATAAATTTTCAACAATTCATCTCGCAGTCACTTTCAATACTAATATTCTCGCGCCTTATCGTTCCTTCTCTCTTTCTCTAATGTTTGCCTTCCTTTTTTTCCTTCTCTGTATTTCGCCAGAAGAAATGATCAATATTAACAAAGTAAGACTTCCCCGCCCTATATTAAAACAGTTAATAAGTGTTACGGCCCATTTTCGTAAGAGAAATACGAGATTACTTTGAGTAGTAATAATTCGACCGCGGACGTAATAAAAAAACAACAACGCGCTACACCGCCCAGTAAACTTAAAGTTATTCTTCAAAATTATACATTAAACAAACCGTTTATTATATTTCCATCAAGCCAGCGGCAACGGTTTGCGACAGTTTTGCAAATAGATCGGTGAAATGTCGATGTTTCGCGGTCAAATAACGTCATTTTTTCCAGTCTTAAAAAGGACAAATCTATCAACAGCGGTATTTCCAGCGAGCTCATTTTCTTTTTCCAGCGCCGATCTCGTATGTTATGACGAAATTCCGTTCAAGCTAAGGTCTTCTTTTCGAATTATACCGTTACGAATTTCCTTTCGTTATTTTTTCGGCGTGCAAATTGTAACGATTAAATTTTTCGAATCTTAGTAAAATTTCGTTACCCAACATATGTACGAGGACAGTTTCTTCAGAGCAGGTTAGGCTTGCCGGCAGTGTTCGTAGCTCTTCCGGGGACTTCCTTGGTTCCTGCGCTGCTGGTTCGATTAACTAATTTTAGCTTTTACGGCAAAGTAACTGATCTTACGGGGTCATTGCACGATACCATTTTAAGAGGTTTTCCATTAGTTCATTTTTACCTGATAGAAGATTTCGTTTCATGATCTATAATACGAGAAAAAAGCTTTCAGATGGAAGTCTCGAGAGAAATGTTAATTGCGAATAAGGAGAATGAAAGGTTCAAAAGAGGGCAACAGTAAGGGAGAAGAAATCACCCGCAAGACACTTTCAGAGTCAGCTATTAAAAGAAATTTATCCGACAGGATAGAAGAGGAAGATATAAAAAGAATTGCACGAAGTATATTCAGCAGTAAATGTAGAACAGCAGGAAGGAAGTTTAAAGGATTCCGAGTAGTTATGAGAAGGAAAAACAAAGGCGGCACCAACCCCACCAGCCCTCTTAGACCCATCAGTAAAAATAGCGGAATGATTGGGATATAAAGAACTTAAAACCATGTGAAATTCAGATCTAACTATAGAATTATACGAACAATATTTTTTTCGCACAAATTTAAAGATAGCGCGGGTAATTTAGTTTGAACACATTTTCAGTATTGAAAATAATATAAACTGAGACTTCGGGCGTAGTTGGTTAAGTAGTGGTGTTTCGTTCGGGTAGAACCAGGTTCGCATTGAAACTTTCAAAAATTTCACATAAAGAAAAAAAAAGAAAAAAAAGAAAAAAAAGAAAAAAAAAAAGAAAAGAAAAAAGTTGCTAGTAAACTTTTTAGATATTTATTTTTTAATGTAAGCGAGCATTTATTAGCACAATCGGTATAACACATTTGTATATTAAGCTGTATGAGAACACAAAAAAATTCACCGCTCAATGAAGCAACTGGAGCCGCAAAAAATTCTCAGTCGCCCAGTATATTTCGAGTAAAGCGTTATTTTTTTAAAAAATAATCAGTTCCGAATACGAGAATCATGCCGAATAGAGATAATTTTATTAATAAAGCCTGTCCTCCCGCATTATTACATTTTTTCAACTGTTCTATTGTACCGACGGATGTGGAGCGTTTCCCCCCCCCCCCGCGAATAAATCTATTTCCAGCGACAAATGACACAACTTTAGTACGGAAAACTTGGAACAATATATGTATATATATATATCACATTGTACTTTTTTTTACAGTAATAACATAAATCAGTACCCGTTTTTTTTCTAGCGATATTTGTTACTTAATAAAAGAGAACTATCAAAGATTGCTCTTTTTATTTCGCGTTTCTTTTCCGTCCATATCTTAAAGCTCATCTTTAAGCTGCAATGAAATTGCTTCGCATTGAAAGTTACCGCTTGATTAACACCTCTAGTCACAGCTCGAGAGTTCGAAAGCAACCTCTTTTCGGTTTTGAACCGGTCTGTAGTTTATTTTTTAATTTGTACACTTAAAAATGCTCGATGGTGGTGCACGTGGCCTAATTATTTTCTATCGTAAACATCTTTTCATGCGTATTTATTTACTAAAATACTGACTCGTTCACGATCACAGTGATTTTGTTTAATCAAGATATATTTCATTTGGATTCATGATTTCATGTATTTTATCGATCCTTAGCCATGTCATATAATTTCAAACGATATACGGATGATAATAATAATAGTTTTGCTTTGATTACATGCATTATTGAACTGTTTAAGGAGAACGTGTGTAAATTCTTCGGCAACAATTTAAACTTTTACACCTGAAATTACTAAACAATTTTTTTTTTACATGATTTTTCATTTATACGAATTTTTAAGAAAACCAAAATAACATAATTAACCAAACAATAGAGTGCGATTTTAATCAAATTTAACTGGATCATTCTCGGTCGCAATCATTAATATTTAATAGAACGTAAATCCTTTTTAGTTTTCAATTTTCCGAAAAATACTAATAATAAGAGCTCTATCGCGATGCATACAAATATTTGTTTCCTTTTTTAGAGTTTATTAATAAAGATTTTTTTTAAAAGCAGCGTGAAATATAAAAATGGTAGCGAAACTCTGCCGTGGAGAGAAACAAACTGTTCTCCTTTTGCGTTAAAATTAATATTTTAACTTTCGTAGCGGAATTATAGAGGAACACCAGAAGAAGCTCGATCGCGTCCAAGACACCTGTCTACGCCTCTGCCTTGGAACCACCCGAAAATCTACTCCGAAACCTGCTCTATATACGATGCAATCCCCTCATTTCCTTCTTTTTTCATTCGAACGTTGCTCTGGGTTACCGTTTTTTATTAAATATTTCATATCCTCGTCTACTCTTGTTCCTTATTCTTCTATCTACCATAATCAGCGTTTTACGTTCAATAAAATCTCTTACCTCTGTTCGCCTCCTACAGTTTTCACTATATATGTACTTTTCCACTCACGATCAGCCTTTTTTTTCGTATGTTAGTAATTGCGTTTTTGCAACCATCCCATCGAAATCCACTCGCGGGACATGTTATTATATCGGAATTCATAAGCTTTATTTTCCCAGACTACTTTGCAATTTTTTTCACTGACAGCTCTAACCTGCGGTGGTGTTGGTTCAACCTTTTTTGTCCTGGGTTTTTTTTTGAATTCCCGTCCTCTTGTGTTCAGTTTTCTACGCCAAGTCTACCGACTACTGTTTTAACGGTCATTCTCTCTTTATTTCTTCCTCTTTCATCTCTCAGAATGTCCTTATTATAATTCTTAAAGCGTCCTAAAGGCCATCTCACCTCCCTTTCCCTCAAACTCTGCTGACTATATAATTCTTCTAATACGTTCTCTACTTCGTAATATCCAAAAAACTGATTTCTTACGAATAGCTGGGCGACAGGATCGAAGGCAATGACCTAGCAGATCGGCTGGTTCGCTTAGCTTATTCTACCGGAAAATTCCTCAGTAATTCCGAATTCAACATCTCATCTACTGCAGCTTCTCATTGTAAATTAAGCAGTAACTATTATTCCTCTGAATTTTCCAATCCTGACTCCTATCTATTTAACCGAATCTTCGGCCTCTTCCTCAACCTTCCTTCTTTACAATGTTCACCTCTCGCTGTACAATCTGTCGTCTACGCTTTCGGTGTAGTTTGCTTTCCTCAGCTCTATTCCGTTTCTCACATATATCTTCTCTCCTTTTGGTCATTTTTCCTTCTACTTGTCCTTTTATATGTGATGCTATGTTTTGTTTTTTTTTCAATGCTCTTCCATCGTTGCCGAATCTTTTTGTACTCGACACTTTTACTAGTAGATCTTCCTACTCTTTATAACGCGTCCTTCATTTCTTCTTCTGTTATAACGGCTCTTGTATTCTTTCTGCTTGCGATCTTTGATCACGTAAAGATTTAATTACGCTTTCTTTTTCTTCCCCCTCTCGTTCTTGGGCTAATGCGCATATCGGCAACCATGTCTGTGTGGAGCTTATTTTCCTATTCCGCGGGTTTATAGTATCGTATATGGAGCGTCATTATAAGTATTGCGTATGGCGGATCCCATGTATTCTCTTTCCGACCTACTCACCTTGCTGCTTCCAACATGCTTCCATAATCAAGCTAATGTAGCTAATAGTTACGCAAAAATAACAGCAATTAAGTACATATTTATAACATCTCTACCCGGATAACAAAACATAAATTGGCCTCCTCTACACCGTGTAGCATTTTTGTCGAAGATATTTATAGCCCGATAAATGGTGCGATGTGTGTTTCGATGAGCCTTTGCTATGCGCAACGGGACCGGCTATTGCGACCAAGTTAAATGCAAACTTACATTATCAACGCAGCTCGTTCTAACACGAAAGGTGTGCGTGTAGCTGTTCACATGCTATCTCAACTGAAAAAACAGAATCCTACTCGTGTAATATACTTCTTCGCGGTGGATGTAACGGAAAATTTATGAATTCAAATGGTCACCTTATTTTTCAATGTTAGTCCAGAAAAACAAAAGGACGCGGCGAATCGGAGTCATTGTTTTTAATATTTAAGTCAACCAATGGTAGTGTAATTTTTACCAAACGGAAAGTTTCATAACTTACTCAGATACAGAGAGTAAACTGGAATTATCAAAGTTCGAAACAGCCGTACTTTATCATTTTTGACAGCGGGAAAAGAATGTAATAAGGAAAAACCTGATTACAAAAGAGAAAAATTTAATAACTGCTTATTATCATCGTTACGTATATTTTCATTTCAACTATAGTATATGCGAGATTGCCTAAATCGAATTATAGAAAGCGGTTCTTCATTTCAACTGAAAGAGCAGAACTCCAGTTCAAAAGCAGCGCACATATTAGAATTTTCATGCTTTTTTCCCATCTCTATTTTCTTTTATTTCTTTTCTTTTCCTTTTTTTTTTTTTTTTTTTTTTTTTTTACATCAGAAAGTGAAATAAATTTAATCTTCCGTCAGCCATTACGTCGCCTAGTGATGCTCCCCTGATTCTATGTGCGCATGTATATTATATGTTTCCTTTTGTTTCTATTGTCTGATTCGATTTTGCCGTTATTTATGTTCTCATAGAAGAAGAAAGAACGCTCATTTGATTTTTTTCAGTTCTAAGCGGGCACCGAAAATTCATCAAACAAGCAGACCATTTTTCCCGTTAGTAGAGTGTGTACTCAGGGAGAACGCGATTTAATGAAAAAATATGCTGAGCTAAAGTTTTCGTTCGAAATTCAGCTATTTATTTCGGCCGCGGTTGTAATTAGTATAAGTTAATCAAATATTAACTAATTAAAAAAACGGTCGCAACGGTGTATCATAATTTTAATGAAATGAAATTTCGGAATATGTAAAATAACTGCGGCTCGGAAATTCAAATTTAAGGAAATATTCGTATAGAATTTATTGATTAAATCTGTCGATTTTATTGTACCACGAGAAGGAAAAGGAAAAGTTCGATAAAGGAATAATGCAGATGGCGTAGTGGGTTTATCGAGGGCGAAATTCGGAAAACGAAAGTGGAAGCTTCAAAAGGAGTAGAGTTGGCTAGCTTTTTCGGAATGTCACTGATAGTTTATTATTTGAAAAATACTTTCACGGTTGTTTACTCCGAGATAGTAGTACGGGAAAATTATTTTATGATTTTCAGGCTATTACTGATTTTATCGTTGGATGGGACTATTATGCGAAATCGCATTATGAAAAAACCAACTACTTCCAAATACTTACACGATCAATTTGTACGTCCGTAAGTGAAGGTGTAGAATGAATCAAAATCTGAATGAAGGAACTTCCTCTAATTCACTGACTAGATGATTCAAATCTCCAATGCCGCTTCGGCATTTCTTGCTTTACACTTTAATCATAAACTTCTCGAAAATGATTTTTTCCCCCCGTTTATCAAAACTTGGCTATGATGTTATTCAAATATTCTTATTTTCCATACTTTACACCGGTAATTTCTATCACTTTTTTTTCTTCTTCTTCTAGCCACGTAAATTTAAACTCTAACAGTAATTGTATATTTTTACTAATTCTGCGTAAGTCGACCAAACTTCCGGAAAAATTAAAAAATTGAATATAAACAGTTGGGTTTATTATTTTTTTTGTAAATAAGTCAAATTAGTGTTACGATATTTAGTTTTAGGCTGTTTTCTGAGAAGGAAACAAAGTTTCTTTTCTTATTTATTATTAAATATAACGTTATAATATTAATTTAGAATCGATTTTGTAAGAAGTCATGAAAAAAACCGCCGAATTTACGAGTTCAAACGTAGCATTTTAAAGTTCTTTAAGGGGGTAACTATAACAATACTAAGCGTCAAAAAAAAAAAAAATCTATCGCATATGTTAGAAGGCAGTGTAATTAATAATTTCAGTGAAACTACCAAAGTATAATTATAATAAAAATAATAAAATGGGACACAAAATAAATTTGTATATATATATATATATATATATATATATATATATATAAATACACGCACACTCATATAAACGCTATATAAGTTCAGGTAGTGACACTTCCTATAAATTCATAAATCTTCTCTATTAACAACACACAGCAAATCGTGTTTTCGTCATAGTTATCCGCGGTTCCAGCGTAAAAATAATTATAGTCAACGAAGTAGAAGGAGATAGATTCATCTATTCCTCCAGCTGGGGAAAATAAAAGAAAAACTAGCGGTTTAAAGGCGGACGAAGGGAAATAGACACGACCGTTAGTGTAAAGAAATCGAGGCAACAGAAACGGTCGTGGCTTTTGATGATGCATTATGCACAATGGTCCACGGGAGCGCATAATGACGCATCCAAGTGGTGCCAGTTGTTTCCTATTGTTTTGTTGGTGAAAAATGATTCTAAGCGAAAAACGCGGTTCACAAATTTTTTTCTCTTCTCTTCCGTTGTACAAAAATTAACATTTTCGCGCGAGCAGACAAGATATCAGCCTGCTTATATGTTTAATTCGCACCGTTTGGGTAAGTTGAACTAATATCGAATAAAAGCAATATCGAATAAAAGCAATATCGAATAAAAGCAATATCGAAAGCAATAGATTACGATACACAGTAAAATAGATAAACCATTAATACGTTTTTTTTTTCTTCTTTTAATCCAAGTACGAAATAATATAGACGCATACGCATATGTATGCATAGATACTACATAAGTACATTTTATATATATATATATATATATATACACATATGAGCGGGGAATCTTGATTTCTCCCCAGTACTTCTTTAAGACAGTTGGAGTAGAATATATAATAGCATGCACTACTGCATAAACAAAAATTACAGAACCAATTGTTTTTTTAAATTTAAATAAAAGTGATACTTAAATTTCGATATAGGAAATAACTTTGTGAACAACAAACAGGAGAATAATGCAAAATTAATTTAATAAATAAATAAATAAATAAAAAGTATTATTAATTAAAACTATAAAGTGAAATGTATACAGTAGTGTCTTCGTCTTATAATAGAAAAAAAAAAAAAAAAAATGAAATGTATTACTACTTAAAGAAACATCGCAACTGCGCTAAGAAATCTATTTAAAAGTAGAAATCAATTGGTCATTAATGAGCATTTCTGATTTGCCGATCTAGTAATCGTCGGTTCGCTGCACTATCGCTTCTGTACCGCTTTCCGTTGGTCATGGTCAATAGATTTCCGTTAGCGGTTTATTTCGTCCGGCGTATTTATAAATTAGGCGTATGCACGTCATTTCGATATGATAAAACATCGGTACAGTCACACAGTTTCGCAAAGGAAAATGTGTAGTGTACCGCTCTTGTAGCTCGGCCAAAATAGGGGGAAGTACGTGGGGTTCTCTAAATTGGCCATTTAAGCTGTTGTTGTAAGTGCGTGTACGTTTCAGAGATTCGTTCACGGCGGAGAATTACTCGTAGCGCCTGGCGAACACAACACGAATAATTTGAGCAGATCATCAAATTGGAATTCAACTAATTCTCGACAGGAATAGAGTTACGTATTAAGCATTTTTCGGCACGTTCTCAAATAGGGCTTCTCAGATTTCTACTGGAAAGCTAAAAAGCTGTTTCTTTAGCCGAATTAATCTCTACAGCTAAAGAAGTACTGGCAGGTTTACTCCCCCTTTCAATTTATTTTACTATTTCGCCGCACGACTAGAAATATTGAAGTATTTGCCATTGATCATATAAATATGTATGAATTCAACGTATGCAGATAGTGCAATATTATCATGTTTAAAATTAATCAAATAACTTCAATAACTCCCTAAAACAATAATGTTTCAAAAATTTCCGGTAGTTCACTGTTATGAGGAACAGACACGCGTCGGTAGTACAACCAGGCACCTGCAGAATTAGCAGAGGCATCCAAGAGCAAAGACAGAGGAGCTATGATGATTGTCCAACTTCGATCGGAGATGGCGTAAGAAGTAAAAGTAGTAGAAGAAGAAGAAGAAGGTCACTTATTATCGGTAGGAATTTAGCAAGTCATCGCATTAAAGAAATTGTTTTTTTTTTCAAATTTTATATTTTTTAATTCTGGTTTTAATTTTTTACATATCTAATATTTTGCACATCAATACATAAAACTTTAAACACTTACCACAACTGACTTTTAACCAAATGTGTGTACTCTTAAGATGCAAACATTGAATACCATAATGCTTTTATATATTTATATATATATATATATATATTAATTACAAGGTAATTCTTAGGCCACCCCCATTAGAAAAAATGTCCCAATTTTATGTAATGTTTGTTTTATTTTAATTTTTACCGACAAAATTACATTGTAAATTTTGATAATTTTATACAAGGTATAGAAGAGAAAGAGACAGAAATGTAATTAAGATGGGTCAAGGGCCACAGCCCCCTGTGAAGCTAAATGGTCGAGTTTATATATATATATATATATATATATATATATATATATATATATATATCATTTATAATTAGCGTGGAAAAGAAGAAAAAGTAAAAATTAAAATCTTACTCCTTCACCACTAAATGAATAATGTTGCTTTAAATGTTTTGAAATATACGTATATTCTATTTTTGAAATATGTTACTTAAATTGCTATATGTTGATATGTGCTGTGTAGGTAATTTGTTTTTGTGCTGTCCTTCTATATACGTTTACGAAGAAGAACACCATGAAAAATTAACATTTACACTTATATCGCGTAATAAAATTAATATATCCAATTTTGTTTTAACCGTATTTACTGATAAGCGTTATAGAAAGGGGTATATATTACTTTTGAGTTTTAGAAGTAATTAACTAATGTAACGTTTTTGGATTTTCTGGAACGTAATGAGGAGTGTAATTTTCTACAAATGACATAGTTGTTTTCATCGCCAGTAGAATAGTTCTATTGGAAAAGTCGCTCTAAAAAAAAAATCTATTAAAAACGTTAGATTATTTCATAACGGATTTCCAAAACATTTTTTTCGTACTACCCCCGACACAAGAATGATATTTTAATACACACACGCACATTATCCAATCTGAAATAATTGGATACCGCAGAAATCTGGAAAAGTAAACGTGTCTGAGAGGAAGGAAGTGGTCCTTCCCTTCTTCCATTATCGCTGGGCTTAGTAAATTGTGAACTTTAACTTTACCATCCCCAAAATTCTACTAAGGATATGGGACCCTTACTTTATTTTTTATTTATTTACGGTTACGTGTTCAGAGCGACCGCTTACAGAGCGCACAACTTACAGAAATGGTCTTTTCTATTCTTGAAAAGATAAATGCATCGATCCTTTAAAACCTACAGGGTATACTGGTACAATTAACGATGCAGCGAGGAAACTGATTAAACGGATAAGTTCATTTTATTTATAAATGAAAAAATTGTATTTTTTTTTTTTTTTTAAATAAATTGTTATAATTAAATAAAATTCCGGCCCCATTAAGAATTTGAAATCATTATTTTTACCAACGAGTAACCCAAGTTAAAGTAAATAATTCGAGACAAGTATACTAATAACGGCATATGTATTACATGCACTAATGAAAAAAGCTAGTTTGATATCCAGACTCATCAACTGTTAGGAATTAACATTTTTATCGCAAAAATTGTTGCTCTAGATTGAATATAACAAAAAAAAAACAAAATAAACCGTGGGTCGCTGTGAACATTATTAATCGCGGAACGCTCGAACACGACACCTTAAAGTAAAGCAAGTCCCATACCTTTGACAGGACGTCGAGGATTGTGAAATTAAGGTTCATAATGTACTAAGCCAAACGGCATTAATGAGAGTAGGGGGGCCAGTTTCTTTCTCTCGGCCATCTTTTCTTTCCCAGATTTCTCTGGTACCAAATTATTTCAAGCTGGGTAAGCCTTGGAGCGACTTGGATCCGCAACGAGACAAGACTCGAAAATCCATGATATCTCTGATTTGGTAGCCAAGCACTTTAACCACTAGGTTACCGCGCTGCCTATATACATATAAATTACTATGTAATTCTTAAGCCGGCCCCCATTAGATAAATGTCCCAATTTTATGTAACGAAAGTTAAATGTTAAGATCGGATTTTTGTGATTACGTTATTTTTCTTGTGTCGATGCCGGTAAGAATGACGTTGTAAATTTTGATTATTTTATACAAAGTATAGAAGTGAAAGAGATAGAAATGTAAGCAAGAAGGGTCAAAGGACAGAGCCCCTTGCAAGGCCAAAGTGGTTGAGTTTGTATATATATAATATATATATATATATATATATACATATATATATATATATGACCCCTCATACGGGAATTAAAATGAATGTTATTTTAATGGCGGGAAGTGAAATAAAAGATCAAGTAACGTTTTTATATCGATTAAAAACGACTTTTTTATAAAAATTATAGAAGACTGTCATCTGGGGGTCTACGGGGTGTGCCTCTAAGGTGGGTTTATATATAACGCTCGCGCGAAATATATGTATAAAACAGCACCAAAAAAAAAAAAAGAAGAAAAAAAAAACTTTACTACTGTGAAATGTATTTTTTAAAAAACAAACGCCCATATCGCCTGGTTTTTAATGATCCAAATTCTACGGAGAAATAAAATAATTACAACATATTTCAACCAATCGTAAATCGCTAATAACCTTAGAAGTTCCGTACATCACGTGTTGAGTCAAGCTAAAAAGCAAGTCTACCACTAGTACAGATAAAGATAACACATGTATTATCATATATATTCTAAGAGAATGCAAGGTGGGGAAAACGAAAATATTTATCGTTAAGCTTTTTCCTATGGATTTGAACTATAACCCTGTTCTTTTTAACGAACAAACGATTTCACGTGTTAGCCCGGACACCCTTTATTTCACTAAGTTTTTTTTTTTTTTTTCTTTAGTAGAAAGTTTGCATTTTTCAAAAAAACTTTTTTCATATCAAGCGTGCGTGTGATTTATTTAAATGTTTGATTTGTAGCATAGGGCAAAGAAACGAAAATATCATTCTTTACTTTTTGTGTGTTAAAATATACTTCAGAAGAAATAATATATTATTTTTAGAAATGGCCCGAATCCGATTAACGGGTGAAGAAAGTTTTAGTCCCGTATTTTTAATATGCCCCGGCGGTGCGCGAGCCATCTGCCTCGTATGCAACGAACACGGTACGTCATGTTTCGAATTCGAAGAAATAACAATTTGGAATTTTTCGGAAATTCGGGTGCACAAAAACTGGCCTGAAATTTGAAATTTATACCTTTTTTCGCGTCTGTTACTAAAAGATTTTTCCGTTTATCGAACATGTCAAATTTATCTAGGTGTTGGAGGGAAAATTTTTAAAGGAAGTTATCGTTCCCGAGAAGTTTCTTTAAACAGCGAGGTCTCTCGCGAATTCCTGACACCGCTACTACTACTACTGTTACTAAGCTAACTGCAAAAATACCGGATAATATTTTATACTCCACTTCGCCCCCCCTACAAATCATCCCGTATTTCATCTAAATTCCTTAAAACACATATCCGAACTAAAAGATGAATTTGGTTAGAATTAATAAATTAAGAAGTTTCACGCGTAATGTCGATGATTTTCCCTAAAAGACGCACCGATTATTACAAAATATTCTCCGCGACATAATAAAACAACCACAAAGAAAGAGATCAAAAAAACAACCGAGGCTCGAATTTAACTGTTATTCTATTTATAATAACGGTAAAAAACGAAAAAAGAAAAAGAAAATCATTACGAATTTTCTAACGGGAGTACTTTTAAGAGTAAGTAGTTGTGTGTATTAACGGAGAAAACAAATTGCCAGCTCTAGATAGGTACTTATTTAAACGGAAAAAAAAAAAAAAACAAAAAAAAACACCGGTTTTCAAAATTTCACCCAAAATAAGTAAACTGTTAATCGAAAAAATTGCCAACTTCTTTCATGAAAGTCACATTCTTTGAAATAAAACACACCGTGTTCACGAAAACTTCTTCTTTTTGGAACTGTATACATTTTACCCAGTTCAAAATAATTCTGGCATGTAAATGTATTTCGTGAAAATGTTTTTGTTTCAGCTATATATTCTCTTTGGTGTATACTCCAGGAGCAAAATTTTAACTTATTTATTTTATTATTATTATTTTTTTTTTTTTTTTGGCATGACGTTAACCATTTGGCCCCGCTAACTAAATGAGATTCTTTTCCGTTTAAAACATCAAAAAAACATTCTCCTTTACTTAATTAATTCTTAGCTTTTTAGTCGCCATAAATCGGGGCCATCACACACTCTAGTCTAGCGTTGCAGCGGCTCTATAAATTTTATAGAAATTTTGGAAACGTGGGTTAATTCAAATATTTTCGGGGATACAATTAATTTTACAATTAAACCGGATTAAAATGATCTATTTCAAATATTGCTGAAAGTGAGTAACTTCTTGCAGCAGTTTTATACCGGCATCATGTGCATTGCAAATCAGGAAAAGCAGAGTAGTCGTACACAAAAAAATTACATAATCCGACAGAGGCACCCTTCCTCTGTTCAGCTACAATAAAGCTGTGTAAACATATATATATATATATATATATATATATATATATATATATATATATATATATATATATATACACACACACACATTTACATATATATATATATAGGTGTGTATGTGTGAATCGAAGTTTATTTCGAAAAGTTAACTGCATTATACTCTTTCTACATACGTTCTACAGCTTGGACAAGTACAAGCTCTCTTTGCATATGTAACCACGCATTTTAATACGGTGACTAGCGTAACTAGCTGGCACGCTGGCGATAAATTATTCCTTCATGTTTGTAGTGTATGATATTACTAATTGAAATTGTACAAAGCGGTCATGTATGTATATATATATATATATATATATACACACACACACACACATATATATATATATATATATATATATGTATGTTTTATTTTTTTATTATCTTTAAAAATAAAAATATGAAATCTAAGGAAGGAAATTCGCTTCATGTTGGTAAAACTTCTTTAAAGCCTATCAATATTAAAGTTGGCGCAAAAATGCAATCCGCCATGTGATGAATTAAATAAGCGTAAAATAAATAAATAAATTTTCTTATTGGAATCTGAATTAAGAGTAGCCGTTTGAAGAAAACCCGCGCGGAAAGTCAATCTCTGCAGTCAGGTTCGTTCGAAATTATTTCATCGCTTTTCGGTGTTTTTCTTTTTAAATATAAAAAAGGTTTTCGGGAACGATGCTTAACTGTTAAAGTTATTACAGCGCATAGAACTTATTTAGAAGTTGGAGGCGTTACATAAACCATTAGCCCACATAAAAAAAACCCGTTATATAATTGTAATGGTAGCAGTGGCTTTTGAATGGATTAATTCCTCTGCATATGTCGGAGTTAGATAAGCAATCAGAACATAAACAAGGGCTGGTGCATTCGATTGCTTGCGGAAAAGACGAAAATGTTCATCGCTCGTAATAATTGTGCGAGAGTGATAACTTGTTCAAAATATACTTCACAGGTAAATCTATTTGGAGACCATTAAAGCTTAGCGATGGATCGGTAATGTCGGAGAAAAAACCATGGATCGAGCTGTCCGCGATTAATATTGACGTAAGCGAGGACCGAAAAGAGGAAATTTCAAAATTTGAATTCGGCAATTTACGAAATAAATAACACGGATCTTTCGTAATCGCAATTATTGTTTGAGATAAACTGAAGGAAATTTAGTGAAACGGATATAGGGTTATAAAGATGTGCATGATGTGTGTGAAAGTTGCTATGATTTCTTCCGCCTTTGTACTACATTCGGAAGACGACAATTTCATTTCAACAGTTACTAAAACAGCAACATCACAGAAGAAAAAAAAATACACGACGCACATCTTACATACATATATACACATATACTCGCAAATCATTGAATTATAAATAAAATAAAATATTAATGATATTGATGGAGAACTTATCGTTTGGTAATGGCACGTATACCGCGCATCGTCTTGAAGAGGCTAATAATGTTGAATAGACGCGCGGTTTCTTAATTTTAACAGGTCCAAGATAAAATATCAAATCGTGTTCCGTAAAATTCTGCTCATCGGAAATTTGTGAATTCGGAGAAAATTCAAACCGAGCAACGATTCGCATATTTCCGTGTTCGAAAACAAATGTACAGTCGAAATTCGCCAACGAATGCTGTGCGACCGATTGAAAAGAATTTGGTCCGATGCGGCAGTTAGTAAAACTAAATAGTTCTGGTTTAGTTTTCTAGTTTTCGGAGTTAAAATATGGAGAATCCGCGAACTTGAACGAAAATGAATATTTCGCTGCTCTGTAGATGCAGGCGGTGCTTGATTGACAAAAAAAGAAAAGAAAAAAAATAAAATAAAATAATGCGGCATTTAGCTGGGAGGCTAAAAAAAAAAATTGTCACGGGAGATATTCTGGGAATAATATGCAACGGGGTATTCATGGTGCTTGTGCGGTTGTCTGAATGGGGGTGTTCTTTTTACAAGGGAAAGGGTCAATGGTGTCAGAGGTGAGCAGGGTCGCGTCACAATTTGCGAGATCAACCAGCCCGAGTGGTCTTTTCAGGATTGCGTACTAGTATGATGGCACGGAACAGATATTACACCGGCACGATATCGTATTTCGAACAATAAAAACAGTTCACATACCTTTCCTCTACCGAGAAGTAATGCGACACACCCTAAAAACTAAAAATTACGTGTAAATAAGTCTACTTTCGATTAATATAACGATGTAAATCGATTTAAAATCGATTTCGAAAGTTAATTTTCCTACATTTTATCGCTTTCTCTTTAAAACTGATGGTAGATTTTTTGCAGCAACATTTTTCTAGGTTTGTTTTTTTTTTTTTTTTTTTTTACTTACTTATACATTTTTTATCATACCGATATTAGTTCCCTCGAGATTTTATATTTCTCACCTAACCCTTCATTTTCTAACAATTCGTTTGTTTTTAACGTGACGACATCGCACTCAATTTAAATCGGAAAATGTGGCGGCAAACTAGTTGGACGAAAAATCCGATTGACGAATGTTTTGTTACATTTCTGTTCGATGTACGCCGCAAAAAACCGATTCGTACGCAGCGTCGCATAATCCAATAACGGCAGAGCAACACGCTAAAGTAATAAAATCATAAAATGTTGTCCGCACAAATACAAATTTGACTGGAAATAGATTTTTTCCAGGCAGCGGAACTTATTTCTTCGCAGGCAGTCACCCGAAAAAAATTCTCCGAGAGCGTGTCACAGCCAACAGCGTTGCCTTATGTAATTGAAAAAACGAGAAAAATAGAAAATAAACTTCATTAAAGTGGAAAAGATAATAAAAGAAAAGGAAAAAAAACGGGCAATACGAAAAAGTAGATTTTATTTTTCGGAATGCGGTCGATAGATGGCGCTACCGGCGCAATAGACGGTAGTAAAACTCAAATTTTGTTGCGACTAAGCGAAACATAAGACTAGCAGACGGTCGACAAAACGTACAGCATTAGTAAATGGCTGAGCACATCGCGGGTACTGCCGGCATTCAAATCGAACAGCCGCTCTAGCACAGTTACCGATCGCGATCGACAATTTTGTTCACTGTTTCCCTATGCCACGAATATAAATGTTCGAAAATATTATTATTTTTATATTACTATCCGTGATTTTTTTTGTTTTTTAATGTTTTTCCATGTTCTTTTTTCTTCCAGTTATATTTTTAAAAGATCCATTGGAAACAATTTATTTTAAGTTCATTCTGTTTTACTGAATTTTGTTTAATATTGCGTAAAATAAAATAATAATATATAAAAAAAAAAAAACAATACAAGAAGTGTTTCTGTTCGGTTTAAATTTTGTAGTTAATTGTGTATTATGCGCACCAGTTGTCGTAATAATAAATAAATTCTATATTTCGTTTTTTTTTTTTTTTTTTTTTTTTTAAATTCGTGATGAATGAAATCGAACAAAAGAAAAACCATTACGGTAAGTATTGTTTATGCACAAAACACCGATTATTATTAAAGGAATTGGCGGACGATTTCTGGTAACAACTGTGTAAAGTAATTTTAACAGTGCTGAATATATTAAATACTAAAATTATTTATAGTTTTATTAAGTCATTTTTTAATTGATGGAGGAATCTACAAATTTCTTAAAACGGTTATTCCGTTAGAAAAAAAATTTTTACGTGTAAAATGTAGACGTTTAAAATGTGCGAGTAAGAAGTATATAATGCATAATGTATACGCATATACATGTTAAGAAGTCTCTACTATTTATCGTAATTGCGATAAAGCACATACGGATTAAGAAATTGCTTAAATCGATTTTGTCTTTTTGCTTTTACTAGGAGAAATTGAAAGAAAAAAAAAAAACCCGTTTAGAAGATGAATTAAAAATCAAAGCATCCTTCCATCTCATCGTCACTGCCCGATATGTATACACATCTTAGCTACAGGGTAACGAAGAAACACTAATTTTGTAAAAGTTAAAAGTCGCCCGTCCATAATAGCCTGTTTATTGTTTATCGTAAATTAGTGTCACAAAAATATTCCGAAATTCGTTTTTCACTTTAATTTTCAGTTTTAAATTGATTTTAACATTTACTCTTTTTCTTAAATTATATATATATACATCCGTCCGGACTTTCGAAGAATGATAACTTGGCACGCTACTATTCTCGTGACGGCTGATTAATATCACAAGCTACCCGACGAAAATAAGAATTTTAATAATCGAAAATTTTTTAAAATTAAACTTAAGCCCGGGCGGTAGTGCAAAAAAAAGAAATTACGGAATGAAGTAATAATCTGCAATATTTTGTTTTCGGAAGTATTTATCTATTTCAATACATTTCCAAGTGTTGTAACAGCCGAATTGATGTCTCTACTCCCTATAAAACATAAATATTTTCATTTATTTATTTTTACTTGTCCGCTATGGACACCTCCCGGTTTAATGCACGTGATAATTTTCGATATTTTCCACACGCGGCAATGTCAACCGAGCAGTTAATTACGCTATACCGGAGTAGTTCAGGCTTCATACTCAGATTAAAACACTATCAACAAACAAAATGGCTGATAGCTAGCGCGCGCGAAGTTGTGCCAATAATTTAACAACGATATATAAACAAATAAATAAATAATAGTCTAACGTTGCAGCTACTCTATGTTATATTTACGTTATACGAATTTACTACCACTATTCACACACATATATAACACAACATTGATTATTTTGTAATTAGAAACATAAATTGACTTCACTGAAACTGACGTTGTAATTATAAAACTTAGACATTTTAAAAACCAATCAAAAACATTTAAAAAATCACTGTCCGACCGGTTTCGTCTGGATTATACAGAGTATACGGACTCTGTATAATCCAGATGAAACCGGTTGGACAGTGGTTTTTTAAATGTTTTTAATTGGTTTTTAAAATGTCATAAGTTTTATAATTACAACAAAAGAAGTTTTAATAAAGTCAATTTATGTTTCTAATTACAAAATAATCAATGTTGTTGTATATGTGAATAATGAAAGTAAAAATTCGTATAACGTCAATATAACATCGAGTAACCGGAACGTTAGATTGCTATTTATTTATTGATTTGTAATATATTAGCAGTTTACGGTGAGTAAAAACCATTACAATGAACGATATAAAAATTTTGAAATTATCAATGTCATATCGTGCAATAATAAAATGGGGTCGCTTTGATTTCAATTTTTGCTCATTAATAACGCGTTGCGACTTCAACATTTTTAATATTACGATTTGTGATCGAAAGAATTATTTCGGAAGTGTTACTGAAAAGAAATGTTAATTTTTTTAAACTGCTTATACAAGCTCGTATAAAAATGCGACAACTAAACTATATAATACCAAGGCTTGTTTGAAAAGTTGTAATGAAATAGTTGTAAATTTTAAGAAAAATTAATAATTAGAAATATTTCGAGTTTTCAGCTTAAAGCGTCTCGTTAATATTATGCATACAGTAAATACAATCTTAAAGGAGATGAACGATGGGGTCGTTATAATCGGCTTGTGCCGTTATATTCGTCATCAAATAAAATACTTTAATTCGAAAATTTACCGTTATCGAACAGTCCATCTGCTATAAAGATTTCCATGAAATATAATTATTACCGATCATCTGTCCAGGGTGTTGTAAACGTTTTCTCTTAAAATTATCGGTATATGATGCTTTAACGCACAACTCGGCAAGCCAAATTTCAACTAATTTTCTGAAATTCTATCTAGAACTCTATAGAGGTACTTCTTCACTCATCGAAGAGACAGTATCTAAGACACGGAAGAAAATCACGTATATCTCTAGTTTTTGGTTCTTCAGCAAGTACGCAGGCCGGCATTTGTAAAACTGAATATTATTAATTCATCTAAGTTTAAATAAATCGGTCAAGAAGATTTTTTTTTCAACTTCACTACATATGTCCTATATTTTTCGTCTTCTATAAAGCTATGAAGTTCTTTTTTCCGTTTTTTTTTTTTTTTTTTTTTTTAACGAATACACCATCTTACGTTTAAACACACTGAAATGATCTGAACGAATTTAGACGCCTACGAAGGAAGGACTAAAAAATGAAACAAATTTACGACCTTAATACTAACATACATAGAACAAAAAAAAATAACAGTATAGTGAAAACCATTTAAGACGAATTGCAAATTTAGTCCGGAACCGAATATCAGTCTTTATTTATAGATCGCATTTTATTTTAATAATAGAAAAGTGGGGGGCCAATTTATTCAACAGGAAAATTTAATGTCCTCCCGGAAAAAAAGATTCAATATTTTTCACGAAATCAAGCCAATGATAACCCTTTTGAAATGTTGATGACGAAAAAAGCGGAAATAGTACATCCCCGTGTTAATATTTTATTAGTCGTGTAAAAAATAGAGTCGCAAATAAAACAAAAATACAAGATGAGATCATTATGTGCATAATGTGCATACATCACAGCAACCATAAATTAACATCAAATGCTTTGCTGGTGTATTTAATGGTCGTTATTATAGAAATCTAGATTATATACTTTTATTTCTTCTCATAAAAAATAAATAAATTTTTCTTTCTGCTTTCGATATATCGTCACTTCTGTTTCCCACATACTTTGCGAATGCCCAACAGCCTCAGTCTATCCATCCCGTTGGAACAACAATGACTATGAATCTGTGTACTGCACTAATAGCTTTTGTAGTTAAAGCACTATGTTGAATATCTTGAGTAACATAAACATCAGTATTTAACACAAAAATATTTTTAATATTTATTATTTAATATACTTTTGTGTTAAATACTGGTATACTAATGTTACTTAAGATACATAACGACACAAAGAGCTTATGATCTCAACTTAAACTTAACTATGTTGAATAGTGTAACAAGGTAAAAAAACCTTAAAAAGTTTTGAAGGTAATAATTTTAGTATGCCCATGCTGGGACTGCCCGTAATCCTTACATTAAGAAAGGTAATCGATTTTATTTCGTAATTCAAATAAAATGCAAAACACCTGTAGCATAAAAAAAAATCACACGAACACACACACACACACACACACACATATATATATATATATATACATATATATATATATGTATTTTTGGGAACGGCAATGATTCGAAAACTAAGGAAGGTGTTAAAATGGGGAAAAGGGATAGAATTTAGTACGCAAAAAAATAAAAGGAATGAAAGCGACTAATACAGGAACACGTGTCGGGGGGTGAGGGGTGTAATAGGCAAACCTAAACTTAAGAATGAGAAGCAAAGAACACTCAGCGCTTCCCGAGAAAGCATTCGATTTAAACTGGAATAAGTATCATTCGACACAATGTCTAATTTTTCTTTTGAATTTTAATTGGAAAAGTCATTTCAAAAAAAAAAAAAAAAAAAAAAAAAAAAAAAAAAAAAAAAAAAACGAAATAAAAAAAACTCCAAATTTAAAACTGGCTTTAGATGTTTATTGTCAACATTTCGAATAAGCACGTGCAGACTGGTGATCCAAAAATTAACAACAGTTAGCCACTTTAAACGGGTTAGCGGTCATTCGCAGTGGCGTTTGTCGTGTGTTCCGATTCAATATGTTCGAAACCGCGACGAATTATACTCTCCTACAATCATTTAAGTTCGTTTTATGTATAATATTAATGAAAAAACGAAACGGTTCAAAAATAAACAAATTTGCATGAGAAACTGAACTTGGCAAAAATAAGTTCGGGACAATTTCGAACGCAGGCGCTTAGAAATCTTTACAGCTACGCACTACGTTCGCTCAACCCGAAAGTGTATTATATTTAGTTATTATATATTCATGTAGCCCTTTCAGCAGGAATAAAGTTAAAAATAACGCTGAACTTTCTTACCGCGATAATGTTATTTAGACAGCTCGTTTCGCATTTTTTGCACTTATATATTAACCGGGAATTATTGATTTTTACTATCATCGGAATAATTGAGTATTTTCAGGTCACACTCAATTGAAGTCCACTGTCTATTCGTAACTTATTCCGCAAATTCAACAGAACTTCGTATCATTATTACTCCCTTACAACGCCACACTCGTGAACACAAAATAACATGACGAGGAAAGCAAATACTAAAATGGAGTATTTTAAAGACGAACACCGGCTCAGAGAATCATCTAATTGAGTTATGTTCACATGGTAGCGTGTGGCGCATAGAATAATATACATAATTTTGAATAAAATCACAAAAATCGTCATATCTTCAATCGCGGTCGTTCACACGTATATTTCTCTATTCGAAAACTTTGAAGCTTCCATACTGTGTGATCTCTTTTAGAACAGAAGAATTAAGCTCTGGTCTCAGCTTAATTAAAAGTAAATTCTGCTCCGTTCATAGTTATCGAAGTACAGGGAATTTCCCGAATAGAGGAATATAAAGCCTAAGAATACTGAAGAGGTTCTAGGGTACTATTTTTCTAGCGCTTACTTTCTTACGCGATATCGATATATTATGACTATGTCATTCTTAACCCGGGGGGTACACTACAATTTTTGTACTATGTCCCGTTACGTTATAACAAAGGTTGAATGCTGTGTTGTACTACAATTGCTAAGATTTTTATTAATAAAAGACAGGAAAGAATGACGTAGTCAATTGACAACGATTTTTCTGAAAGAATTTTAGAAGAAAAAAGGCACACACATACATACATATATATATATATGAAAAAAACATTTCTTTAATATTAATTATTTTCTTTATCTTAATTACCTATTAACACTTTAAAATAAGAAAAAAGAAATAGACAAGAAAATAAAAGGATGTAATGAGTGGAGGATTATCAGAGAAAAAGTTCATATCGATTGCACACAGACCCTCTTTAAAGTCACCGGCCGTCGTTCTGTGTAAGCATGTTCTATGAAATTATAGAGCGCTACAAAGGCCTGCTAATTTTCACAGCATAAGTTTCAATTTCAGAGGAATTAACCCACATTGGTACGGTAATTGTATTGCGAAATATTTTTATCAAAGATAAAAGAGAGTCTGCCTTTATCTTAAGCGCTGCTCGATTTAATCAAGCGGCCATCATCATTGCCACTGCTACCGGCTCGGGCTCATTAGCGACATAAAAAGGTCCATTAACAGAACGAATTACACTAATTAGTGAAGATTTAAGTAAGCGAACGGATGAAAAGACACATTTAAGACCTTTTCTTACGCGGTTTTAAAATTTCCTCTTTTAGCGTGAACTAAATTTACTATATCGATGAATTGTTAAGTATAACATCACCGAATGATCTTTTAAATTTACCCGGTTTGTTTTTGTTACCTACCATCGTAATTGAACTAAAAACCGATTAATGAAACGTTGGGCCTTGCTCGGATTATGTGCGTGTCATACTCGCGCATTAGAAGAATATTAAAATATTTCCGAGGGCAACTTTTAACCTTTCTCCAGCGCATATCATCTCGTATTTATTTAAACAAAAACAAAATGAACAATCTGTAATTCGTATTCGAAAATTATATTCAAAATTATCATGCCCGAAATGTAATAAAATACAGGGAAAATTTACTTAAAATAACCCTAATAAATACCGTATAGCGAAACGCGAGCTTATTTCGTGACGTTCCCCAAAAGAAATCCTATTTTCAAACTACTATAATAAATAAATACGTCGTGGCTGCATTAACGATATTTATAATTAGACGGGTTTTTACCTGTTCTCATTTTAAGTAACTGCAGTTGTTCAACCGTTTAAAATGTAAAAATGGATTCTCCTATCTATTAAAACCGCCGTATTGATCTTCTGTTCATCAAAAGGAACATGGGGGAAAATAGACAAGGGCCAGGCCGTAAATCGGAAATGTCCCGTTAATTAAATCGAACTGTGGTCAAAAATCGCAATTTTTAAAACTTCTCCTCTGTTGAAATTTTTCAAGTTGTCTATTTCACCAGCAACCTCTTATTAAATATGTTTACACGGGATTTTTCAAATGTAGTTGAACTTAATTTCTGGAGAATTTCTTCGCAGTCTGTGTCGTGTGCTTCTTCTTAATTCTCGTCGCGTATCGTTCAAATTTGTCCGATTTATAGTTTGATATTTAACAAACAGGATGTGTAAAGATTTTATATTTTCGTTTTCAGACTTGATTTTTCCGAGTGCTTTTGACCCGGTGCAGGTGCCAACTGAATACTTTTAACACCGGCCAGTGGCAACTAACTGACTGACTACTTATTTTTTTCGGGAGTTTTTACAAAACAAATATACATATATACCTATATATATATATATATATATATATATATATACCTATATATACCTATATACACACACACACACACACACACACACACACACACACACATATATATATAGTTACAATTTTTACATTTTTTCTAGTTTCGCGCTGATCGATAATTTAAAATTTTCAAAAACAAGCTATACATATCGCATCTTATCGCAGGATTTATTTTCATATTATCTTATTTTTTTATTCATCTAATTCGCGATACTGTAATTACAGTTCGAAAATGTAGAATTAAAAATTCCCGCGCGGATAGAAGCTTAACGCCCGACCAGCGTAACATTTTTTATTGACGAATATATCGAATTATAAAGAAATTCCGCGTTAGTTTAATATTTCCATTGGTACTTTTTCCCTATCAATACGAATCGAGAACCTTCTTCCGTGTTGACCATTGCGTTTATAGTTTCAAATAGCAACTGGCTTATTAGGACGGTATCTGAAAATATCGTTAATTTTCGAAAATTAGCAATAGCTTCGTACATTTCCCCGCGCGCATTGGAATTGAGGGGATTTTTTTTTTTTTTTTCCTGCAATAATTAAATTGCAAACATTTCTGTTTAGTTCTGTTCATTTTTATCGCCACTTGAGCCGACGACCGTAGATTTAAAAGTTTCAGTTCGCCGTTACATTAATTTCAATTAGTAGCTTAAGCTGAAAGATGCGTTATAATAGGTGAACGATTTTATTACATTTTCCCATTTTCTTTGTGCACGCGATTGTTTTTCGCTTTTAACTTGTTTCATTCAAAGATAGTGTTTAATTTAATCAAATTTGATTCTCGATTAAGTTGCTTTTCTCAATAGCTTCCCGGGCTAATATATTCGGTAAATGAACGTATTATCAAAAAAAAAAAAAGAAGAAAAATATTTCCAGTCATGATATTTTAAGATAGTCCATCGCAGAAGCTGCATTTACAAAATTTCGACGGAGAGTCAGTAGCGCGGTTTCGTCGACCTGTCTTTTAGAGTTGTAGCGAAAAAAATATACGAAGATGCTGATCCGACACATTTATATAACACCCCCCCCCCACACACACATATATATATATATAATTTTACATTGAAATTTTGTTACGAGAAAATATCAAAAATAATATCGTTGCCTTTTTTACCGGTGTTACAAACATTTTTCAAGTGTATCCGGATTAAAGTCTGATTCGGATGACGCGTTTAACCGTCAGGTAAATAAATCGACAGTAAAATTAGAAGATTCGCAAAGTTAATTACGAATTTAAGTCGGTTACAGTTTCTCGTGCACCGACGTAAGTAAGCTCTGTTCATGCGGACGACGAACAGTGGTACAGAGCATATTAATACTAGGAGACGACGTAAGGAAGTATAAATGATGAGCAAAGAAAACTTTCTCAGCAAACCCGTACAAATTATCTATTCGTCTGATAAATTAGATGCGCCTATAACTGAGTAAAGGCAATGGCGCGGAAACAATGGAAAATACAAAGTAGTAGTAGTGGTAGGTCTAAAAATGACGGGCAATAGGCGAGAGACAAAGAATAGATAAAATAAGAGAAGTGAGGTAGGAGGGGGAATAGTTGTAATGTCGGGAAAACACGACTAGTGGGAAAAGTGATGCGGCGCATCGCAGAAAGAAAGAAAAACAAAGGTTCGATTATGTTTCTGAATTAACGCAACCGCCAAGAAACCTATTAATTAGATTTACGCATGGACAATTAGCGTTTCGTCTACTTCGCTATGAGACCGAAAACATTAAGCGAAATACTGATAAAAATAAAGAAAGATCAACTAGAAATAACGTTTGGCGCACGGAACTAAATGATTTAAATGAAACGAGCTAAGATTGAACATTAAACAAAATATTGCTTGAAACGTCTTTTCGAAGGAACACCCCATCTACAGTTAGAAAAGGCAAAATGAAACAACACGTACATTCTAAGAATATCCAAAAGAAGACCTCAGAATCTAATTTAGAAAAAACCGAATATTTGCAAAAATGAAAGCAACATGTACACGCGATGTTGTGTCCCGAAAGGGACCGACTCCCGAATCGTTATCACGACGACAAACGATTAGTGTGTACTCGGAGACGAATTTCCTTCAGTTCCCTACAATAGAGTAAGAACGTATCCCGAAACTGTGACACTGGATAAACAACGGCAACCGGCGGGTAAGAGCGGTTAGGGTGCATTCATACTGAAGTGGCTAGGCTTTACCGGGAAATAGCGGAAACGTAACCTAGCATGATCAACGTGTTTTCAAACGATCCGATGATCGTCTAAATGTATCATTAATAATCGAATGATAATGAAAAGAAGTAACATAGATGCGCGAACAGAGCTATAAAGTGCCTATTGTTAGCTTCTGCGATCAAGTGCCAGCAGCTAAACTGTTCCCGAGCGAATTGTTTTGTACTTTTACAGTTACGCGTGACGGCATGTATAATAGTTAATATTCTTCTAAGGCTTAAGTGCGAATGAGAATATGTACGAATATGTACGAATATGTACGAATGTACAAGTCGCGTTTGCTGCTTACCTCCATTTTTAACGGATTTACTATACGCGCGCATACTTATTTTTAGCCGGAAAATGTACATTTCAGAAAAAAAAAAAAAAAAAGAAGCAATAACGCACTAAGTGGCCATTTTATAAATGAGCGAATGATGACCCAGCGAAAAACCCAATATCCGAAGACAGCTCTCTGTATTTCAGCGCAATCATTCAAATTTCATCCTTGATTGAATCGCACGCTATTTTTCCCGTTTAAAGCGTGCACATTAAATAATTACAACAATGGGTAATTAATAAGAAATACGAATAACAACAACAACAACGAGCGTCTCGTTCCGTACGCGTTTGAAGAAGTAACCGTTTTTCCTTATCGACACACCACCGCCGCGGGCACCGTAAGAGCCATACGTACACACTTTTCAAGAGATTGAAATTGGAAATATTACCTTAGTCGAATGAGTGGAAAGCGTTTCCTTCGTGACGATGGTATATACGAGGAAAGGCTACGGAATGATCGCGATTAACGGAGCGAAACAATAATTATTTTTCGCACGGACCGTACGGGAACCACCATCTGCTTTAATACGGTCGCTAATATGGCGTTTTCGCTGAGGTTTTTACGTGGAACTCCGTCTTGCATTCAGCCGAAAAGTTGTTTTTTTTTTTTTTTTTTTTTTGAAAATAGTTGAATTAATACAAAATTTAAAAAAAAAAAAATGAATTTTTTAACGTGAAACTTAAGCTAACGCCAATGAGCATCAGATTTCTTTTTTCGAAAAGAAGCCGAAACAGGAACGAACGGGGATAAAAATGTGGTCGGTAGAAAACGGAATTTCGCCAGGTGCGGAATAGAGGAGGCTCAGTGTCACATTGAAACATCAGTTCAACGAGTAATTAAGGAAGAATGCGAGACAAAGAGCAAACTGTTAGCGTCAGGATTCGACTCTTCGGTGAAGGAGTCTACAGCGCTAGGAAAAATGAAAAAAGAGTTGGAAGGAAAGCAAGAGACTGGTATAGTACTCGACGGGGTCTTGCGAAATTTCTTGAATAGAAATTCACACACACACACACATTGTGAGGTCAGAAAAACTTTCGAAAGAAACGACACCATTTGGTCAACTATTTTCTAGTAACTGGGAGTAATTCGTAAACAATCCATCCGGACAAAAGGCGATAAGAACAAGCTGTCGCGTAGAAGTAGTTTAGAGAAAACGAAAGTTGCTTTACTACTTTCAGTATATATAACACAAAAAATGGATTATAGAATATACCTTTTCTAGGCTAGCACACATGGACGAATGAGATAAATAAGTGAACAAAATAAAAATACAGGGCGCGGCGGAGGAAGCTTCCTGCAAAATGCGGAAAATCTATCTCGAAGATAAATTTAGATCCTTCCCCGGAGGATCGTTTAAACGCAGAAATATCTCTAAATTGATTTATTTTTGGTTTTTATATTGTTAGAAAAAAAGAAAAAGGATTTAAAAAAAAAAAAAAAAAAAAAGTATGGGTTACGCGTCTTAATTGCTATGTTTAGTGCGAATCCCCGTCACACTCGTGAATAATGAACAATTTATTGGACATTTGCTCGTCGATCGATAAATATAATTTATCTTTAACGACAACAGTTATCCGAAAAATAATATCGGTATACACGAAACATCTCCGCTACGAGAAATGGTGTTTTAGAATTTTTTCCCCGTATATCGAAAAAATAAATAAATAAATTGTCGGGAAGGTGGTACGATGCACACCCGTGTAGTAGTAGTTTATCAAAATTGTAGAGAACACTAATATAGAGAACTGAAAAATTATCTGGAAAATTGTTTTCAATTATTACCGGATAGAAATAAGTACATAAGATTTATACATTATTAGAATTAGTTAGACCACATACTGAAATATCAAAAACACGATGGCGAAAACCAACATAAAACATATACGTAAGAGTTACAACAAATAAAAAAGTGAGCATCAAAAAAACAGCGTTTATTATAATACATAACGATATAATTAATAGAAAAATAATCAGTAAGGAAAATTGAGAAATTGCCGAATAAATTTCTGCTTACAATTTTACCGGCAAATACAACAAAAAAATTCACTACTGAAAACTATATACATATATATATATATATATAGAATTAATCATAAAGAAAACGTACAAAGGGCAAATAAGCGAATGATGGAAATAGCAGAAAATAAATGAAAAAAAAAAAAAAAAATCAAAAAAAAAATCGATACGAGTGATTACAGCACGCGGTGACTGAACTGAGTTCCTCGGAAAACAACCAGCCGAGTTGCTATCACTTTACAGTTTTCTCTTTATAAGTACACATACAACGTTTAAGTCCGCCGTGTTCTCTAACAAGGCCAATTTACTAGAAGTTGCTATGCCATCGCCAGTGTTGCTTTCTCTAAAGGAGGGAACCATCAAAATAGATTAATTTTTATCGTAAACCCTTAGTAATACGGTGTAGCAGAAAAGGGGAGGAATTATTCTAGATTTAGAAGAAGAAAAAAAGAAATGCCGATAAATAAGCGAGATAAATAAAGGTATATAAACTTATAGGTGTCACTGTCGCCATTACGTTTAGAGCAGTGTAGGCATTTCGCTTCTGATTGGAGAATTGTTGTTTTCAAAGTATTAATAACGCGTCAAGCTCCGGTACGGACAGCGATCAGGACAGCGCGAAACTTTCACATCGCCTAACAAAAAGTCAGTTTGCGTTTTATTAAACGGCCATATGCCGGACACGCGACATATATGTCTCGCGCTGAGGGCGCAAAGTTTGTGTTTAATCTTCCGACGGGACGGAGTAACGCAATTAATCCTCGATATCCTTTTTAACTTTATACTAGATAAGAACATAGTGACGGTTGGAAGCGGATAAACCATGTCAGAGCAAACGTTAATCCGGAGAACCAAGCCGCTCGAGGTATATCGAAGAATAATTTTATTAACTGGCTAGCATTAGCCTATCCCGATAATGATCGTACCTCATTAGCATTTATTCGGCGTTCCGACAGATTTCCTAATAATAAAGACGGTATTATAATTTGTTTTGTTTTTTTTTTTCTTCAAAGCGTAGGGGCGCGCTTGTCATCCAGGCAACTATTATTATTTCGTAAGCCAAAAAAAAAAAAGAAAAAAATTTAATTTAATCGCCCCAAAAATTATTTATACTAAATGAATTAAAACCGATGAAAGTTATTAAAGTCGTAATAAAAGACATTGAACAATTGTGATTAATAGTTGTAGTAAGCTGAAGATAGGCAAATTAGGATTATGTATATATCGAATTTCTTTTTACTAATATATTTCTCTCTCTTTTCCAGCTGAAGATGAAATATTCTCGCAAATGTTTCCAGCCTATATCTCTATTCGTATTCAGTTTAAATGTTTGTCGATTTATTGTTTATAATTTTCATTATTTTTATTAAGCGATTAACAAACAGGATGTGTTTAGGTTCTTTGTTCGTTTTCTCCGCAGCCACCTGTTAAACTAATATTATTAATATGATAAAACAAACTAGTAATAACAAACAATATAATAATAAGGGGGTAAAAATAATTTATATACTATAAATTAGATAAATACCCCCCTTCCTTATTATTTAGGAACGTTTTCGGGCATAACCCATCATCAGCTAATGCATTCCTTATATTCATTCCAGTGTGTTTCAAGTTTCTATTAAGTTAGTGATTTAGCTGATGATGGGTTATGCCCGAAAACGTTCCTAAATAATAAGGAAGGGGGGTATTTATCTAATTTATAGTATATAAATTATTTTTACCCCCTTATTATTATATTGTTTGTTATTACTAGTTTGTTTTATTATACAGTTTTAACAAACAGGTGTATGCATTCACCTACACTTTTAATATTATTAATAATGACTAGAACTTCCGGGGGAAAACGAATTTGGTGTAAAAATAAGAGAAGAGACGTATTACGAAATTTTTCAAGCAATTGCCTACTAAAAAAGCGGCGATGATGAGACTGGATGGTTCAAAAAATCAGCCAGGTAAATTTCCACACTAAATTTTAGCGTGAAAACGATAGTAGTTATTCGAGTATATCTACCGCTTAATTGGTGAGAATAAGGGAAACGGATCTTTCAAACCTTGCCTTCGAAATATGCAAACCCAACAGACTTTATTATTGCTAATGCTTTTGAGAAATTTGCGCGCTCGGCTGATGTATAATAGTTTGTTTTTTTTTGTTTTTTTTTTTTTTAAATTATCGCATCATTACTATGTAAATCAGCGCGCAATGAATAGCGGAAATTTAGCCAAAAAGAGAAAGATAAAAAGGGGAATAGATGGGAAATGAATCGCAAAAAAAAAAATCAAATCTAAACGGTATGACACATATTGTGCTATGCACTGGGATTTACAGAGTTATTACCGTTAATAACATCAAAAAAAATGATTGTAATTTTACGAACGATCAGTACGCATCGTTACCGATACTAATAATTCCAGATTTTTAGTTCATTTGTTTCGTGAATTTTTAAAAGACTTTAGCGTTCATATAACGTTTAAAAAGGATACGAATGTGCCAATTAAAAAAAAAACAACATTTGGATTAAAATATCTTAAAAACTAAAACCGCTATAGCACGGCAACATACGTTACCTTTAATTCTGTTTAAAATGAGATATCGACAATACTTATTTCATTAAATTTACACCTTGCAACGGTTAAATTCGTTTTCTTTCTTAAAATCGAAGCCTTCAAAATTTGTCTACATAAATTTTACAATTTGGAAGTTTCCCCCTGGACTTTTTTTTTTTTTTTTTTTTTTTTAAATAAAGTATTCGTAGATATAAAAGTAATGGTTTTTCTTTTCCTTTTAAAATTACCTCGTCTTCATTTTGATTTTATATATTAGATATTGTTTTGAGTAGTGCATAACTTGGTCTGGAAACGGCTGTGGACTTTTTTGCAGTTTCCAGTCTTTTCGACTTGTAGTTTTACAAACTCGGGCGGCCTTTAATTCAAAGGTTTTAAACTTACGTATTTTTGCGGTATTCTACGGGAAAAAATACGCCGATAAAAAAAAAATCAATTCTGTAGCTATTTGCAGAACGCACTGTGAACTTTTTAAAAATGTTTCGTACTTTTGATCGTCAGTGGCGATGTGTATAAAAAGAGTGTGTTGATCAGAAAAAATTCGAAATCTTTTTGTTTGAGCAACGGATTTGAATATTCCGCATCTATTATTTACAATATTTCATACGGTTAGAACAAAATAAATGAAGAATTTTCAAATTTAAATACGTGAAATATTTCTAATACAGTAAATGATATTAACATTAAAAAGAGATTTTATTTAAACTCGTAATATAGTTTCTAATAACGCATTGTTTAGAATAAAAAAAAAAAAAACTTAACCAAGAATAAAAAATTAGTTATCGAATTGGATTACGAGATTTTCGGTGTAAAAAACGTCTGCATTTTTTTTATTAGAAAATACCTTTCCAGAAAAAAAGAAAGACTATCAGCCTTTAAAGGGGATAAAAACAAAAAGAAAAACACATGTTTACGTTAAAACCTTTTTTATTCAATAAACTGCCGCGCGAACTGTAAAGTTATTTGAGAACTAGGTAATCAGTTGAGATTTATTCTTTTATAAGTATTATAGAAGAAGTATCATCAAAGAGCCCACATGTCTCTGGAGAGAGATTTGATTAAGTTTTATACGCATATATATATATTATATAAAGATGTAAAAATAACATCACTGTTTTCATTTTAAATAATCTATTATTTGTCTATAGTTGTGAAAAAACTCTTTGACATGTAAAATTCGGTCACCGTGTAAAAACATCTGTGTTTATATAAATTTATTTCTTTCCACTCTATATACCTCATTCGTTTTCAAAGTATGTTCGCTATACTTCGCTTGCTGATTGATTTATCCTCATTCGATATGTATCTTTGCAGTTTAATTTTAGTATCTTTGAAATTTGTACATAGCCGAAATTAAACTTTTTAGACATTTTGCCAGTTGATGAATAATACACACTTCCCCTCAAAATTATGTACGAAATGTTAATATAGCAGACGATATATGAAAATAAAAGCGAAATGTATGAAGCTGTGAAAAGATTCTCGCATCCGGAAATCCGTGAACAGGAAATAAAATGCGCGCGAGAAAAGTTACAGACATACAACACATATGCATACAGCTGCGCACACGTCTACACACACACACACACACACACACACAAGACATGCTCGCACACAAAAGTAGATTTAAGTGCACAAACGAATTCCCTTAACTGAAGCGAATTTCCCGACGTGAAATTCTATAAATTTTCTTCGAAAAACATAGAGAGAAGACTTGTTCAGGTAACACTTTAAAAATACCTCCTTCCATCTGAGCACAGAGAACAAACGATTTTATATATATATATATATATATATATATATATATATATATATATATATATATATATATACGAAGATTTAATTTTATTTTCTCCTTTGATCGGGTAAAATAGTAGTTTCGAGGATTTCAGATCACTTTATTTTGAAAATTGTTTAACCGATTTCATCGAAACCCCTATATACCGTACAGAAAAAGGAACAACCAGTGCGGACATTTTATTCACTGAATCTTGACGTGATTGTTTTATGAATGAACTTGGTTTTCAAAATTTTCCGCATCACGTTCATGAACATGGTTTAACGGATGAAATGGAATGTGTATCCCCTCCCCCCTCCCTATGTGGTTTCTTGAAGAATAAAATCGGCATTCCGATTCGAATTAACTGGGAGCGCCACCGCACGAAGTAAAAAAAATGTCCACTGTACTCGTATTAAGTCTGATTCAGGGAGAGTACGAAAACTAATACAGAATTTTGTTTCATTTTTTTTATTCTATATCTTTTAATTAAATGTCATAAATTTTTTTCTTCATTTTTCGATCAACCGAAATTTTTTTTATAGACTAAAGGATTTCATCAGTTTAATTATATCAATAAAATCACACCCATAAATCCACATAAATTATAAAGATACAGATTTTTTCCTCTGCATATTCTTCAGTCGTTTCGGGTTTGCCGCACAATTATATATATGTATCTTAAGATCAAAATCGCAAGCACTGGACAAGGCTTTCCTCATCGGTTTGCCCCCTTGTAATTGCTTAAGTTTACGTATTCTGTACAAAATTTTCGAATACTAAGTGTTTATTTCGGCATCATCGAATCGCTTTGATCCGGATGATCAATAAATACAAGACTGTAAACATACAATTGAACAAATAAATGAGAATTCGTGAGAAGTAAAAATTTGATCTTATACGTTTTATAATATCTTTCAGGTGTAGTTCCATATTTTACGCGTGTTTTGTTGCTTTTTATTTTTTTATTTTTTTTTCGTTATATTTTAATTTATGTAAAAATCAGAATTGCATATAAACTCTGCGAAACCCTTTTAACTTCATAGTAAAATATTGTATGGGCGCGTTCGGGAAATTTCTCGTTACAACAGTAATGAAGTATGGTGAAAACATCTTTATCCTTTCAATAATTTATTGCATCACATGAGACCTACATATTATGCGGAAGTTATCGGAGAGTGTGAAGGGGAAAAAAGGACAGACTTTAAAATTTGAAGAATTATAATAGAAAGAAGAAGCGGTTTCTTTAAATTTAATTCTCTTTCGTCGATGGAAGACAATTTTAAATTTAAAGAATGTTGATACATTTTTAATTTTGGCAAAAGGAATAATAAATAAGTGTTCGGAAATAATTAACTTTTTTTTTCTGTTTTTCTTTAACGGGAGTTTTTTTAATGTACTCCGTTTTTATTAAAGGGAAAAAGCAATTTTATTTAAACGAGTTCTATCTCTAGTTTTATTTATTCCAGGATGCTCTCTTCATATTGCATATTAATTGGTGGTACTGTGTTTATTTTTAACGTTTTCAGTTGTTTTTTTTTTTTTTTTTTTTTTTTATTGTAACAGCTTAAACCAAAATCGTCGTATACTTTTAGTGCGAAAGTACTCTATTTCTATTTAAAAATGTTGTAATTCACTAAAAAAGAATTGTTTTTTTTTTTTTTTTTGTTCTTTGTTTTTGGATGTACCAAAACGTCATTGAATTACCGTACTATTACATCGACAGTCATAGAAAAAACTACAAGAGCACTATGAAAACAACAACGATGGTCTGATAAGTAATACAAGGTTGCATACTTCTTCTTCTTCTTCTTCTTTGATTAACGTGCCGTGTACTGCCGCCTAGGCCAGAGGCACGGATAAGATAAAAGTTAGATGGAGTGGAATAGATTAGTGGTCTTGAGAAAACGTAGGAGGCGTTCAATTTTGTCGTGGCGGTCAGATAGGATTTCGGAAAGGTTGGACGACTGGAGAATTTGTACTCTGTATGAATTATAGGTTGGACAGCTGACGAGTAAATGTTGGATTGTGACAGGAGAATTGCAATTGGAACACAGTGGAATAGGTTGTCTGGACAAGAGGTGACTATGAGTAATTTTGGAATGACCTAGGCGGAGTTTTGTGACAACGATTTCATTTCTTCGATTGGTGAATAATGAAGTTTTCCATGGTCGAATAGTATCTCGAATTGAGCGCAGCTTGTTCGTGTTTGGGATGTTGGTCCACTGTTTTTGCCATGTTTGAAGTGATTTTTGCAGTATATGGGCTTTTAGATCCATTGGCGGAATTTCAATGTTCGGTACCGGAAAGAACAATGAGCCTTCTTTTGCTGCCGTATCCGCGAATGAATTCCCCTGGATCCCAACGTGTTGCATACTAGTACAATAAAAATACCAGATATGGGGGAAACTGTTCCGGTTACAATTTCTGTTACCATTTCTATACTAGATGTAATCACGGCGTTGCTTTTATGTCCGGCACAAATTATTAATTATCCTCTCAGAGAGAAATGTCCGCTTATGTCTTAACCGAGAGACAACACCAGCCTGCATTATACTATTTTATAAATTTGACAAAAAAAAGTAAAAAAAAAGTGTAATTTTTATATGCAACTTTACAATATATATAATAGGATGACGCTTTTTTTTTTGGTTACATTGTTAAGCAGTTACAACGGGTGAGAATGTATTAAATTACGGCAGGTTGAGGCAGTTACATGGTTGGCACAGTAATAGAAGTTACACATAAAAGTAACTGTGACACCAATAACAGAAAGTTTTAAAAACTGCACAATGTAAGTCCTCTTTTTCCTGTTCTTTTTTTTCCCGCCTTCTAGAACAGTCTTCCAGGGGGACCACCTTTTGCAAAGCTCTTGCCTTCTACTTTATTTAAAATTGGTTTTCTCCTTTTAAAATCGCAATCACTATTCTTCGCGAATGATGTTCTTGTTTATTCTTCTTCCCATAATGTCTAGTTGCCAATTACGAACTGAACAGCTTCTTAAGAATTCTAGAGATAGCTCTTTCTAGCACTCATCTCTCCATCTCCGCTCCAAAAATCGGCATCTGTAGTCTTTAAAGTTTATGACCCGTGCTAAATTTAGACAATCATTCTATTCCACCAGTCAGTTACTTTCGTTATGTGGCCATTATTTTATCCCCTCATCCGTTATTTCATACACATATCAAACAGTCATATGATTCTTCGCTTAAAGTCTTAAACCTCTTTAGGATTTCTTCGCTACGGGGTGGGCAGATGATCCTTACGCGTTAATATACTGTCATACAAATTTCTCTTACGCTCCAAATTAGATTACTGTAGTTTTATTTATATAACAACTCTTCCAAATTCGTCTTTTATAAATTAGATTGCTTTTAAAACACTTGCCTCCTTGTTTCGGAGCTTTCAAGTCATCTCCTATCCCAACTTTTCTATCGGGATTTTGGGCTATCGCTTTCTCATCAAACGTCTTTCCATTTCCTCTTCAAATACCAATGCCACTCATTCTTTTATCCTTCGTCACTGGCGTTTTTTCTCTTTCATAATTTTCCATCACGAGCTTCCATTCTTTTCTTATGTCTATTCAAAATTGTTAAAGCCTTCAACAAACACCTAAATGAAATCCTCTCTCTTTCAAATCATTAGTACGGAGTTCAATAATACAATAAATTTCCCCTATTTCGCGGTCAGTTTTTAATTTTTACCGACGAATCGAAGGACCCTGGTAGCGTTGGAACCATTTTCTTGTGCTCCCACTTCAATCATTTTCAATCGCTCTATCTTCACTACTGAATCCATTTCCAACCTATAAACCGTTACTTATATTTCCTTCGCCGGGGGTCTTTCAAATTCTTTCGGATTCTCTAAGCGTTCTTCTGGCTTTATTACATTCTACTCTTTCCCCTTCCGTTAATGCTACCATTCTTTCTACTCGTTCTCTTCTTAATCATTAATGTCCACGCACATTGACTTTCTTTCAGTTCTCGGTTATTCAGGCACAACGTAGCGGCCAACCTCCTTGCTGTAGCTTTCAATGGGCGTTTTATTAGCAAGATTCTATTACAGAATATTCTTCCTCTGTGTAAATCTTGTCACTTTAAGCTATGGTATTCGGTTCATTGTTTTGCGCTTCGTTAATTCTAATTCGTTACATTTGTTGCTTAACACCCGGTTCCTCCTCATCCTTGGTTCTACTAGAGCTATTTCGTTTTCGTTTCTCGTACAGTCCCTTCTTCTTTAAATTGCTGTTCCTTGCCTACATTCCTCCTTCGTTCATTGCATACTGAAGGTTCCTATTATGTTTGGACGCAGATCACGTATTTTTCTTCGAGTGTTCTTGTATTTACTTTATTCTCAAATTTTAAAATTCGCTCGTTCTGTTCCTCTCCTTACAATGATCTTCTTTCTTTGCCTATTTTCTTGATTGTTCCTGTTCTGAAAGAATTCCTTGATTTCATATCCCATAAAATAAGAATATAACTTTTACCCTGTTTCATCCTGCTCTTCCACTTTGTCGGACCAGTGACTTCTGTTAGGACCTCCCAACAAAAATGCATATTATCCTACGTCAAAGTGGTCTAAATTGTGACAATGTTAGATAAAAACATACGGGAACACTTTTTTTTTTTTTTTTTTTTTTTTTTTTAGAAAAATTGAAATAAAAATTCGTATCATGTGTGCACAAGTTTTAGTAAATTTTACCTCTTGGACTTTTTCTATTGCGGTGAAGTTTAATTCCGGTTTCGGAACACAAATGATTCATATTTGGCCACATTACGTCATGTGAATACACTTATCTATCCAACTCCATAACGGCGACGGTTCTTGAATTCTCCGTCCGAAAGTTAAAGTAGACAAATCGTAATGAAGTCAATGAAAAGTTTACAGTAGATGATATCTTTAGTAAGAAAATATGAACCAATCCGGGTAAAAGCTCTTATGTACGAACCGAAAAGAGGATATGCACTTTTTATCTAGACGAGCGTAGCTCAATAGTACGTCGCTATAGCTAATGGTGTGGTATTTATTTTCACGACATTTTCTCCGGTAAATTTTTTTCGCGTACGTTATAATTATGCCGATAAAAACCGCGATCAATGCGTAATTTTCGATTCCGAGGGAGTAGCCAAAATAATCGCCATAAACGATCTTCGTTATTGGGTTTTTCGATCGAGGAAAGGAATATTCGACTCGTATCCTCGTTGCTTATTAATTTTTTTCGAATTCCGGGAAATATATCTGTTTTCTTCTCTGCAGACGGCTAAACCGACGAGCTTTCATGTCCACAATATTCAGTTGCCGGAGTTGTGCGCGTTTCATAATAAACGGCCGCCGAACGACGGTTTGGAATGCTTCGACAGAATTTCTTGAAAACTTTCGTCCAAGCGCTCGGTCGCATACTTGAAGAATGGCCCCGGTGTCGGTTCGCGCTATTACAGAAAGAGGTGATCGGTGGTAGGGGGGGGGGCGTAAGACAGAAAGTTGATTGATAGTAGCGGTGCGCTATAAACTTAGTTTTCTTGAACATTCGTCGTTGTTGTAATTGGTGGCGAGAATATGCAACTCGGAGGAGGCCAGCGTGCCAGGGCGCCATTCCACCAGAACCGTTATCGTGATAAACGCGGCAACATACTGCGACCAAAGTTTCACTTCGATGGGTCACCGCACTCTTTAACAGATACAACTTTATTTAAAAGATGTTTTTTCACTCGTTTCTTGTTCGTGCCGTGGCCTCGTTTTGTTTTTATTTCAGTTTTTCGCCGATATAAAATTTCTTCAAAAGTTACTTAAAAAGGGAGCGGAAGAAAAAAAACAAACCCCGGAACAGACAAATCAACCAGCATGTTGTCAGTCGAAACGTAAGAAGCAAGAAAAAAGTAATTAAGATTAATTAGCAAAGGGAACAATACGAGGGCCGCGCGGATGGCCTGATTTTCCCAAGACACTTTTTTTGACTTTTTAACGATACAGTCATCGGTGTTGTGGAGCAAGTTCTTAAATTTTTTCCAGTACTTTTCTAAGATGGGAAGGAACTATAAAAAAGAAGAAATGATAAAGTTTGGATGTTAAAAAAAAAATGATAATAATAATAATAACTGATAACTAAGTATTTTACCAACGTTAAAAAAAGTTGATCAAATGGATGTTTCTTCGGGAAAAAAAGAAATTTAAGCCATAATTATAGGTACACACGATTAAAACAACAAACCTCTCGATCTAAGGACAAGTGTGGAAAAAAACAATTTCGTTAAAATAGTGATATTGTCGTGTTAAAAAATACTGTAAAGTAAAATTACCAAAGGCATAGAAAAGTTGATGACATTTTTTCTTCTTCTTTTTTTGTACGCTTACGATGATAATCCTAAAATGGGTTTCTTACATGTTCTAAAGGGGAAACATATATACACGAGCCATTTTTCCGGCATTATTCGTGCTTTTCCATTTTATAGGTATACCTTGGGTCCATTGGTGAGCCCAAAAGAAAAACGAGAGGAAAGAAAAAGTGTTATTTTGTAATTTTTTTGACTTGTTTTTGGGAAATTTCACGGAGCTCATCACTTCTTAAAAATTCGAAATTTCGTATTAAAATTTCTGAACAAAATTAAATTTTTACCATAGCCGAAAGAATAAATCCGTGTTTTCACAATTTCTTTCTTTTGTTCGTATGCTGCTTTCAAAAATTAGTTAATACATTATAGGGGCAAATTATCTGAAATAAAATTTGTAGTTACAAATGTTCATACGTACGTTTACACTAAGACTATATCAACAGGCATGTATTTACACAAAAGGAGCAAACGACCGCGGTAGCTTCATTTAAATATACCCCGATTACCTCGGTTGAACTGTTGAACGGTGATTCTTAATGTACAAAAAAAAAAAATATATGACGTGATTATCCTTTTGAACATTTGAACACGTATACGACTGCAAATACTTTCAATAATTTAGAATAACGTTTAATTTTACACTATATGAACTGTATATAATTCTGAAATGTTTAATAATTTTAATTTTATATACAATTTGAAATTTTTATAGCAGTTTTAAGTAATTTTTAAAAATTCTAAATAATTATTGTAATTTTCTGAAATAAGCCAAAGAATTTTTCGGTGTTTTTAAGGTTATCAATTTCAGGTGGTCCGATGATTACAAAGCGCGCCTCTTAAACTGAATTGCATAAACAACGTCGCGTTATAAAAATGGGAACGTAAAAAATATAAATTATAATGTAAAAATGAAATTAGCTTGCATTCGGAAGAAAGATACGCAACCGTTATTTCATAATTGGAAATTAAATGAAACTTTTTTCTCCTTCCAAAAAAACAAAACAAACAAAAAAAAAAAAAAGAAAAAGAAAAAAAAAAGAAAAGATTTTAACATTTACACAATATTAATAGAAATACGGAAAAATAGCTGACAATTTTAAATAATTAATAACCTATAAATAAACTAAACAAATAATTCTCAAAAATAATTATCTTTTAAATGCACCAAAGAATAGTTTTTCTCGAGAATTATAAGTAAAAAAAAAATTACCAAAAATAAAGCGCGAGGCCCTTTAGTGTTTAGCGCCGCGAGTTTTTATATTGTCGTTTAACAATTTTTTAAAATTACCATCCAAAAAAAAATTTTTTTTTATTTCAGCGTATTTAAAGAAATTCACGCATTTTTTAAAAATTTGGTTATAGTTCATGTTAATTTTTAAAAATTGTGAATTCCGTAAATATGAATGATGTAAATATTAAATAAAGCTTGTTTTGTATTTTTTAGTATTATCATTGAAAAAGTTTTTCGTTTCTATATATTTCTTTTTTAAAAATACGACACATCTGTAGAGAACGAATGACATATTATGCAGGTCACTTTTATCTAGCGCTATTTATCGAAAACTGTGTCACAGTGCAACAGAATCAGCATATAAAAAATGACGAAAAAACAATATTTTCCTATTGAAAATTAGAAAACCAAGTGCATATTATTATTATTATAACGGCAAGTGTAATCAATAATAGAAATAAATTCACCTTCTATTTTATCGAGAAGTGGCTTTTAAACTTTAATTACAAAATTAAACTCAAAACGTTTAAAAATAACGCAGCGTGATTTGATGCTCGATGACAATATCTGTTTTATTGACGAGATACTTCTAGCGATGACTGGCGCACCCGGTTCTGTACATAACCTTTTAACGCGCTACAATGATTATCTATTTCCAAAGTTCGGTTGTTGAAGTACTAATTTTTTGTACTAGTACTGGACAATGGGTTAAAATGAAAATAACAAAATTTCAATTTGATTTGGTATTTCTCTTCGCACGACTAGGATTAATCACGAAGAGGGGGTTGATAGAAGTTTAAATTTGGAGAGCGAATGAAACACTGTAATTTAGAGAAATATTTAATGAAGGTTTCGAAATTTTTATGGCAGAAAAAAATTTCAGTCGCAAAGTGCAGTATTTGACATCAATACATATTCTATTTAAGGTTCTGTAATGCAGTTTAAAATCACTACCAAGCGGTTTGTATACCACCTGTCCAGATCAAGAGTATCACGAACTTATCTATTCTTGTGTTTACTAAAGAAAATGCGTTGTAAACAGCATCTAAAAATCAACATTTATTTTGAATACTTTAGCTTTAATTTCATTTAGTGATGGTAATTTTTTGTTAAGTTCTAGTCATTAAGATTACTGCTATTTTTTCTTCTGACCTTGCAAAATGTTTCTACTTAAGTTCTTCCGTATATACATTTCGCTTCTTGTCGTATAGATTGTTGATTCGTTTACTTTACGATACGTTCTTACTTAGTACCGTATATTTCTTTCCATTTTTAATTTTTGTTAATGAACTTTTTTGTTTTATTAAATATTTATAATTCATCAATATTAGTTTCGCAGAAGTGCCCGAAACTGAGGATTTTCAATTTAGCAATGATTTTATTATTATTTACTGTTCTGAGGAAATTTGCCGAAAAATAGAAATTTCATTCCTTTCGGCATCTTTAAGTATATTTGCTGTTGTAATAAACATTTTAAATATATATATATATATATATATATATATAAACACAAAAACACATATACATATATATATATGTGTATAATATTGCCCGCACCTGGCACAAATCTTAAATATGTGTTCATGTATATCCGTTACTTCTGGAGAATGTTATTCTCTTTAATCTCTTCGAATTTTTTCTTGTTTTTCGTTTCTTCTTCGCTACTGTTATTACTACTTCTCCTCTTCTTTTTAGTTTGCTTTCTTTTTATGGTTCTTCCGGTCTAACGAGCGTAGGATATAATAAGACGGCATATCTGCTGTGAGACTATATTACGTTTAAAATCCTGTAAATAATAACCATTCCAGACTAGGTGCAAGAAAAAATCGTTATATCTGGCTATTCGAAAATAAAAAAGCAATTTAAATTTTTCAGCTCTAATACAACATATGGATAAGGCTCATTTATTCGTGTTACACATTTTTCGTTTTCTTCAACAATGTGAGTTCTACGTTATAATGAAAATATTTCTTGGCGAAAAAAATATCCTATTTTTTATTTTCTCGATTTTAGCACCAAAACGGTGTGCATGGTTCTGACAGATTTTTTTTTTTTTTTTTTTTTGAAGCGAAATATGGGAAGATTTATTATTATACCATGCTCCAGCCTGCGTACACGTGTGTGAATGGATGTGCTTTGCATAGTCAACAGTTTACTTAAAGCCATTCTTCCGGAACAATAAGATTACAGTTTAAACTGCCTAATGTTCTATACTGAAAAGAATTCATTAATTTTTTTGTTTTGTTTACTACCATCAATTGTATATTCTCTCTGTTTATGGTACACATAAGCGAATAATTTCTTGTATTATAATGCACAGCGATACGCGATACTTTTTGAATGTAATTTTTGGGGCGAAACGTGCAAGTTCCGATTATTGGCTAATTTTCGGTATGACTTTGTTTTTAGAAAATGCAACCGTATAAAAAATCGTCACCAACCTATGCCGGCTGTTTGGTGTCGCAGACATATCCGCGAATTTCGCGTACGGACTACAATTATGAGCTGAAACGGAAATCCAATTTACCGGGAAAAACAGGAAAACCCACTCAGTTGCCATCGAAATAAATGGATTCATTCATCAGCACAGCGTCCGGTGGTTCGTCGACTAGCGCCTCCGATAATACAACTGCTGTGGTACAGACATGGTGGCTTGTGCAGCTGATCTGCCGATTAACGTTCAATCTGTACAGCGATCGATCGTCCAACAGTCACACTCTGGAATGCGTTTACAACGATACGATGCGCGAACGGTACGGCGACACCAGGCACCGACTGTACTATCGGTGCGGTCTGCTGCAAGAGCGGGAAGATCAGGCGGTGGAATTGTCGTCAACGCGCTGGAGGCAGATTTCGGCCGAATGTCAATCGACGCATCCGCCGTTGTCTATTTCGACGGACGATCAAGAGGTATTCGATTTAGGAGTCGATTTTCCGCGGAACGTCACGCTGAAACTGACGAACGATACGACAACGACCGAAAAATCGATAGCCGCCTACGAGCGCTCCAGAAGTCTAATTTGGTTAACGATACCGAAATTCCCGTTGGCCAACGTGACCGTTGATAAAGAGGACGGCGATAAATTCGGGTTTGAAGAAGCTCGATTAGAGTGCCGTCAAGCAGCCGCAACAGCAACACAAGCTTCCGATGAACAGGAAGTGTTGCTGTGTAACTTGCAGAAAAAAGCTCCGGACCACTACAACGATCCGAGTGCTGCCGAAGGCGTCGTCGCCTACGACTGGACATTTCTGTTCGTTATTGTATTTATCGTAGCCGGCGGAGTCGGTAACGTGCTAGTGTGCTTGGCTGTCTGCTTAGACAGACGACTGCAGAACGTCACCAATTACTTTCTTTTATCGTTGGCTATTGCCGATCTACTGGTGTGCCTGTTTGTCATGCCGCTCGGAGCTATTCAAGGATTTTTCGGTACGTACTCCGATGCAAAATTATTTTCTTTTCCTTCTTAAACTGTTCGCAATTTTATCTAGTGAAAATACTCGGAAAGGAACCCGTCTGCACCAGCTTCTGATGTGACATTTAAGACAAACTATCGAGGAATAAAAAAAACAAAACAAAACAAAAAGCAAGAAGCTTTTAAAAAGTTTAATGTACGTGACCGACCACCAGTTCTGGTGGACAACGATTAAACAATCCGCCACTTCATTCTCAGATGTACTTGCGATCTCTCGGTTCGACAGCAACCGTACGCGAGTATACTACTCTCTAACGTATTTTCTCTCAGAAACCAACTACACATGGCAATGGCATTTCTACAACTGAATTTTATAAACTGTTACGATCACTATTAGCTTATTCGTTCTTATTTTTATCTGAAATTAATCGATTTTCGCGCGGAATATTACAGAAAAGAAAAAATTACGATTAATAATAATTTTTCAATCTTTAATTTGGCTACCCGCGGGGTGTTTGTTTCGATAAAATCATTTAAATATATTTTACATTGTAAAATTCATCGCGCGTTAATAAATCTCTCCTCACGATTGGCATCGTTTCTCTTTGACCGCCCTTTAAATTGAATGCCTGCCATTTTACGTTGACAGAAATTAAACGCCGAACACGGTATACGATTTTTTGCAACCTTTTTTTTTTTAAATCTATTTCCTGTCGGTTTTGTTATATAGTGCTCATTCTTCTGAAATTACTTAAAATGAGTCTATGATGCACTAATTTCGCACTTGGGAGCTTTTAGTCGGGAACTGAATATTCGATTTAGAGCGTCACGCAAACTGGCTACGGCTCGCAATGCACTAAAATACTACGAGCGCAGCGATATCAGCAAACGTAAGGGTGCTCTCTAGGAGTAGTTTATGTTTCAGCTGTCTCTTTATCCCTCGAGGTTTCTTTGGCGTCTGGACTGAACCTAACTAGTGGGTTATTAATGAAATTTATACATATGTATATATGTATATACATACATACATATATACACATATATGTATATACATACATACATATATACACATATATGTACATACATATATATATATATATATATATATACATATACATATACATATATATATATATATATATATACATATATATATATATATATATATATATATATATATATATATATATATATATATAGACACACACACATACACGTGCGGATCATTAGTAGCAAATGTTCTTCGATAAAAATACCTACAGGCGTATCTTGAGTTCAGACTTGTTCAATTGAAAATTTGGATACGAAAAATAAGAATGAATGCAATAAATTGAAAATAAACGTAATCGAAAATTGGAAGACCATTTATTACTTCAAATGATTTCCCAATACCCACATATATATATATATATATATATATGCGGATATATATTCATATAAAAATCGATGTAACACGGTGGTGGTTGAGCGCAGGTAATTCAGCACTAAAACATAAGAAACGTACGCTTTGCGGCTGGAGACAAGCCAGTAACGTTAATAGTTATCCAAAGGTTGCCAATAGTTCTGCACAGTGCACATATAATAGTAACAGTATAGCTGACGATAATAATAATAATAATGATAATGATAATAATAATAATAATAATAATAATAATGATTATAATGATAATAATAATACTAGTGGTACTGATGATGTATCGAGTAAAAGTTCGTATAATAAAATAATGATAAAGTTCTTTTATGCTGAGACCCTCTGCAGACGGAAAGCTCGCATTCTCAGATTCCCGCGTAAAATGGTAAGCAGCCTCACAGCGGTTCCCCCGCGTCAGCTGCATGCTAAACTATTTTAATATTTTTCGTCGTACTAGCTCATCTCGATTGAACTCCGTTTCCGCTGCACAAATAAACCGCACTCAAAATTATCTCCCCACCACCCTCGGTCGGCCAGAATAACTCCCCCGACTGCTGCTGTTTCCAGCAACCGGCAAATAAAATTAACCTGCTCATCGTTCCCGTTTTCAGGTAAGCTCGTTAAATTCTTAGTGCTGCTATAACAGCGAAGTAACACAATTGTTCAACTTTCCTCGCTTCCGGTATTTTTCAACTTGTTAACTACGGCGCACGCTTTGGCCAAAGTTAAAATTACTAATCCTCTTTTTCATTTTTATTTTTCTTGCCTGTTATTAAATGCGAAAGCTAAGCTGAAATCGAATAAGGCAACCAGCGCATGACCCGTTCAAAAAAAGTTTGCACACCTTTTTTCATAATCCCCATACTTTGGAAAACAACAGACAAGCTGTGTAAATTTTTCTTTTCAGTGCAGTTTTTATAAACAACGAAATATTTCGCTATTATTACGAGTATTATTTATTATTTATTATTATTATTATTATTATTATTGTTGTTGTTTTTTGTTTAATTTAAATCCGAACAAAATTATATTTCATTTATTAGACTTGAAATAATATAACAGGTGCGTCGATGAGATTGCGTACAATCATAGCAAAATTACTAGTTCTTCGTATGGAATATAAACCATGCGCCGCATTATGCAAGCGCCGTCTGATGGAACACTCCTTATACCATTACTCCGACAGATGATCGGATACTGCGTTAATAGATTTTGGACCATATTTGCGGTAGAGAAAGATGGTGGCCACTCAAACGTAGTTTTGAAATACCCGATGGTTTTTCTGGTCCAAATCTTAACGGGTTTCCCGGTCCAAGTCTTTCCCCGATTTCCTAAAATGTACCCTATTTTGTTACTATTGATAATATTTGACCGCCGCAGCATATTTTATATGAGTAAAACAGAACCTCTTAATTTATTTTGAATAAACTACAGTAGAAAATGCATTCATTTTTCGCTTCAAACGATTTTTTCTTGTTTTTCGACAATTTTTACTTTTTTTCCGGTTTTACAATAAAATTCCCGGCTTATTCTCAGTTTGGTGGCCATTCCCAGAAATTTAAATTCTTCAACAGCAGCTGTTGAAACTGGAGTGGTTCAGTGCGCTTTTTATATCGAGCCTTTTACCTATGTTTACCTCTTCTTAAATGCCACGAAACTAGCGCACTTCGAAGAGCCTGCCGCACAAATCGTTTCACTACTATTCGCATTTTCCTACAATCTGTCGGTGTTTAAATCTGTTAAAATCAAATTGAACCGTCATTGACTGGTGAACAACGAAAATAATTCCTTCATTTAGACATCATACTTAAGGCGCTCAGTTCGTAATGTCGGTAGAATGAACGGGACTTTAATGAGAGCAGAGACGCACGACACTAACCGCAACAACTTCGATATTTTAAATTAAACCGAAATTTTTGACCCCCCCCCCCCCCCCCCCCACGATTTTAGGAGAAAAAATAAGTCAGATCAGAAATAAGAAATCAGTTGCGTGTACGTATTTTCATGGATAAGACTAATGGCGGAGACTTTTTGTATTAAAATTTACCGCGAAAGAAAAACTTTTTCAATAATTTCCAGCTATTTCGTTTCGTTCATCTAGTTTTCCGCTGATATTTACTACGCTCGATGGGCACCCCTCTGACCAAAATGTGCGCATAATAGCTCGGCGTGTGTAATCACGGAGAAGAAAATGGTTTCATTAGGACAAATATGCAGAGCAATTGGGATTTTCAATTACCCGAAGTTTGTCAAAATATATGTTTTTTCACACGCAGATTTTTTAAAGTTAATATAAACAAATATAAATAAATCGAGTTTAATTATTAAAGGAAAAAATCGATTTAATTTAAACTGCTCACCCCTATCGATGTTGAACAGAATTAAAATAATTCTGATTTTGACAGTAACCGAGATACAGAAAAATTCATAGTAATGCTTGATTTTCTAGTCAACGCTGAGGTAATGATGTCAGCACCATCGATATCCCAATCATTCACCAGGTAGCACTTGGATCAGATGAGGAGAGCATAAAGAATCAGCTAATCTCTTGTTATTAAGGGGTGTGACTCGATATTTATCTAAAAATGCTTTTTCTTTTGTTTTTCTACATGTTCGTGAATGATAAACGCATTTATAGTGTTTATCTACATCGAATACACAACCTTCCGGGGAAATTTGTAAAACCGATCGCGTAGGAAGTTCACGAATACAGCCTCTTTTTCACAGAAACACACACACTTTATACTGCAGCGTATCGGATTGATTGAAAAAAAATAACGTCCAATATTAGAGTCTAATCGTCGACGCCTGAACGAAATGTTAGCATCAAAAGTTAGCGCCATCTGCAGGCTAGCATTGGCTACAACATCATTTTCATTATCGAAGTCTACGAAACATGGTAGCGCTAGTGTGTTTGCTCGGGCTAATAAATACGAAGTAAACACATTTTGACAGCGGGAGAGGGGAAAAAATATTATATAGTAAAAATCGACGAATTTACGCTTTTGTGAAATTTAATGATAACGTTTCATGCGTCAATTTAGGGACGACGAAGCAATGCATTTAAATGACCTACGTGGAGCGAAAAAATGGAACTTTTGAAGAATTCGTTTCTCGTATAATAGCGAAAACAGCAACAGAGACAATTCCATTCACAGTTTCGAAAACGATCCGCGTGAGGTAAAAAAAAAAAAAAAAAAAAAAAGACCAACTAACGGAATTCGAAATTATTTCAGCTTTTTTCCGGAACGGCCATTTGTCTTTTAGAATAAAAATTTACCCGACTTTTCCCAATTTTATAGATTTTTTTTGTCTTTTCCCCGGCTTCCAAAACAGCGTACAGCCCCATACAGAAAAATGCCGTACACAAAAACGTTTTTTATCATACTTGTATGATAAAATCTTCGATTAACATTTTTACTAGAGATGAAAAGGGATAATAGTTGTTTATTCCGATAGCGGATAGCCGGGGATATCCGGCCGCGAACATTGCTAATTGGTGCATCGTAACGAGCAAGGTTGCATAGGTGGTGCACGAACGATCGGGAGGGCTCGGGTGAATTCGAGTCTTTTCGTTCGTGAACGAAGTTAGCAAGTGTTTCATTGACTCGTTGAAATGATTGCAAACACGACCACTTGCGGTTATTGTAAACGTGCTATTGCAGTTTGAATTGCGTGCGAGATTGATGTTTATCTGAAGCCAGTTCGAATTGATCGCAATTTGGTGGTCAGCTAATGCTACACGATATTAGAACTTGACAAAGTTTGTCGGAATTTATCTCTCAGCACCCTGCAGCAGCGTATACAGTGAAAGAGTTTTTGTATGAAGCTAGAGCCTTGTCTATGAAGACAATCGAAACTCTGTTTGTTGCCTCTTAATGCGGAGAAATTGGTATTCATTTACCACAATTTGCCCCTAGTACGAGTACTAATCTTTTTGTTGTTGTAAAATGAAAATATGGTGACTATATTATTTCTTATGCGGATTAAATAAAGTACCTAAATTTGACATTTAATATTTTATTTCAAGTCCAATATCTGGCCGAATACCGGATAATAAGTTATTATCCGGTATCCGACCGGATAGTAAATTTAAGCCGGACAGGCCGGATACCGGGTAGTTACCGGATATCCGTTTTATCTCTGAATTTTACTTTCCGTTATAATTCGTTACAAACTCGTTACCATCGTAATAATATCTCCCCCCTCATTTTGATTACTGGCAAAATCTAATGTGAAATGTTTTTTACGTAAACTATGTAGAATGTACACTTATATACTGGAGAGCTTTCCGACAATTTTTAATACTTTCAAGTTCTATGCGTAACGCGCTGGTATATTTCTCCGTATCTTCTTCAAATTCTCCGAACTTTCGACAACAAATTTCTCTGACTTTTCCTCCTGATTATAATGAAATTACTCGATTTTTACCGGTGGTTTTCCAGATACAGTGTTTATTCTGTACTATTATTATTATTATTATTTAAATGTATGGAGAATAATATTCTGGAAGACAAAAAAAAAAAAAAAAAAAAAAAAAAAAAAAAACCCATCAAAAAGCGTAGTGTAAAATATTAATATTACGCAATTTCAATATAAACAACGTTTAAAAAATTCGTGAATTTCGTCGTGTTTAATTTTTAATTCGTACGTCAACTGATGATAAAAACGATATTCTTTCTAAAAAATTCTCGAGAATTCATTTATTGCGTCGGATCGGCTGATTTTTATCAATTTTACATTTTAATGGAGCGTTGTTTGGGATGAGTAAAAATAAAATGAAATTGTTATTATTGTAATCTTTGGAATAGTTTCGATACACGTGTGTTTTAGTATAAAGTATACGCAGTCGCGAATTTATTAGCTTTCTCTAATACGCAATAATATATCGCCACAAAATCCCGAACATACATAGAAAACAAATTTCATTTTAAATTCATATTAAAAACCATTTGTAATATTTACAAGCATTCGGAAGAAACTCATTTCTTGTTGGGAAAAATTATTTCCAAGTGCAAAACGGATAATCGTTTTTTGGTTTTTTGTTTTGGTCTTCATCGAGATGTTTTTAGTATGCCCGGATTTCGAATGCGCACAGTTGCAGTAGCGTGACATTATAATTTCCGACACAGCGCGCTAGATGCCTGCCAACAAATTGAGTGAATACCAGAGTGTTCGGGGACACTCTAGAGTAAAAATTAGTACACAGATATTTTGCGAAGCAATGATTCGCTTATACTACTGAGTAGGCAACCTATACATCTTGCCGACAGTTCGTTCAATTTCGTTTGTTCACTAGTTTTCGAGGCATCTATCCGTTGTCGGAAACTGTAATGTCATACACACACACACACACACACGGTTGCGACTCGTATTCGAAATCCGAGCATTGTGCGACTAAAAACATCTCGCGGCATGGAAACAAAAAAAAACCGATCGATGAATCTGTTCCGAATTAGTTCAAAACTTGGCTTTTCGAGTGACAAGTGTAAGAGGATTTCGAATAATTTTTCGGCTACCCGAACGAGCTGTTTTATTATTTCGCAGAACAAAATGGCGAATCTCGGACAAGCTCGTTCGATTATATACATATACGAGGAGCTTTTTACACGTTAATCGGCTTAAATTTGCACGTTTTGTTGGTCTCGCGCGGGACAGATGGTTCTGGGCATCACACGGGGGGCCGTTGCTGGCACGCTCCGTAGAAGACAGAAGGAACAAAAAAACTCCATCTACTAGTTTGCGGACACGCACCGTTTCGTGAAAAATAATTCGGCCGACGCGACGAGACATGTAATGTAAGGGTATTTCCTCTTTCGATAACAAACGCGGATCTGCACAGCGTTATAAATATACGGAATGTGCATTTTGAAAGAGTAACGACGGGGCCAAATGTTAACATTTATCCAGTGTCGCATTTAAGCAAAACATGTGCACCGTGCTACTAGAAGTAAAGTTCGTCAACTATAATATATATTTGTTTGTTCCGTTTATTTTGCTTGTTTAGTCGCTCGTATACATTTTACTGTTTTCACCGAATAACAAATTTAGTTTCGATTACCGTTTTTGTTTTTATCCGTCACTGATTTTTTTTTCGTTATTTCTTTCACTTTTAAATAGTGTATTTCCTTATTAACTCTTTTATCCGTCACTGATTTTTTGAAACAATAGTTCTCTTTTAAAGGCTGCTAACGTCGATAAAATTAAATAGTCCGCCTGAGTATATGAGAATTTAGGGTTATTCCGTTAATTATTAATCAAATTGAAAAATGAAATAGAAAGGTTTTCCATATTACATATGTCAAGTACCAAAGCAGCTCCTTTTCATAGAGATATATTCGCGCAAATTCTCAGCTGGAACCGAAGGTAATTTTAACTTTTTATGCATTGTACTTATAGGCCGTTATAAAAAAAAAAAAAAAAAAAAAAGAAGAGTACATATGCATTTTTTTTTTTTTTGACCAAGCTCTCGCCTTTTGGCCAGTCTACATAGACCCAAAGCGCTACTAGTCCCCCCTCATATAGTTCAATATTAGCGGTTTTCAGATGCCTTACATTCCAAAGACACACTGGCTCATTGACAATTCGGTGTACGGATATAACGTGTACAATTAATTTTAAAAATTCCTTAGTCCTTCTCTTTCCTTATTACATCTGTGTTACAATGCCACACGCTCGATCGATCTCTCCATACCACATTCATTGCAGTTATTTGACTGTATTTATTATTCCTATCCTAGCCAAATGTAGTTATTCGACCGGTTGTACATAGAGATACCGGTGGCCGCTGAAATATAGTATTTAAATTTCATGTTTATTCTCAGTCCAAATCCATTTTGGTGCGGAACAACCGATCGTAAAAAATGTATTTTTTTAAATAGTTGTTCGTTGCACAGATATCGACGAAAAAAAAAAAAAACAATTTTAAGACTATTCTTTGATCGATGTAATCGCGACAGCGGCCTCTAACAGTATTGGTAGCGCTGTACACCTTGATTTGCATATTCTTTCCTCAAATGCGACACACCAAATATAAATTGTAGCTACTACTGAAACTAGCTAGTATACTGTTTGCTTCACTTCAACAGCTGCTGGCGTCACTTTCTTCTATCTCTAACTGGAACGAGATTAATTCCCCCCCCCCTCCCCCCCGGTTTTTTATATTCCATATATATAATTTTGTATAATTACTTAAAAATATTAACCGTTAATTGTTAAAATTACATTCCAGACGCAGTCACATCGGCCGCTTTTGTAACATGTTTAAATGAAATTAATAACAATAGCATTCCACCAGTGCGCTACTTAAATAGTAACATTCTGCGAATGATTCGAGAACAGTTATAATATCGTTTGTTAGTAGTTTTTGCTTTAAACGATATTGATATTATTAAGACGTACACATATTTCAATTCTCTTCGATTTAAACCGATAATTTATGAACACAATCATTTTTAACTGTTAAAAAAGTAACATATGATATGCTCGTTGTTTCTCGTCCCTATTTGTCAGTGATATGAAACGAACAGTTTCATTGCCGACCATCTCGTGCACGCTGCTAGAAATGCTTTAAATTGCGGCACACGCACAGAATTCGCCAAGCAGAGCTCTCTAGTTATGTAGAAAGTTTACTCGGTAGCCACGGTAGCAGCGTGCTGCGGGGAATTTGCAGGTATCGCCAGCTGCTCCGTTCACGTTTAAAAATACTACTCGAGAGAAGCAGCTTGCTCCGTTCACGTTTACGCAATGTACGATTAATAAAGCGCTGCGAAAGAGTGTCTCGCGAAGCAAGCAAGGAAATTGAAAAGGAGCAGATCAAAATTTAGGCAACAAAGTGTACGCGTTAATTTCTCGTCCTTTGAATCCGGCAGTGTTACAACTCTTCGAGTTCTCATCGTTGTTGCTTGCGCGCGATTGATTAAGAGGCAAATTCTCTGATTCTAAATCGAGCCGGGGACTTCTTCTGCGTGAATTTCAGAGAGAATGGATAAATAATGAGCTGAATAGTAAGTAGACAAAGTGAAAATGAGCCGATCGTTTCGACTACTGATTACAACAATAGCGGTAGGTAAACAAATGAATAGCGTTTAAGGATGAAGGATGTAGGCTGAAAGATAAATAAGGGGGGCACTATTATTATGCATAAACGGAGTAATAAAAATTTTTCGAAGAATTTAACATAATACAGTACTTTAGGTTAGCCGGGGGGTGTTGCTATATGGGTTTTATATCGCTGTATTTACTTCGGGGTAATTGCAACGACCGCGAATAGGGCGTGCGATTTGTTTCTTAAAGTTTCCATTCATTATTCAAGTACAAAACGAGTGCTAATGAGAAATATAACATTAAAACACTTACATGCGCTCACCCGCAATCAAGTAATAAGGGCCGATTCGATATTCATATCTACGTCACCACCCTAATACGTTATTATTCTAATGACGGCATTTAATTTCTTCAGATCGTGCTACTGCCGATTAACTATGTCACGTCTTCAGCTCTAAACCACTGCCTCCTCGAAAGGGAAAAGGAAATGGCGCTTTTCCGCAGCAGGTCCCGTTTCGCTTTCATTTTATTATTATCGATTTTCGATTGCTGCAAAAGGTAAGGCTAATTTCCTCGATTTGTTGATATCGCTAAAAATTGTACGCTAATACGAAATAGGCACATTTCCGACTTTTACACGACGATCGCGCATTTCGTTATTTATTGATAAACAATATTCTGTTTCCCGTTTTCTGTAAATTTTCTCCATCGAATTTATTATTAAAATAGGAATGGCTTTACACAATCTCAGCTAATAATCTGCCTTCTTTTTCCTTTAGCTTTGCCGATCTCTGCCATTCTCCCAGTGTTTTTTTTTTTTTTTTTTTTTGCACCTTCACTTTCCAAATCCCTTCCTCAAGCAATAATTCAACAGATATTCAACATCATTATGAATTTCTGATTTCCATCGCAGGATGGCTTCAGGGGACCTCTCATGGTGTCGGAGCTTCTCTTGTCCTTCCGGATTTCAACTTATCTGAATCATTTCGTCTCCCTTCTTTTTGTTCTACCTTTATAAACGAACTAATGACCATCTTACGCTTCATTATCTTCATTTCCTCCAGTCGTCTGTTTTCTAATTATTTCGTTATTTTCAGACTCCATGAGTGCTCTTTAAGCGATCGGCTCCCCTTTTCCCGATCACTCGTCTTCCGATTTTATCATTCTTCGCATACGCTGTCTTATCCGCTTTTTTTTTCTTTCTTTTTTTTCTGTGGGTTCCCAGCCACATGGGCATTAAAGGTAATGAGACGGCGGATTCCTTAGCTCGGGGATTGCTGCTTCTTCTCATTCCTTTTTTTAAAAAAATTTCATCCTCTAACCTGAATTCCCTTTGCACAAAATTTTCCTAAACTTTGGTCAGATATTTACCCCCCCTCCATGTCACAACGATCAATTCTTTTATCTATCTGTACAACCTAATCTTCCTTCCGATGCCTGGTTCATTGAATTTCCTTCACTTCTCCGTTCTGTTGTCATTTCTATGATTCGCTTGCCCTTTTTGCCATTCTGCTCTTCCTTCCTCTCGTTTTCATTATTCCCTTGTCTCCTCTACAAATTGTCCTTTCCACCTCAACGAAACGGGGTTTTTGAATGTCCATTCCTTTCTGTCGAACGTTGTATTCTATACTCTTGTCTGCTGTGAAACTCGGCCTACTCTTTATTGTACATCTTATATTTTGTACTTCTCTTCGCCATCCATTATTTCATCCATTAGTAGTTCCTTTATATTGTCCATATCTGACAACTAACGGCTTTTTTTTTTTTTTTTTTTTTTTTTTTTTGTTTCTGGGTGTAAGTCCTTAGCTGACGTGTCCAAAGGGGGGGAATAAAAAAAAAAAAAAAAATGGAAATAGTCGTTTTTCCGCACCACTCTATTAGCTGTTTGATAACAAATCAAAACGGGTAAAAAAGAACAGTTTTCCCTGTAACTTTTTGATCGTCGATCATTACAAATAAAAAAATGTTCGCTAAAAAAAAAAAAAAGAATACATAAAAATAAATAAAAACAACAAAAACAAAAGAAAAAACGATAAAAACCTTTAGTGTTTTCTTTTTAGGCTTTTATTTTCCATCCCGTAATTTCCATGTCCTCCACTCCGTATCAAACTCCTATTTCAAAGAAAGATATTCCGTTATCAAAGCCATTTAAATACTCCGCTCCGTCGTCATATGGAAAGTTCGGAATGTCGTATAAAAAAAGGATCAATACGCAAACGAGAAAATACAAAAAGAAGAAAATACGAAGAAAATCAGGAGAAAATAAAATGAAAAAAAACGAGAAAGACGGATTACTGTAGAAGTTACGGCATTACGATTGACCGTAGCATACGCTATTACTTTCACGGGGTTGTATAGATGCAAAATCTAGACGGCTTTGCCCCTTTTAAGCTAGCGGAAAAGGCGCAACCCTGACATGACAGACAAATTGAGGACCAGCATTAATCGCGCCGCTTTTATTTACTCGGACCGAAAAAAGTGTAGTGATTTCCCCGGGCGCGTATTAATTGCGCGCAAACATGGAAATGTTTTCACGTGTAAAATTAAAAAAAAATAAAAACAAAAACCAACCGAGAACGGCAATATTCAGGGCACACGGCGCGCGCTTCCGGAAAAACACAAAATTACACTTGACACTTTTTCATTGTCTAGCATGGCAGTACAAAACGCGTTTATAATAATTCGGCCGTACCGCATTAAGGGGGATATTTATATTAATCCTTTGACTGTGTTTATTAAAATTTTCCAGAATATAGATTAATAGCGTATAAATTTAAAATTTTGATTTGTAATGGGTTATGTTAGTAAAAGCCCCCCCCCACAAAAAAAACAAAAACAATATGAAAACCGACTTAACTGTTTTGCAACTGCACCAGTTTATATTTAAAAGTTCCAATTATTTAATATACTAATTTTCTGCATTTACTAACTTTTCACTAATTTTAAAAGTATTGGAGGTATTTATTTCATCTTGACGCAGCGACAATTGAAATTCTTTATTTTATTCTTTTCAGTATCCTATTTCATATTAATTTTCTTATTAAATTAGCGTTGATTTTATTTTTTGCTTTGAAAAAGTAATGTTTTTAAAATAGTCGCTCGAAATTTTACGAAGCTGCTATAAAATAATAATTTTGTCACAACGGCTGCCTATTGTGCACTGTGACGGAGTTAGTTAGTAAATAATGGAATTACGATTTATCTGCACCGCTTCGAGTCTCATAATTTTGACGTCGTTTTATGAGCAGGAAAAATTACGACAGTGTTATATTTAAACGCGAGAAATTGGTCGTATAAATATAACAGCACTTTCAAAGCTCTTTTTAAGGGAAATGTATAAATCGTATTTCTCTCAACCGCAGACTCTTCTAAACGGCAATAATCATTGAAAATAGAATATTTAGAACGAACCTGAAACAAAAAATTTAAAAATTATCCCACTCGACAACCCATTAAGCGTCTAATTTTTAAAGTAAACATCGAACCTTATCATACTCGATAACTAATTTAATCTCTTTTTTTTTTTTTTTTTTTTCAATTTTTTGGGCACGCCAACAGTGGAACTTACCCAACGCAAGGAATTGTACCTTATATAAGGAAAAGATTAGAAATTGAGGAGATAAAGAAGGCCAACAAAGGAACTATATTGAGAGAGGGGAGTGCAAGAATGGAGTGGGCACTATAAGGACTAGGAAGGCCAAGGCGCAGAAGACTAGAATACAGAGTAGAACGTTCGGAGGAAATAAAGGGGCATTCGAACAAAATATGATTCGCATCACAGGTATAATTGAGCTCTGGAGGGTCATAAGGATACAAAGGAGATTGAACAATAGAAAAACGGAAAAGGGGGAAGCCGGAAGCAAACTATGATTGAACCACAAGCGAACTATAGAGGAAATAATCGAACGGCTAAGGTAGGGGAAAAGATTAAACCAAGGAAGAGAGGAAGGGAAGGGTTGAACAGAAAGGTAAAAAGATCGAGGATCGGTAAAGAATGAAGGATAGAATCCGGTCCAGAAATCGTGATGGGAACGATAAGAAAGACAGTAGAGAGTTTGAGCAGGAAATCTACTAATGAATAGCATCAACAAAAAAAAAAATAATAACATAACAACAAAAATACTATCCTAACATTTAAATTTCATTATATAAAATTAAGATATTTTTTCGTTACATAAAATGGGGACATTTTTTCTAATGGGGGGTAGCTAAGAATTACGTTGTAATTAATATGTGTGTCTATTGCTTTCGGTAAATAAGACTTTTTCCCGTTAACGTTTCAAATAGTACTCTATTCGTCGTCGGAACAAAATAAAAAATCTCAATCACTTAAGTAAATGATCATAATTTGTATTCTTTTATGTAATAACTCCTATAAACTATAGTATTTTTTGCACGCAAAGTACGTATATTTCTGAATTGTTTAAAAATATTTAAAAATAACAGTCGCGGATGACAGTCTATTTTTGACAAACATTGAAAGTCTCTTTAAAAAACTGCGAAACCACGACAAAGAAAAAAAGTTCTTTTCCCAATTTTCTACGCGCTCGACAGTCAGAAGGTAAGCAGTAATACGGATTTTATTTTTTCTTACCGAAAGTACCCTCTAGTAGAGGTATATTCACGAATTATTTTACAGGTTTTCAAATTACAGCAGCCGCTTTGGGAAAAGTTAAATTTCTTTTTTGGATAATATATACTTGAAAATTTGGAGATTAATGAGTTATAGTAGATGAAATAAATTTTTAAGAATAATTTTAAATACCGTATAGATAGATAGATATATATATATATATCATGGTGGCCACTGAAATATAGTTTTTAAATTCTCGGTTTATTCCGAGCTCAAATCCTCCCAATTTCCTGATTACCAGAATTGTACAAAAAGAATTTTTGTTACTATTGATAATATTCGACCGTCGCAGCACATTTTATACGAATAATAAAAACAGAACTTTGTAATTTATTTTGAGCAAAGTACATTAAAAAATGCATTCACTTTTAACGTTTCAAATGATTTTTTCTTATTAAAAATATCGTTTTTGGCTATTTTTATCCCCCCCCCCCCTTTCCAGTTTTACGACAAAATTCTCGGTTGGGAGGCCACCCTATATATATATATATATATATATATATATATATATATATATATATATACACACACACACTCGCGCTCGAATGCGAAAGTGCAGTTTCTGAAAAGAGCCGTTTAATGTGATTTATGCGTATAGTTTCAAGATGCTTATTCCGGACTGTCAAGTTTTATTTAATTTTTTCGCACAGTCTCTAAATATCTTGCTAGAATTATTTTGTACTTTTTATACACATTACGAATGCTAAAAAGAAGAAAAGCGGTACTACATTATGTGCTGTCTATTAGGAGCAATGATAAATTTGGAAAACACGCCAGCAGTACGGAACTTTTATTCATTTTATTTCTTCACTTACGCCAGGGCCCTCCCGTTAAGAAAAAAATTAAGGCATTATGTTTAATAATCTATTTTCCTTCGGGTTCCTGCTATTCCTTAAAATTAACGCTCGCACAAAGCTAGAGGGAGCATATCGGAGAATGAGGATTTTACATCGGTATGTTTTCGGCATTATGTGTGTGGCGTTAGCCTGTCTAATTAGGACATCTATTTCGAAATAGGCCATCAGCTAAAATTTAGTCACATTGAATATTTAAAGTTTGGAAACATTTCTGCGACAGTTATATATGTAAAGCGTAAAATACTCTCTACACTCGTTTGACATTAATAAAATTAATAAAAAGTTAAGCGCACATTGAATTGCGTACAGTGTCTCCCCCACAACTATTTTTAAAAACGAGGCATGATACCACTCAAGTCCATAAACATTCCTCTCTCACTGATGACGATTACCTAACAATTATCATGTTGCGAAGCGGTGGGCAGAAGATGAATGGACATGGAAGAGAAAGAAGAGAATAACATTATCTGAAAAAATATGAGTGAAGACAGAGTGGAAATGAGGAAGAAATAAAACGACAGACCGCATAATGATACGAATGAAGAAATAAAACAACAGGCCGTGATGATACGAATGAAGAAATAAAACAACAGACCGTGATGATACGAATGAAGAAATAAAACAACAGACCGTAATGATGCGGAATGAAGAAATAAAACAAAAAAAATCGTGATGGTTGTTATGGCGCGAGATGCAAGAACGAGAATGAGAGAACGAACGAAAGTAGAAGAACGCGGGTAGTAAATGTTGATTGATGAATAGGTTAGAGATATTGGAAATGGAATTTTTTCGCCGTCTGAAAATTCGGTAAAAATCGTCGAGTCTGAAAAATATCGACACGACAGATCGAATGACAGCCGGGCAACACGGTCCGGAAAAGTATACCGAGGCTCGAGAACCAGCCAATTATTCATAATAGCGCGATATGGCTTCTACGGCAGCCGTCAACGCAGTTCTCACCTGAAATCGCACGAACCCTGTCGACCGAGTGTTTCGCCGGTAAAAATTTCCAGCAAAAATTAACTCTCTTCGTCGGTGCCCAGATTTATTTCGCTCCGTTTATAACATTTCGGACGCTGCAGTCATCGGTCAACCACTTTAAACAGCTACCGACGCGTAATAAATGCGCCTTGTCTACCTGCTGGATGATGACTTTCGCTAACTTTGTAAAAAATCCGCTTATCGCAACGCGAATTTAAATGTCGAGCAAAAAGGTGTCCGTTCGGAGAATCAAATTAGAATACTCCGACGACTAGTAGTATTACTTCGGCGCGCAAAGTTAATCAAAATTGCAAATTGCCAATTTAACCACGAAAATGAGACATCATTAGCAGCGACAGTTTGCTGCACATTATTATTACGAAGGCTCTTCTTCTTATTATTATCTCGGAATTTACAACCTTTCGTTGTTGTTATTCTTGTTTATTCCGCTAATACCGCCGGTTTTGTAAATTTACACCGCCCAGTTCGCAGCTAGTAAAAAATTCGCCTCCTTGTCAGCTCTCAGCAGCGGTCGAGAACAGTGCGAAGGCAAAATGAAAAAGAGACCAACAGAGAAGGCGACGATAATTTTAGCAAACTAACCAGAGGCTATAATAAGGAGTCAACCGATACGGAGAAAACTCTTCTCATTATAACGGCATAATAATTTCGTATATCGCCAGAATTCGCTCTTTAATCCAGTCTAAACACATCGACATCGGTTTTTGTTCTCTCCTCGTTACGTTTTTCGATCGCTCCGGGCTGCGCCGACTTTACATCGATCCGACTAAAATAATAAAGAAATACATTTCCTGCCCCCTTGCCCGATTTAACAAAAATAACGCGAAACTAACAAATTTATTTATTAAACTCGAATTAAAAGAAAAATATCCCTTTTTTTTTTTTTTTTTTTAAAGATATATGTAAAATCGATTTCTCCTCGTTGAATTATTAAATGCTGTTAAATTCAACGCCGCTACACGACACGCTCACACACACGAATTCAAACTTGACTATATATATTTAAATAATAATAATTAATGAAAATCAAAATGAATTATTTTGAAGAATAAATTAATGACAATTCAAATTTTCAAATCTATTTTTATACATTAGATTTAGTACAAAGTTCACTTACTAGGTTAAAACAACAACACGATAGTAATAATTATAAACAATAAGAAGAAGAGCACACTAATATCGAAATAATCTTTATACGCTTTTATTTATTTATCGATTTATTTAGATACGAGCATATTACAATCTTAAAACCGGATGTTAAATAAGTAACTATATTTCAAAGTGAAAAATATCCATTTAGAACGAACGTGTCCCGTTAATGGATATTGCGGAGGAATTAATCGAATAAAAACTTTCTCACATTTTTATTTATAATAATCTTGTATTTTGTCCCGCTTAAGGCGGAGCCGCCTCTACATTAGTACACGCTGTGTTTAGCAACCCTGCTTGATGATGTAATTTACAAGCCCTTATCAGGAGAGATCGTTGTAAATCTTTGTACATATAAACATAATTTTGGCAAAAATATTTTCGATGTTTTTTTTCTTTTTCTGGATTTTTATTTCGCAATACAGAAATATGTATTCAATAGCCAAAAATTAATTAAAATGGGATCATTCTAGTAGTACATACCACCGCTGATAAGTTAAAGCAAGTGTGTGTGTGTGTGTGCTTTTGAATGGAATACGAGCAAGGATTTATACGTTGTTTTTGCTCTTTTTTTTTTTTTTGGCAAATGTACAATTTTTCCTGATTTTTATTTGTGGGCAATTTGCAATGTTACAAAGAGCAATAATAGATCGTGGTGTTTAAGCGATTTCAGCGAACAAGAGGCGACAATAATCATATCAAATCAAAAAAAAAAAAAAAATTAAATACTGATGTATTTATCGAACAAGCGTATAAAAAGCGTCCACTAGCGTGCGCAACTTTACGCATATAGAGTAAATAAGAAATTAGGCCCGGTTGTTAGCGGAAATATGGCGATTCTACGAACTGAAAAATCACTAAAATTTTCGCCCAAATAATTTATTCCTATAAATGTTACGAAGTTGATTTGGTGTGTGATACGCGAACTGTTGCGATGAAATATTTTTGGAATTAATACGATAAATGAAACGTGATTAAAATTTGTCAATTTAGATGAAATAACTTTATTAACTAGTAGTGGCAAACTAATTTGGTCGCAATAAAAATTTTCATTTCCAAATGATATCTTATAACCACGAGTGTACGTTATTATGAAGATATACACGCGTACAAAAAAAAAAGGTAGCCGAGTTCCCGAAACACATTTTTATTTTAATAAATGTGACAGTAATTTACCGTAAAATAAGCGCATTTGTCAATAATTGTAGAATCGCTCTATTTCTATACGATTATTAAACGGGAAGGGAGATCAGTAAGTTTTGAATGAAGAACACAAAATCCATAAAGGAATTTTCGAGAAATATTAAAGCAGGATAATAACTAGATTAAATTCCCGAAAGTGTAATTAATAAGCGAGATTAGTAATAGTAATGGCGAAACGGAAATAAAACCTGAAACAGGCGTGTAAATAGAATAGCAATAAAAAAGAAAAAAAAAGAAAAAAGAAAGTAATTGCTAAAGTCAGGACAGTTCCGGCGAATGTGTGTAAAAGGGAAAATCAAAAGTAACGGGACAAAACATAAATGGCGAACATTTATTAATTATACGTAAGATGGATTTTGTATTAAATTTAAAAATTGTTTAGTAATAATGACTACGTCTCACGCAACTACGCGCACAGTAGTCTAAAACTGTAACGATAAGAATAAAAACACTTCATAAACATTTGATATTTAAATAAAAGATTTAAATTGTTAAAAAAAAATAAAAAAACAACTGTTAACCAAAAAAAATCAATTCGGAATGCTAATGGGAATTGAATAACCGATCAGCGCGACTTTTAAAAACGGTGTACAACAAATCGATCCGGATAAATTCCAGTGACACCGCGAACACAAACACGAAGCGGAGGAGTGGTGTGAGGGCGGGTTGCTTGGACAGTTGTTTAAACGGGGCTACGGAAGAAGAAGAAGAAAAAGAAGAAGAAGAATAATAAGAAGAAGAATAAGAAGAAGAATAAGAAGAAAAAGCTGGAGCAAAGTTAAACGAGAAAAAAAAGAAAAAGAAAAAAAACCCCCACTAGGACGGTTTAGAGAGTAATTGCTACGGAGCGTGTTTACTCGATTCGAAGAGTTAACGGAGACTGCGAAAGTGAACCGATAGAGAGACCGGACAAAGCACTAATCTAACCTGAAAGACGGTGACGACGAAAAGCGAAAGCTCTCTAGTTCGTTTTTAAAAGCGAAATCTAATATCGGTCTAATTCTCGCGTTACTTTAAAAAGACTTCATATTTCGAGCCAGCGGCGATGGCAAGTCGCTTCATCGTTCGTTCCGTTCTTACATCAGATAATAAAAACATAAATCACGTTGTAGCCGCCTTCAATTCGGTTTCCGCGAAAACACATAGTTCTGCAAAAATTAAACTTCGCGACACGCGGGCGCATCTCAGATTAAAAGGAGAAAATTTGGAAAAGGGCATAATAGTCGGGGCCTGGCAGCGAACAACAAGGCGATAAAAATCGATTCCGGGAAACGTGTTCCTTAAAAGTAGGGGGAGGGGGGCGATCATCCGTTTTATTTATCGGCAACCTTAGCTAAGATTTTTTGAGAATCGCAACAGCTGCGCTAACCCAAAACAAAAACGAAGCATACACATCTCTCAGAGGTGAGAGCTCCCTCCCGCCGACACCGACACCGGCAGCTTTTTAGTAATTTCTGGCGTCGTTGGCGCGCGAAGGGTCGTCGCCGAGCAGTAATAAAATTTCGCCGTAAGACGACGTTGTCTAGGCGGAAAACAAAGAGAAGCAGCGGCCTTCTTCGCGAGAAGTGCCGGCCGCTTGCGAAGGAATTGCCAGGTGTAATTTCCAGCAAGCGCGCGTCGCTGCTGAAATTTGGGGAGAGCACACACATTTCGATCGAAGAAAAATATCCATGAATACGTAGAGGCGCTACGAAGCACATTTGTAATTTACGTCAAAATCGTGTGATTGATAGTTTCTATAATGGAACAATAGTGTGCCGTTGCCGAAACGCGTTGTACCGCTAATTAAATTCAACTTTCCAGACGGAAAAACAACAACGCCGGTATCATCATTAAGTACGATCCTTAAAGCTGAAGCGCCAAAACCACATAACCGCATTAAGAAAAACGATAATTTTCAATTTTCACGCGAACGCGCCCCGAAAAGATTAAGAATACCTTTTCCTCCGCTTCTTCGAGATATTTTTTAATTAATTATTACCGTCTTTTTTTTGACACTCGTGAGCAACTCGCGCGTCCAACAATATTTAGAAGGAGTTAATTGAAATTGTACGATGACGGTAAGCGTAATATAGTAGGTCGTAAAATAGGTACTTAATATGTAAAAAAAAAAAACGGAAACAGTAGGAGAACATGTCTCTACCGGAATTTTTGAAGAAAAAAAGGGACGGACAGTGGTAAAATTCCATTGTTCGGATGAAGAGAACACAATACGGAGAAATATCCGAAATTAGCGAAGAGGGGGACGTGGCAGACGGTGATTAAAAACGTAAGCAACAATGGAGAAAAAAACAACGGCGGAAAATCGTGAAGGCTTAAGCGGATGCGATGTACCGAATGGTGGAGAGACTGTTAGAAGAGTGTGGAGTTGTTAGAGGGGAGGCACACACACACACATTGGACCGGAAGGGAACTTTTACGATGTAAAAATGTAGCTTGTGTAAAAAAGACAACTACGAGAGTAATTGTAGCTGAAGACGGGGCCGTACGACTGGCAAGAACATACTGCATAATTAACACGAACAGAATGTAAAGAAGAAAGACGTTGGACGAAAGAAGAACGCGTAAAGTCTGAGCGAAATAACCAGGAAAAGGAGATGGCAGCTTGAAGAGCAGCAGCAGAAGGTGGCCAAGTTTTGGCCGGTTAAATGCGGAGGAGGTAAAACGAGGTAAGGAACCGAAGCGATTAGGAGGGGACCGAGAAGTTCGCGCTCGACGAGGAATTGATCGCGGTTACGCGTTGAAAAGGTGATTAGGGGATGAATAATTTAGAAGAATGAAAAAAAAATACCGAAGCACGATCATCGTTAAAATGATGCAAACTGATTACCAGGAAGACGCAGAAAAATGTGTTTCTCGAATCTTCGATTGGCCGCGAGAGGGATAAATTCCGCACGAAAAAAGCTCGAAGCATGGCGCTTCTTCTCATTTAACAGTACGTGCAGAGAGTAATCGAGTTTCCGAACAGAGGTAAATAAGGGACATGAGAAATCGGACAGGTTAAATAAAGAATAAACGCGTAAGAGAAGTAATTAAAAATGTCTTCGAGTCTCTATTTCATTCATCATTCACGATGTACGACGACGGAAAATAACTTTTTTTGTAATTTCCAATAATTAATAAATAAAAAACCTATTAATAATATTTAACTTTTTAAATAGGCGCGAAATTCAAAAACCATTTTAGAGCTAAAAGAACAAAAAAGAACAAAAAAGAACAAAAACTTTTAACGATCCGCTTCCTATGCCGGTTGTTGAGTTCTCCTTCTGTTAATGTTAGCATTCATAGAGTTAAGGCTAATAGAGTGGTGTCAACAATACGCTTCATTTAACTTACGAGACTGCCTACGATTCTGCAGACAGAGGTATAAAGTGTCCCGCCGCCGAGACATTGAACCGAAACGCATATAAAGTAATATCATATTATATTTCGATTTCACTGGTTAATATCATATCGACCCCGAAACGAAAACAACTTCCTTCAAAGGCGCATCATCATTTTTTCCTCTATGAAGTGGACGGCGTACTGACCCCGTCTTGGTAATTACAAACTGATGAGCAATAAAATCTTCGAATTTTTCTATCGACACAGTACCCAACCCCTTAATATGTTCCGGTTACGTTAATATTCTCCCGGTGCATTAGTAGACATAATGATTGTAACGCTTTTAATACATTATAGACAAATGAGCAAAATAATTGCGCAGTGGATCGCAGACCGGGTCGGAATCAGCCGAAATGAAATAACACACAGCAGTCCACTGAACTCTATTACGCAGCTCCGAGAGTAGTCTGCGAAAATCCGGAATATCAAATATATTAATAACATCTTATAAAACATTAGTGAAGTCAAGTCTCCTCGAGGCCTCTCCGTGTTCTTCAAATTATCGACAAGTTGTCGGGCCATAGTGGCGGCGCCCTTGGCAGGACGACCTCGCACAAATAGACTATATTACATTCTGCGTTCAGGTCTCTCACGTGACTGCCCCACAACCACTCTTGTTAGATTAGAGAGTTTTCTGTCTTTTCGAAGTTCGGGTTTTATAACTTTTAGGCGTACACACTAGCCTCTTGAATTATTCAGAAGGGAATCTCAGCATCTCACAATTTATAAAGGGCACTAAGGTCTGTCCTTATAAAGTTAATTCTCATGCCGTAATAGTTCAGACACGGTCTTGCGGTCTAATGTAAACTATTTTTAATTGAGAAAATGTAATTGTTCCTTATAGTAGGTATTCTCATTTTTGATTCTTCTTTTTGTAACTGTCAATATCAAGTGAGGCGCGTTAATCATTCTCTTAAATAAACCATTTTAATAAACTTATAAAATTAATTTTCTTTAATAATTCAATTAATTCGGATTTATAAATCGTACGACAGCGGTAAGCATTAAATAAAATAGCTGAGAGGTTTCGTTTCAGTGGAACACTCGGTTTTGAATCCCATTACTGAAAATTGAAAATATCGAAAATTAACACTTGCGCGGCTAAGGAAATAGAGACAAAAAAAAAAAAAAAAAACCCAAAAAACACACACACAGTTATATTAGGTAATATAACGTTAACAAGATCGGTATCGGGCAGCGGCTTTAAAATTACGATTCAATTTAACGTCGTTTAACGTCGAATTATAATTCGAAAATATCGATATTGTTCGCAATTTTTCAGCACTAATAAGTAGTTGCCGGAATTTACATATACATGTAAGCGATAATTTAAAATTGCAATCTGAAATTAAAAACACCACCTGTTAAATTACTTTTTTCTCAATAAATTAACAATACAGATTTAACATAGATTTGGTACGTGCGCGTAAATATTTATATTAGTATCCCCCCGGTTATATAATAATGCTAAGTATCCTAAACGTATATCATTTCTTCGTATAGGGAAATTTCGATGAACAAGTTTTACTCTTATGACGGTTCACAGTATAGTGGTAACCGTTATTAATTTTCCGTCAACTATAAATAATCTTTCTCGAAGTTTTACCATTCAGAAACGGCCAAACAACAGACAATAAATAAATTATCGCGGACTCTTTTAAAAGATACGTTAAATAAATTTTTTGTCTATATTAATTAAATTAATCGGTGATATTAATTTTTCCAGGAAAAACACCTGCTTACTTTTAGAAATAGTACTGACACACGGGCGCGTAGTAAAACATTTTTTTCGAGTTTAATATTAGCCGCGTGATTTATTCGTCAATTTTAGAAAAGTGATAATAATTCAACGGTACTCTAATCCCCTATCAATATAAAATGGTAGCAGGACGACGGTAAAGCTCAACTGTTGATTTATAGCGATTCGATTACAATGGGGAAAAAATCTATAAGTAAGCGAAAAAATAATTATAAATTACCTTCTCCTTTTCGCAGCGTATGCCCGGAAGTTTTAATAAAAAAGGAAGAAATTAAATATTTCATCGTCTCCGGTGTCTGACGAGCAACGCGAATGGATAGAATTAAAAAAAAAGAAATTCCACTAGCGAGTTTTAAAGGTCCTTCTAATGAGACTAATTTTTGTTGTCTAACTTCCCAAAAAATTCCGATAATAATTTCCCGATATGTGGGCGCCTCTAAGAAATTAGGCAATAACGACGACGGATAATAAATAACCTACCTGGTGCTAAAAAGCTTTTTTCGAGAATACTCTAATAATTTACTCTAAAAAGGAATTGATAATTCCAAATCGAAGACAGTAATTCACCTAAATCGCAACGTAAATAAAATAAAATAATGTTAAAAATTTTAACTCGAGACACTCGTTTTATTATAAAATAACAACTAGAGCTTTCTCGCTTAGATCTGCGTTAAAAGCATTATTCTTGATATTATATCGATTATAAAATCAAAATATTTCATCGTAAAACGAAACGTCTAGATTTTTATTTTACATATTTTAACATCGCCCAGCATATACGAATTATATTGTAAAGATACGTTATGAAAAGATGCTAAAGTATTTATGGAATTATTTTTATTTTATTTTATTTATTTATTTATATATATATATATATATATATATATATATATATATATATATATATAATTTCCATTATAATATAATAAACGACCACTATCTTCCGAACGGTTGGCGTGAGTTTTACTTATTTTTATTCTGGGGTAAATATCTAATTACTTAGATCAGTTAAATTTTCCAATTTCTTTTTAAACCTATATCAATTTTGCTTGTTTATTTATTTATTTATTTATTTATTTATTTTTTTTTTTGCGATTTAATCAATTCAGTTTTATCACTGCCGTGGCATTGCGTAGTACCACGTGTATACACCACTTGTATCTTGGAATGAAATATTTCCTATTCGTAATAATTTCATACGACTTTTCGTTTTTTCCCGATACGCATAAAAAATTAAAAATGTTTATTATTCCCGACAAAAAATCGGTTAGTCGTGCGCTCTTTATACATAAATAGAACTTGGTATTTGTTGTTTTTTTTTCTTTCTAATTTCAATTTTTATGTACGATGACTTTCTAAGATTATATTGCAATGCGTGTATCGGGGCAAAATTAGAATAGGCCGACCGCTCACATACTCTGCACTTGTTCCGGGGCACGGTGGCAACCGAGTTGTAGTAGGCTAAAGTAGACGAACTTGGGGTCATGACGTTTTCAGGTAATCATCAGAATAAGGTGCGAATTATTGGGTTTTCAACCGTGACAGTTACGAGGCACCACACATGTATCCTACGCGCAATCTGGTGTATAGTGTAAAATAATAAAATAATAAAATAAAATTAAGAGTAATTATCGAAAACGCGGTGCGAGTGAAAATGTGTGCATGATGGAAATCCTGTTTGCCGGTCGGGGGGTGAATGTATCATCACGCAGTCACTGGAGAAATATGCTCAACCGTAAATGAAATGAACGGCGATTGATCGAAACGAAAACAAAATAAGAAACGCTCTTAGAGATATGAGCGAAAATATGGCAACAAATAAAAGGAGGGAAATTAGTCGATCTCTCTACCATCAGTGAAGAAGTCAGTGTTGTTGTAGGCAGACGATCCTCGTATAACAAAGAAATCGCGTCCGGAAAAAAGAATAACCTCAGCAGTGCGCACTAGTCGAATCGTCCGTCGTCAGATCGGTTAAGTAAAGCAAGTCCTTACAGATCCTTGATAAGGTATCATGGATTGTGAAGTTATGGTCGCAATGTACTAAGCCTAATGGATCTAAGAAGAATATGGGGGCCAGTTCCTTTCTACTTGGGATCCGCCTTTACTTCCCAGATTTCTCTGGTACCCAATTCAATTTCAGATTAGGTACAAACCTGGGAGCGATTCGGATGATCTGGGGAACGAGACAAGTCTCGATAACCTATGATTCCTCTGGTTTAGTAGCCAAGCGCCTTAACCACTAGGCTACCGCGCCGCTACCTTGTCACCATATTAATAATATCCTTTCGCGAAAGTAAATTGCGTAAAGTTTAATCAGTTTTGTTTAACGTTTATTCCAGATTCTCTTTACCATCACCGAAGGAATCACCGTCGGGATACCCATCAGGAAACCACCATCACCACCGACAATACGTACAATTGTTTATTTATATTGTTTTTTAGCGGTCGACCGTCCAAGAAAGATAGGGTGTAGGTGAATCATTTTCATTAATATACTTCGTAAAATTTCAATTAATCTCATTTTTATAATAACAATAAATTAATAACATTTTTCACCTACCGTAATAAAAAAGAGGCCGCGGTAGCATCCCTGAGGGGGCTCGTAACAAATAATATTACATTTGGCATCGCTGGTGGGGATGAAATAAAACGTATTATTATTAACGTTTCACTGGCTAAGGCTCGAGGATAGGCATCATTGGCTAGCCGTCGCTTGATATGTTTCAGTATAATCCGAAATTATTTAATTCGCACGTACGCGAAATATCAGAAGCATTTTATACCGCTGGCGCGGTAACCGCTGAACTCATAGCGACCTTCGATAAATTTTCATTCAAATATAACAGACTAGTCGCGTAAGGGAGGAAATTTTAAAAACGAAAATAAGCTACGTGAAACTGTCAAAAATAAATATCGCCGCACGAGGGAGTAACGTTCGTAGTCAATTTTTCCGTCAATTTTGCGGCCACGCTGCTTTTTTAGAGTTAAATATGTCGGAATAAAGAAAAGAAAAAAAGGGACTGGCGCGGGAGGGGGGGAATCATGCAAGGAAAGAAATCGGGGCGTTACATAATAAGGCGGTTGATGCGCGCACGCTTTAGTCCTGTCCATATGTAAACATAATAATAATGTGTGATATGTGCACAATGGTAAGAACGAAGAAGAGACGAAAATTGCGTGCAATATTGCAGAATCAATAGGAAAGAGACAGAATTGATGAAAGTGTATTCTCGAGGAACGAAGATAGTAGGAAGAGACGCCGGCGAGACTATCGCTCATGTATAATGTATAAAGTTTATTTTGGCATCGAAAGAGTTATTACTTGGGCCGTGGAAGTCACGGGTGAAAAAAAAAAAAAAATCGAAAAAAACACACGCACTATATTTTCTACATCGCGGATCACGTTATCGAGTTCTACGAAAAAATCTTCATAAGCGAGCCCCGATTGTGTCACAAAGGCTCCCCCCCCACACACTCCAAAAAAAAAAAAAAAAAAGAAAAAAAGGCATGTTCTTAAGCGAAGCAATATTGACGATTTGTCGAACGTGGAACTACTTTCAAGTATGTAACTAAGGACGCGTTTTTTCACCGAAAAATCTGTTCCAAGCACCGTATTCGTTTATTTTGTCTTTCCTATTTTCCTTCGATCGTCTCTATATAAACCGGATTATTTCCGTAGCAAATGGAAAAACTTATATTTCGCTACACGAGACGGCTGCCGATCTGTGAAAATGCCGCACTTACGAACACGGCTCGTAATGCTAAGGACACAACATAATAATTCAACACAGCCCTAGTTTTGGGGTCTACGCTCCTTGTAGTTGACGAGCCTGAAATAAAATAATAAAATAAAAACAAATAAAAAAGTAAAGAAAAGACGTATATTTTGCGGCATCTTATTCGTCAACAACGCGGCTGTTAGAATGCATACTGTAAAATTCAACAACCGTGTGACTTCATCGGGAGGCCGCTCGACGACTTTTAAATTATTGCGGTTAAACTTAATTGCTAGTCTGTTGAAAGGCAATATAGACTTTGCAAGCATACATTCGTATACACACACAGACACGTATTTTCTGGTCTCGTCCAATTTTGCTTAAATTTAGGATTTTGTTTGTTCAGCAGGTAAAAACAGGCATAACTACTACGGGGATGATTTCGTATCGGCAACAACGCGTCACAAATGTCGAAATTCAGGCTGAGGTCGAAAAAGGTAATTCTAAACTCGGTCATTAACAGTAGGCGGAAAAAGGCTAGACACAGCATCATTTTCCGCATTATTTTCTTTCGCTATTTAGGGTTTTTTTTTTTTTTTTTTTTTTATTTTGGTTTTCTTTTCGGGAAAATAACAAAAACGTTTAATAGCGGAAGCATGTGAAAAACAGAAGTGTGAAAAAATACCGTTAAAAACACATTTAATGGATGACTTCGGTGGCGAATAATTGCAAGTTACTTCCATTCGAAGTCAAATGCTGCGTTGCTCAAATCCCACTCATATCTCATCTGTCAGTATATTTAGTGATTAAAATGCGGAGTTGCACTAAAAGAAAAAAAGGAAAAAAAAAAAGTATACTTCAAAAATCGATTTGTAAGCAAACAAAGCTATTACAAATTAAAAGCAATGCTCTTGTGTACGCGATATGTATTAAATTCCAACAACGTAGAGAACTTTTTTTTCTTTTTCCTAAATTTTCTCGGGTTTAGGAATTTATTGCGTTTAAAAAATGAATAAACGAAAAGTTAATGCGGATTTATTAAGCATAACTTAATAATTTAATCGTATATTTTAGATTTTTTGTAAGCCAATACACTAATATCTGTAATTTCTAATTTTCGTTTAGGTTAAAATTAGAAAAGCTACTAAATTTAATTATAAGAAAATTTTGATAAAAAAATTTAAAATTACATAATCTGTTACTATGGGGAACATTCATTCAGGTGTAAATCAAAAAAAAAAAAAAAAAAAAACAAAAAAAAAACTGTATCTGTTGATGTAAAAAGGGGGGCTGCTTATGATGTGTATGGTAAACTTAAATTTTTATACGATTATGTTAAATGTGTAGATGAAAACAAAAACATTGAACAGAAAGGACTAAAGAATGCATTAAAATAGCATAGTATTAGAGGCAATGAATAAAATTCAAAATAATATAGACTGTAAGATATAGAAAAATCGGCCGCGTTTGTAGTAGAGAACAGTATGAAATGATAAAAGTGGAAACGAACTAGAAAATGAAATAATACATGAATTAACTCGACGTACCAGCTCGCACGCTCCATTTTACAAACTAAAATTAAGGGTTCAATTCTTTTCTTTTTTTTAATTAAAAAAAAATAAAAAAATAAAATTTATGTAAAATCGATATGTAAACTTCGATAAAGGAAGTATAATTTATGTGAACAACAAAAAGGAGTAATGCAGAATGAATTGAAAAAAAGATAAATGATTAAGTGGTATAACTTTAAAACTATAGAGGAGAGAAGCTGTATTCAGCGCCTTCGCCTTATGATAAGAAAAAAATTGAAATATGTTATTTAAAGGAAAATTAGATATAATTCCTGTACTTCAATCTTTCCTAAGCTCTATTTTTAATCTTCTCTCTATTTAACTCTCCCTATAATTGCTGTAGTCGTTGGGTCAAAGCCGCCGGCGCGCCCAAAAGATAACATATAAGATAATATTAATATTATTTTATATTTTAAAAAAAAATAATAATTTAAAAGGAAATTAAGGAGTCTGTTTTTGCATACCGTTAGTTCGCGCACCACCGGTTATGCTTTTCCTTTGTCGCCAGCGATATCTTTCGCCAAGCGTAAATTTATAAACTAGGCGCGTATTTCACTGTGATGAAATAACGGTAGCGTAGTGAAAACCGTGCAGTATACACAAGGTGCATGTAGGAACTGGCTTAGTACCACCTAGTTGGTTAAATGCTTCCATCTGTGGCTTGACTGCTGTGTATGCTTTTATGCTTCTCAATCCGTTCTTAGTGGTTCAATAACTTCGGAGAAGTAATCACAGCGCTGGCAAACAAAACACGAAAGAGTATCATCTTTTCGAAATTCAACTATTACTCGACACCGATGGGCAACCGGCGTCTTGCATATTGCTCATTTTTCTTTATGTCAGCTAATAGCTGTCTTTTTAGCCAGGTTAATCTGTGCTGCCGATTTCTTTCTTTTTCAATTTACCTTCGTACTTCGCCGTGTTATTCGAAATATGAGAGAATTCACCATATGTATATAATATATACTTGCTCTGCAAGGAGTAAATTGTTTGCTGTCAGAGTCAAATAGTATTTTGACTAACACATTGTACGCTATCCCCATCGGTAACAGTGACAAACAGAGGTTATTTTTAATACCGATAATATACGCAGAGTGTCTTTTTGTTATACTTTCCCATTTCCTACTTATTATTGGCTTATTAAATAAACCTAGTGCAGCTAAATCATTCGTGTTTATTTATACAGTCATACATATTGCCGAGCAAGAGTTCTTACTAACATGCTTAAATTTTCCTCGTTTTTTTCCCCCCTTAAATTACATATTTTCTTTTTAAACGAAATAAACCGAGAAATTATTATTATGCGTATGTCGGCGCACATTCTAGCTGTACACTTATGATGATGTTTTCGAATCGGGTGCTTGTAAAAAAAATTGATATTACCACATCTTTTAACATTCCATTGTTTCCTGTTAATATTATAACTCAGCGCGCATGATTTTCGTAAAAGTACATCAACACATATCTAATGACTTCTATTCGAACAATTCTTCTCTATCGAGTGATTTATTACGGTCGCTATTAGTTCGCGTTTAATTTTCGTTATAAATCGAAATTTGATTTATTATTATTATTTTTATTATTATTTCGAGAAAGAAAATGATATTTTTTAGAAATCTACGAATAAAAATAATTTGAAAAATCGATCAATCTGCAGCGAGGCACGCGTAAATGTTTTTCGAACGTCGGTCAACGCGCCATTTAATATAACTTCACTTACCGACAATAACTTCGTGAATCGGAGCGATATATATCGTTTAAAAACAAACGAGATTTATTACATTTTCCATTAGTAATCTCGTATTATTTCGAAATTACGAAAAACAGGTTGTAACAGGAAATGAAGCATTCCGCCAGCATTTCAGTTCGATATATAAACATTACTAGATCGCGCTCCACTGGTTCAATGTATTACTACTAAAAAGGCACTATGATTAAACAAGTGGGTCCGTCCGCCATAAAATTCTTAAAAAAATAATTATAATCGTATCTAACTGCGCTACACATAGGATTGTATGAAACCGTAGTGTCTGTAAAACGCTGGTACAGAGGACCCCTGGAAAGGTAATATTACAATATCCAGTTTACCCTTAAATAAATTGCAATATACCGCTTTAAAGCGCATAAAACATTTTATCGTACAAAAAGAATATTAAATACATTACGTACGTACGACCACCATTAAAACATCCTTCTATTACCGCGGATCATAAAGTCAATCGGTTAAATTAATAAACTCGGGTCTAGATTTTTATAATTCTTAACTTATAAGCGATTACTACATTTTTCAAAAGCGGCATGAAAGTTTAGTACCTGACATTTCGAAACTTTTCAGTTAAGGAAAATATCTAAATTAATATTTTTGCGTAACTTACGGTTATTTTGTGACACATGCAGGAGGGGTGTTAATTGAAAGTTCTATAATCGTGGAAGAAAATAGAAACAAAAATGATTAAATATCGTGCACTTCGTGAGACCGGCACCCTTTATAACAAACCGTTATTCCCTTAAAACAGTTTGCTCGAAATAAATTTAGAAGCATACAGATAAATATATATATATATAAACTCGGCCACTTTGGCCTCGCAAGGGGCTGTGCCCCTTGACCCCTTATGCTTTCATTCCTGTCTCTTTCACTTCTATACTTTGTATAAAATGATCAAAATTTACAACGTAATTCTTACTGGCATCAACACACACAAAAAATAACATAACCACAAAAATCCTATTCTAACATTTACCTTCCGTTATATAAAATTAAGACATTTTTTCGTTAGATTTTTCGTTACATATTTCATTACATAAAATTGTGACATTTTTTAAATAACAATAACAAAAATCCTATAAAATATAACAAACGTTACATAAAATTGGGACATTTTTCTGGGACATTTAGCGTTACATAAAATTGGGACATTTTTCTGGGACATTTAGCGTTACATAAAATTGGGACATTTTTCTGGGACATTTAGCGTTACATAAAATTGGGACATTTTTCTGGGACATTTAGCGTTACATAAAATTGGGACATTTTTCTGGGACATTTTTTCGAATGGGGGGTAGCCTAAGAATTACGTTGTAATTAATATATATATACAACGTAATTCTTAGGCTACCCCCCATTCGAAAAAATGTCCCAATTTTATGTAACACTAAATGTCCTAATTTTATGTAATGAAATATGTAATGAAATATGTAACGAAAAAATGTCTTAATTTTATATAACGGAAGTTAAATGTTAGAATAGGATTTTTGTGGTTATGTTATTTTTTGTGTGTGTTGATGCCAGTAAGAATTACGTTGTAAATTTTGATCATTTTATACAAAGTAAAGAAGAGAAAGAGACAGAAATGAAAACAAGAGGGGTCAAGGGGCACAGCCCCTTGCGAGGCCAAAGTGGCCGAGTTTTTATATATATATATATGTATACTGCTTTTTCATAACGTTTTTTCATAATTGATATATACATATGCCATGTCATAACATATAGAATATCTAAATATATACATCCGGGTTAATTATAATATGTCTTATGACCATTCCGAAAATTTGTCTGTCCATAAAATGTCACAGGAAATGTCACACGCATTTTGCCATAAATTGTCACCATGGAAACGCAAAAAAAAAAAAAAAAAAAAAAAAGAGGATAATTTATACATATATCGGATCCACTGTACATGCTGCTTTTTGTATCAGGAACTCACAAAAGATGAACTGCCTGCAAGTGGAAGTATTGAACGCGTTTCGCAAATGTTCGCATCGACGACTTCGCCGACAAGTATGATTGGGTCCGCTCTCCTTGGACACAGAGATTTTTGACTTGAATACATTATGCATGATCATGGGCGTCTGTTCGCAGGTACATGGTGTTTACCGACGACCTCTGTCAACCACCGTCCGCTTCCCAGATGACAGATTTACAAGCGATTGAGTAATCTCAGTTCTGCTGCGAAATTATCTGGCAGTCACTACTTTACTACCTGCTCGTGTAAGTGATGCGACAAGCTGATGTCGCCTTCTCATCGGTTGTAAGCAAGATTGGTGATGGTTAGTCCTTACTTCCAGAGGAGAAAACGATGATTGAGGCCCATCTCAGGGTTTGCGAATTTGTTGACTGCGAGTTTCCTTGGGCTATACGCTTGTTCTTCTTCCGCATCTTATATGTCGATCAGTTTAGCGTAGATTCCGTACAAGGCGCTGAAATGGTCGAAGTTCTTGGTGGTGACCTTAACTTGGATTTACGAGGGTCGCATCGTCCCAACATTCATGGAATTTATGCGCACAGAATTCGGACTCGAACTGAAGAATGAACCAACCATTTCCACATCACGCAATATTGTCATGTGCATTGAGGCCGCCGTTTCATGGCACGTTGACGCACTTGAAACGCGCCACTATATCTCCTACTTTAGTACGCACCGTCCTCCCCTTCCGATAACAGCGCATACCTCTAATGTCTATGTTGTGTAAATGGTGCAGATAATTTAACACTTTTGTCAATGATACAGATAATGTAAACGATGTTAATAAATAATACGTTGTAAGTACTGTCAACGATGTAAATGTAAATACCGTATCCGTTTCTAAAGAATCTCACATGTTGTACAGTAAAAAACATATAAACAGGTCGGCTTTCAAACCCGTTGCTGTCCATAAGATACAAAGCTAGCCTAATCAACGAAACAGCATAGATAAAATTCTTATGTCGAATGCAAGAATAAACGAAAGCTGGGATATATTCGCGCATTAATGTATCTGCGTGAAGCGTCGACACTCGTTAAATTTTTTCAAAAATTATGTTTCGCAGTAATTGAACGCCGAAGATTTAATCAAATTTATAAATCAAGAGGGGAGTATTTCGGTTTTTAATGCATTTAAATTTTATTACAAGCGCCATTACGTTAGAAAATTTCTAATACAAGAAATGCCGATCTTTTTTTTCTTTCTTTTTCAGGGGAAAAAAAGAAGAAAAAAAACACGGTTTTTTGGCGGTAATAGTATATTTTTGTAAGCCCCTCCTGGTCAAACAACACAAAAGATTAGCCCTGTTCTGAAGAGATTCGTCGATTTTCATTCCTCCGTCAGGCTTAATAAAATCTAACATCAACAGACATCCGGTGCCATTAAAAATATAATCTTAATCTGGAAAAAGGCCGCTTTCGGAGAATGGTGTTTTTTCTCTAGAAAATGGACACGGTACAACACAGGCCACGACGTCGGCAATAATATTACACTATCTGGCACATTCGGAAAGGGTAATTTTATCAATTTTTATTAGTAGTCTCTTTCTGGTTTCTTTTTCCCTTTCTTGATTTTGATTTTATCAATCCGCGATTTCCAAATGCATTACATTATTTCCTCGAAAGAAAGTATAAAACTGTTCAAACATCGAATTTCTCGATATTACGATTATTATATTTTCCCTAGTTTATCAGCCCTTAGACCGGGTTTTCTTATTTTTTCCCACCAAAAACAAGGATATCATCGTTGTTATTGTTATTATTATTACTATTTCTATTATAAAAACAACATTTTAAAAAGTAAAAAAGCGGGAAATAAAATGTTTCCTTCTTCATTTGTTGTATACTTTTTTAAAGCGACGCTGTTTCATTTCTTTGCTGTAACGAATGAATTAGATTAATAGAAAAACTTATTCCGAAAATTACTTCGGAAAAATGGGCAAAATCCGATGTGTAAGAAAAAAACAGTAAAATAAAAAGAAATGGCACTGTCGTATTATGCAAATTTTCGGTGGAAAAGTAAGCAAAGTGCAAAAAAAAAAAACAAAAAAAACCGTTCGGGTTTGAACTGATATAATATAGGGATGTGGAGAGAACATTTGCGCGTTTAAAAATGGTAAAGATATAAAAGCACTCTAAGCGAGAACAATATGCGTGCGCTACGCAAAAAAAAAAAAAAAAAAAAAAAAAAAAAGGGGGACTCGGCCACCGAAAATAAAATTGGAGAAAAGAGCAGCTTCATTAATATCTCATTAAGATAAAAATTTGAATCTTACAGGTGCGATGTCGGTTTTTTATGTTTAGACTCACTTTTGAAACGTATATACGTATACACACACACACACACACACACACACACACACACACACGGTACCGTGCACGTCCGACACACTTTGTCAGCAACAGAGTAGCGAAACATTTACATGAACTCTCGGAAACGGTGGATAACTGAATTCGAAAAGGAACTATTATCTCGGCAGCAACTTGGCTTAATCGACAAAGCGGCCCCTCATACTAGCGTAACACTGTGCTCCTTGATGGATATTTCTCATTTTCGAAATATCACGACCGCCTCTGGCCATGACACAAGCTATTTTGTCCGCTTACAGTCACCGAGTCGATTTTAATTTTAACATTCGCGAAAACTGGCTAAATGGGGCACAGTGTACGGAAAAGAACGACACGATGTTGAAATTAACGTGAATAATCACAGCCTGCTAAGTAATTATTAAAACGGTGGTGCAATAATAGCACACAAAACGCGGGCACTTGCGTCAGCCCATTATTTCGACGTACTACTAGGTCGCATCATCAGCTCTCTACATGAAATATTTTCAATGTGACATTGTTGCGCGAACAGACTTCGTTTCGAGACTTGGACCAAATCGTGCCTATCGCAATGAATCGGTAACTGCCGAACTAATCTGAAGAACTGAAAAAAGCGGCTGCGCAGTGCCATCGTACGATAATCGAAAAGCGTTCGAATAAAAAACGCGACTGCTGCTTTTACTAAAATCTGTTACAAGTTACGAACGTTGTGCACTGAAATGGTTAACGGTCAGTCGCGTCGGTTTGAACATCGAAAGATGAAAACCTGTCATGTCTAAAAATCGATTTAGAAACTTTTTAGCGCACGCTAAACTGGCCAACATTAAACCGTTTGCGGCCCAACACAAGTAAACCGCGTAATTTGGAAAACGGACACCGACGATAGGCGCCAGTGTGAAGAAAGTATCACTAGCGTTTGTTTAAGGCTTAACTCACACGGACCACATTTCGATCACAACTTTTTGGCTGTGCTGTGGGGTTATACTGCGGTGGTCGAAAAGTGGTCCCCGTGTGATTAAAGCCTAAATGTATGACATAGAGGACCTGCGGATATCAATGAGGACGTTATCGAACTAATAGATGCGTGGAATTAGTATATACTATATAGTGGGTCGCGAAGTGAAGAAGCGTGTAAAAAAATGTATTTAAAAAAGGCGATGACAAAAATTTATCACCCGTAGTATTTTTCAATACTCAACATTCTCTGTATCAATGAGATCGTTTATGTGATTTACGAGAATAACGATTTACCGATTTTGCGTTTATTTTCAAATAAGTAAATAAACAATACAATTACGGAAGCGTTGTTTAGAAATTTTTATACAGTTTCATCTTAACAAGAATAAATCCTTAATCGCCCCATTCTTAGATAATGTAAAATTTATATTTCCTCAGACCAGTTATAGTAATCGAATCGGTAACATTATCGCTTTACGTATAATAGTCGCAACGATAAAAACTTCAATTACTTTTTTTATAATGACAATCATAAAAAAAAAAAACAAAAAAAAACAAAAAAAACCGTAGACACTTTTAAACGATAATTATAACAATAACAACTTAGACGTCCTCTATGCACTATAATATACACTCCAACCAGCATCCTGGTATTACGATTGAGTAGCGGTAGACTACTTTCTTAAGCGGTACATTAATACTTACAGCACGCGAGTCCGTCATAGACATGGATCATACCCTATTTCACACACGCGCGCGTTTAACTCTTAAGCCACTGTTTGATGTATATATATATATATATATTATTAAGAAAGTTATAAAGTAGCTTTACAAAAATAAAGAGACTAAAACATCGCACACAAAGCGGACTAAAATTAAGGGTAATACCTTCGATTCGTGTTTTCGATGGGAATTAAAATGTAATGAGAAAATTTTTAAATAGCAATCGAACAGACGGCTTCAACATGAAAACCGTCCGGCGTGAAAAGGTTTTCTACCAATCTTCGTGCAAAATCTACCGGAAGATTAAAGGACGGCAGAGAGGATTATTTGATTTTTTGAAATAGGACTTTTCTTTAAAATATTCGAGGTAATAATTTAATTTTATTCGCAGTCTAGAATGAAAAACATCGGTACATACAAATGTAAATGGGTCTTTTAAATTTCGCCGACTTTGCTTCGGAGCTATTATAGGCATTTTTTCAATTTGCCTCGACATCAAGGTCTTTTTACCCCTCCGTCCTTTTTTTACGTTATATTTTCTTCGGTAAAAGATCAGAAATCGCTTCTAAATGTAAAGACACCGAACTAGGCAATAACTTAGCCAGTCGGTTGGGGGGGGGGCAGAGGAGGAGTACCGATGGGTTGACCTTAATGTGACTGGGCTTTGTTACGTGCAGAGTAACTGTAGCGACTTCGTAAACAATTTAATTCCCTCGGAACAGCGGAGTGCCATCAGTAATCTGAACAACGGTAACATTAACGTTATATTATCCGAGATACAGCGGAGTAAACACTTTTTATCCTCCTGCGGATAACGTTTTTTTTTTTTTTTTTTTTTAATATCGCAAATTTCAAGTTAATTGCGCACATCTGTCCTCGGTAAGAATTTTATCGGTAACGAACTTTTGGAAATTACCCTCTCAGAATTGGTTAAACGTATTTCAGGGCGTTGCGTGTTTAGGAAAGGTCTTCTTATTTTTTGGGGGGATTTTTAATTTAACTTACACGTTGCATGAGTTATGCCATTGCGCGCATATACCCGTGGAAACTATAGTTCCGTCTTATTAGGTTATTACCTCTTACGAAAGACGTGGCATTTCCTCTTTATTTGCTCTAGACAACTGGCTTAAGTTTGCGCCAGAAACTGACGAAACAGAAGCACGAACAAATGACATTTTCGAATGACATGTGTGAGACTGATTCAAACCCAAGGGACGACACAACATGGTTGCGTGTAACAGCTGAGTGCGGTGAATATTTATATAGTATGTATAAAAAGAAGACCAACGAGACGCTCTATACCTAACTTGATAAAGTCTCTCGTAGTCCGAGTGCCGGTAATTAAGCCTAAAAAGATTTAATATAGCACAAGATGGTGTGCTAACAGAACAGCCTAATGGATTTTATAATAAAACAACTTGCTTTAGAGGCATTGGTTTAGATTGCGCGGTCCATAGTGGCGTATTTCGCAAAGAATTGCAACTTGACCCGAAGAAAATACGGCAAAAGTGGCCGGGGTAAAAGTGTTCTCCGTTCTTCAGTTTAATATTTATTACCGCAATTACGTAAGGCCTTTTTTATTTTATTTTTTGGGTTTACTAGCGGGGAGGGCTTTACTACAGTAACCGGAAGAAACCTAATCTATAGAGATGACAGATGATTACAGACACAGCAGACAGAGATGAAAGGAGACAACGAATAGGAAACACAAGGCTCGAAAGTTCATAGCAAAAAGAGCACTCAAAGAAACTACGATCGGCGTCACTAGCTCGGACCTGAATATCATAAGCAAATAGGCGCCAGGCGGGGGGGGGCTTGAAAGACGAAAGATGGAACAAAACTTTTAATAAAATGATCGCCTCGGTGCTAATTACATAAAGTTGTTAATCGTGATGATCAAAGTCTATCAAGAAAACGTAAGATTTATAACGAACCAGATTATTGTGAAATTGTGTAAGGCGCAGTGGGTCAAAGAGTAAGGCTATTTTTTTTATTGAAACGATTAATTACCAATGTATGAAAAAAGTTTTATTCATCGTTCGATGGTAAGCGACCATTAACGAAACGAACGATTTAGTAACACGGCAAGAGCGAAAAACCGACTGCAGTGTAAAAATGACTGCCACTGTCTGACAAACAGAAGCGAGTACTTCCAGAGGGGGGTCTGGAAACGACAACAAACGACCAAGTAAAAAATCCTAATCTTTCTAAGAAGAATAAACAAAGAAAAAATGGATCTCTTCTGGCTGTCACAGCCAATCAGCGAGCAGCCTATACACAATGGCGCTTGTTCAAATGTAGCGATGTGCAATAAAAAATAACTATAGCAAAAAAACCGTAAATTAATAGGTAGACTAATTGTTTCAAAAAATTAATATGGTGTAGTAACGGATTTTAGAATCTAAAACTGGATGTGAATTTTACAATTTTTTGAAAATTAAAGCTCGGTTCACCACTGAATAAGTTAGTCTCGGTTTCATACACATTTTCAATGCATCGTCAATGATGGGTCTGACCTTTTTATTAGAAAGGTTTTTTTCACGTTTCATTTACTATTTTTCTTCTTCTTCGGGATATATTCGATTAACCTTCTTTAACTGTTACGGTCTTAACGGTGAACGATCTTTATTTATTTTTAAAGAGAGCTGGCTCTTCCCCAGTCTACTACTACGAATGAACTCCACACGAGTTGATAAAATCAGATGATATTCAGGTAATGATGTTCCCCTAGACTTGGAGCGAATATTAAATGAGATGTTTGTTGAAATATATATTATTACGGTTTTTACGTCCATTGTTGATCGATTAATATGCCCGGTTCAGCTTCTGTCAGCTGGTGGTCACGGTTCAGTGGTCAATTTTATTTATTGTAGAAACATAGTTTTTAACGCTTACTCTCCGGTCTATTTACTCATTTATTTATTTTTGCCATTAGTGTAACAAAAATTTTTATTTAGTATAAATTTATAATTTCTGTTTTTACACTTTCTCTATTAGCACGGTACGATTAATGCAATAATAACGGTATGCTTTTGTACATTTTTACAGGGTACTGGCCGCTGGGTACAGCCTGGTGTAATGTGTATGTGTCTTGCGATGTGCTCGCTTGTTCGTCAAGTATAATGCACATGTGTTGCATAAGTCTAGGACGATATTTGGGAATCAGAAATCCCTTAAAAACCAGACACAAGTATGCCACCAAACGTCTAGTTGGTATGAAAATAGCGCTGGTATGGGCTCTTTCACTAGCCGTTTCCGGATCAGTTACTTTTTTGGGTAAGCGCCGATATATATATATATACACACACACGCACAAATATATATATATATATATATATAAAATATTTAATATATAATATATGATATAAACTGCACCCGCGCGAAATCGGACCAAAACTATAGCCTGCATTATAGGTATACAGTTTTTTAAAGGAGTTATTTGGAATTGTTTATAAATTTTAATTGGCCACTTTAATAATTCCTACGTAGTATTTATTTTACCTGCGTTTTCTTTTTTGTCTTAGTACATCAAAAGGGTTTATAATTCAGATCACTGATTTTTTCTTCTTCTTCTTTCGCTGATTTGTACCTAGCCTAACTGTCTATCAAACAAAGGGTCACTGGAGTGTTCACATGTGACGCAAGTACAGCCATTGCCATATTCTTCTCCATATAATAGAGTACTTATATAGTTCTTCCGTGTCATTATTGATTTATTTGGAAGAGCAGCCGCCGACTCATTACAGTGTGCAACCGCGTCATGTGTTTTTGATCTTGTAATCAACGCCTCAATTTTCAGGTACCGCTGGATTAGTTTAGCGGTGACGTACCAACGAGCATATTCGCACGATTTTTAATTTTAAAACCGCTGGATGATTTATTGGACGTAGAGCTCCATATCTTCGTGGTATTACATACTATTAATACTCTGTTCTGTAGCGCCATTTGCAGTTCTAGTCGCCTAAAAATCACAAGCCAGACTAGTTTTTTCAATTTCTGTTTCTATTGTGTTTTTTTCTTTTTTTTTTTTCAAATTAAGGGTTCGGACTAAATGTACTTTGAGATTACCACGTTGCTATCCAAAAATTATCCGGTTATTGTGATCATTTTTGTTATTTTCAGCTCGCATCCACCGAGTTTACATTTCTCTGTAAAGTCGCCACGCAAATCAGCATCCTTTTCTGAGGTAACCAGCATTGTTGTGTCTTCCGAAATATGGAGCTACTTGCATACTTTCATTCGCTGCATAAAGTGTATATAAGGGAGACTATAATACCCTGTGGACCTCCAGGTTTAATAGGATATACATTTTCGAATATTCTTAATTTTTGGATTTGTACATTTCGTATTCCAATTATTCTCTTTTAATAATTACTTTAACATAGTTCGCATTCTATACTTATTGCCGTTTCTCCATAATTATCGTCCAATGTGAACCGCGGTATTCACCTATCTGCTTGATCTCCATCGTCCTTTTTCTATACACTCATTCTCAACCTATCTTATCTTTTTTGCTATCGTTCGGGTCCTCATAATTAATTTCCTATTTTCTTTATTCCTCTCTTGTAAACTTTTTTCCCACATCCAGCTTAGTGATTTCTGATTGACCAAGGGGCTCTAGCTAACAATCGCGTTCCTTCCTGTCTTTTGGAATATATCCTTTTTCTCTAATAATTTTCTACTTTTAATATTTATAACGTAATGTCTGTCGTAAACAAAATCCATATCTCCGAGTTTTTTCATTTCTCTCTTCTTCGCCAAAAAACTGACCATAAAGTTTACATTTTATTCGATTACTTCGGCCGATACTAATAAAAAATGCTTTTTTACAAAAAATAAATACCGACTTCAAGGTTTATTATAAAAATTTAAAAATGCACTAAAAAGTAAAAAATAATTACTCCCGATAAAATATATATATCAGAGTGATATAACTTAAGGTGATATCGTAATTCTTATACAACATTAATTTTTTGGAGTTGGCATCAAATTCATATTAAAAGAATAATTAAAAACTGCATTAAATGTTGATTAAATTGTTCCTAACATGAATTTAATTCCAACTCCAAAAAATTAATGTTGTATAACAATTACGATATCACCTTAAGTTATATCACTCTGATATATATATTTTATCGGGAGTAATTATTTTTTACTTTTTAGTGCATTTTTAAATTTTTATAATAAACCTTGAAGTCGGTATTTATTTTTTGTAAAAAAGCATTTTATTTTTTACTTTTTAGTGCATTTTTATTCAATTAAATTAAAACATTTATTTCCACGGTAAAAACACCAAAAGCTACATTTCCATGGTAATTTGGCAAATTTATAGTATTTTAAGTCAAAAATCTAATCCGACGGTGAAAACAATCATGAATGAAAAGCATCCAAAAAGCTTCAATCTCCCGCATTATTAAGGATAACTCAAAAACTATCGGTCGGACCTTGATCAAATTTAAATGGGACCACATGACAAACGCCACCTTTCAAATAAAAGAAGAATCATCAAAATCGGTTCATCTAGAAGAAAGTTCTGTGGTAACACACATAAAAAAAAAAAAAAAAAAAAAAAAAAAAAACAGTCGAATTGAATACCTCCTCCTTTTTTGAAGTCGGTTAAAAAAATAATCGATTTCATCGATTTTTATTTTGTAATCTCAATCACGTAGAGGAAAACAGTTATTTTCTATTATTATTACTATTATTATTATTACTTTCTTTTTTTTTGTATATTACAATTAATAATATACCCTTTTTATTTCGAAAGAAACAATAATAGTAATAACGACTAAAATAAATGTAGACTCGTTTGATTCGACTAATGTTAGTATTATTTTAAACTCGAATTAACGCGTAAAATATATTTATTAGTCGAGGTGTATGTTTTCCTTTCGACTATTCGACGGTAATGAATGATGGCTTAAAAATTGATAACAGGGATCAATTTTAACAAAATTATTTTAAAAAAATCCCCAATTACATACAGGTACACATTTTTTTTTCTATTCCATTTACAATGTGATTCAAAGAAATGTAATGATTTTAGATTTCAGCTATTCATAATATTAGATATAAAAAGTTTATGTAAATACGTAATAATATACGTATATTATTAAAAATGGAGTATTGGTGGACTATTTACTCGAATAAACAATAATAAGAGTGTCGAGAACTAAAACCAGAACTCATAAAACAAAAAGAAAATTCACTTTTTAAAGTACGTTAATGCAATTTTCGAAATCATCTCCAATTTCGAGGTAAAAGTTTAATTAAAATTTGTCTTATTTAACAATTTTTTAAAACAAACCTTTATCTCGTAATGTTTTCGCGACCATATTTAGTCTCATGGCTTCAGTGTTCTATCGCGGTGCGGTAACCTAGATTCCATTCTGGCGATGACTTCATTCTTTCACGTCGGCCTTTAAATCTTTTCCCTCCGTTATCATCTCTGATCGTGTAAACATCTAATGTTTCCTTCTTTTTCCCAGTTGTTAGATCAACGGCTTCGTCCCTCCCGCAAGAAAGCATGAAATATTAAAGGTATTAATTCAAGATGATAGAAAAGAATTTAAAGAGCTTAGTAAATGTTCCGGGAGGGGGGGGGGGGAATGTAACGACGTGAAAACAGGTTTTAATTGCAATCTGTATAAATTTTACGAATACGCAGAATTTTTTGTAATTAAAATTACACCAACTGCTTCTTTCTTCTTTATATATTCGTTTTTTGACAATGGGCTCGCTTATCTGATTTCATATTCTTGAGCTTCTTTCATTTTTAAGTTTTATTTATTTATTTTACGTGTCGTATTATACAGCAACTTAGGCTAGAGACACGGCAAGAAATTACAAAATTACGAAAATTGAAAACAAGGGGAAGAAAAACGGAAAATAAATAGAAATTAACAAGATTAACAAAATTGTAACAGCTCTTCAACAAATTAGAAGACTTTGAGCTTCTTGTCACCATTCATTATTGAAATATCGCAGATTTTACACCGATAACGAACAAAAAAAGTTTCAACATACATATGTGTTTAATCGATAGAGCAAGCACTACATTTTAATTTATTTAAAAACAATCGGTAACTAAATTAATTATTCAAAGGGATAGAGAAGAGCGGCCGTGAAAAGGGACGGGAATAATTATAACACAAAGTTCCGATTCTATCCTAAAGTTAATTTAAACCGACTATTCTCGAAATGGCGCGAGAAGAATATTAATTAAAAATCGAATTCGAGGCTTATTTAAGTAGAATTTCCACATTAAAGGGCGAATATAACCAATTAGAATCGGAAGATTAGAAGAAAAAAAAAAAAAAAATAAAATATACGAATTAGTCGTTTGCAAGACCATTATAGAATGCGGTATTCTATCGGAAAGATTCAGAGCAAAAGGAAATGCTGTAAGCGAAGAAGAGAAGAAAAACAAAAGAAAGTAGAACACATATATAAAAAGCGTCGTCCGACACCATACGTATCTTTGCCCAGGAGAATAAACGGCAGAAGAGCTGGGAACGTTCGCGGTTTATTGTATAGGTTGTTCCAGCTATTTTTCAACACATTCGCATCCTTATCGGGTCACTTATCCCATTTTATTTTATTTTTAGCAGGAAGGTTCGATTCGGTTACACGTTATCGGATAACATGCCTACCGGCAAATAATAACGGTCCGAAGATACATCATTTTAAAAGTTACCCGAAGAAAAGTTTTGTTTTTTTCTCCAATTCCGGCGTCGTCCCATTTCCTAACCGTCAGCGCAAGCAACCGTAAAATCACCGCGCATCAATTCGCGCTTCTTTTCAAATACCAAAACAGCAATCACTGCCCCAAATGTGCCAATCGAATCACTTCCGTAATGGTAAAGTGGTATTACTGTTGTTGTTCGAACAATATCCCGTAGTGGTAGTGGTGTATATTTCTTCTTCCGGAAACGGCCCCGCCAGGAATCCAAAATCTCCTAACCGTGCCTTTCGCTGTAAGAAATATAATTATGTACACCGCCGATCACCGATTTTAAATATCGTCGCAACATCATCTCTTTCGTCATTTCAACTTACGCACCCCCCTATTCGAACAGCAATTTACGACCTCGGTTCGTTGAGTGGATCACATGCGTAATTCTTTTGCTGCTTTTTTCGTTCACTTCACGGGTTCGAGATCATCCTTATTATCGTAATATTACGGACAACTTTCTCTAATAAACTTTTTATTACTTGCCCTACACGTTGTATGTAAGAAAAAACGGTAAAAGCCTTTCGAAGTATGTGTTTTTTCATTCTACGTCCACATCCCTACAATTGCTCTTCTCGGTCTAGTTCTCTACCTGAATCGCAGAAGCAAACATCGAATCGCTCATATTTTTGATTGTTCAGCGTGTCCGCAAGTAAATAAATAATTATACACACTGCGAAAGTATAACTGTGAAAAGCGTCGCTCCAGAATTCAGTCGATGGAACTTTTTCCATTTAAAATCTCCGACGGAGACTTGAATTCCGTCCCAAAAGTCTTCCAATCAAATAATGGATATAGTTACTGCGCATGATCTCGCTAAATTAGACGATTTGATATTTTGCAGCTGTCGGCACCGCGATGGATTACCTTGCATCGTTTGAAAACATCCGAAAAGGACAAGGGTCCGTTAGAGAGAGATAGAGTGATAGAGAAAATCAAAGAAATAAAAGAATCAAAAGATAAATAATTCTCCCGTGTTTCCGGGTTACAGAGGTGGGCCACCAAAATTTCGCCTTGCGACAAATCATCCGCGTAAAAATTAATGCACCGTTTTCAATCAGGCATAACTCAGAAATGGTAATTTTCTTCAAACGAGCCTCCTGCTGCCGACGAAAATAATTTCATACAATTCGTCAAAAATAAATAGAAATACCGCGCTTCGAACGATTTATTTATTTTTTTTTTTTTTTGACTTGATGCTAAACCGTTTGGAAAAACACTTAATGACGACTATTGCTAGAGATTTCAGAAGTTGCCGGTTCACTAATCTCCAGGGAACGTAATCATGTCGAAGAAAAATTCCTCTTTTCAAACCGTTACTCTTCAATTCTAGCAGAGAAGGTCGTTTTAATTTTTACATCTTTACCGCTTAATATCTTTTGCGCTTCTCGCCCAGCCACCGACAAAATTTAATTATCGTCTCTGAATAATCCTTTTTTGCCTGCACAAATTTTAATCTTACGTCATTTTCGCACGCTAAGAGACGTTTGTGGGTACACTCCGTGGAAATAAAATCAATAATGTTCTCCTCATCGATACGCGTCGAACCAAAAACGGTTAGTAAACACGTTTAATTCAAAAATCTCATATTGGAAAAAATTAAAAATAAATAAAAATATCAGACGATCCATGGTGGCGATTTGTCACTGTTACCCAAACACCAAACATTCATTTAAAAGAAAGCAAAAAAAAGCAAGAACAACAACAGCATAATAAAGTCAACAATTAATAAACTTAAAAATATAAATACGGAGGAGAGTAAGAAATCGAAAAGCTCTTAGTTCGTTTTTTTTTTCTTTACTTTTATTACGCGTATAAAATTTATTCGCGGGCATCTCTCTCCTCGTTACATGTCAACCTATGATAACTTTCCAAAAACTTTCGACCGTAATGAAAGATCATTCGGTATTTTTTCATTATTTCTATCTTTTTCTATTTTTTATGTTCGACTATATCAATAACAAAATTGGCCAATGGCACGGTAGTTAACTAAAGCCGAGGCAAAAAAAAAAAAAAAGCAAGGTACTACAATAGAAAAAAATATGCAAGTTTTTACTATATTATATATATATATATAGTATAAAAAATCGGTCATTTGGACCTCACAAAAGGGGGTTCCGCCCCTTGACTCCTCTTGCTAACATTTTATCTTTCTCTTCTATACTTTGTATAAAATGATCAAAATTTACCTCATTCCTACTGGCATGATACATTTTTTTGTTACAAAATCTAATGGGTGCATGATTAAGAATGACGTTTTCATTTAACATTTAACATAATTCGTATTACTCCTTTTTTGAAACAATTTCATGGTTTTGAGAACTATTTTCTTTATGAACTGTTTAGAAAAAAAAATAAAAAAACGAAAAATTTAACGAAACGTTTTTTATAATTTTTAAATCAACTTCGAATGAAAAAAGGAAAATAAATAAGAAATATAGACAGTTCGACAATTTCAATAAAAAATAAACAATAATGCGTTTATGAAAATTTCCATTACCATTTTCGGACGCGAATTTATTTATGCATACTTTTTAAAGTATTTTTCATATTTTTCATAAAAAACCACAAGCGTAATAACTTTTCCATCGCATAATTTCAGGTTTACATAATTCGCGCAATATCATGCCGGAGCCGAGAGTGTGCGCCATCAATAACAGAGCGTTTTTCGTTTTCGGTTCGTTAGTAGCGTTCTACATTCCTATGCTAATCATGGTAGTAACATACGCTCTAACGGTGCAGTTGTTGCAGAAGAAGGCCAGATTCCTGGAGAACAAAACCGAAACTGGCCGTTTAAGAGGAAACGATACTTTTCGGAGGATAGGGGGTCGATTTCGGAGAACTGAAAGCACCGTAAAAACCGCAACGACCGTTGTTAGCAGTTCGTCCGAACGACTGCCGACAACCTTTACTTCGGCCAGAAACGAACTGCCAGCTGCCGCTACTGTCCAACGATCGCTCAGCACTCGCTTCAATCGGAACAGTTCAACAACAGCTGGCAGTAGTAGTTCATTTTTCAAAACACGGTATTATATTTTTACTTAATATTTATAAATAGTATTTTTTTGGTTTTTATTTACTCTTTTCTACTTTTTTTTGTTTCTTCCTTTATTGAATTTATCAATAAAAATTTATTGCGTTAACCTATTTCTTTTGATAAGAATTCGAAAAACAGAATTTTCTTATTTTAAAGGGGATTGTACTAGGGCGAAAGTTAACCTTAATTCTCGAAGCACGAGTTTTCTTTTGAAATATTTTTCTAAAAATTAAACACTGATTTTAATCATAGATGTTTTTTTATACGTATACGTATTTATTTTTTAGAATAAAAAAAATGTTCTCGCTTATTCAAGTATTGAATAAAATCACGAGCCCAAAAAACAAATTGTATAAATGACTATTAAAACATGAAGACAAATGCGAAATCAACTATTTATAAAGTGTAGATAATGTTGTATAGAAAGTGCGTACATGATTATTAACACTTTAAGTCCCATGTCTCAATGAAGCTTAAAGTGTTCCATCTTTTTTAAATTTGGAATTCTAATAGTGCGTGTCTTCCCTATTAATATTTACCCCCTTCTCTTTGCGGGCTAATTCAATCTGTAATTGGATTTTTTTTCAAAAAATTCGGCGCGAAAATATTAACGCAAGATTGGCTTCTCCCCCCCCCCCCCCTTTTTACACATATGTATACATTTGTGATTATTTCAGAGTTGAAATATTATTTTACGATCAAAATAACCGCAATGATTTTAAGAATCTTCTCTTATATACATATATATATATATATTTTTTATTTATTTTTTATTTATTATTTGTAAAATTACTCCTTTCATAATACAAAAATACCAAACCAACATGGTCGTCAATGTGCTAAAATTACCTATGAACGCCTGTATTATAGAGCAATTAAGAGGAAAAAACTGTCCAGACCGAGTCCAAGACAGGATAAATTCTCGAATTCGACTAACTAGTAAAAGTACAGCGTACAAATTAATGTTACGTCGAAAACATTAAAGCGGTGTCGTGTAATGTCCTCAACTTCATGGTCGGAATTTATCACATACTTAAGGCCGGTCTCTATCAAAGTACAACGGTTTACCGCTGCCTAGCTACGCAACGGTTGCCTACATCAGGGTGGCCATTTTTTCTTTTTCAAAATAAATTTACCACAATTTTCCAGATTTTTTCAGTTCTTTTCTCGATACAGAAAAAAAGCAACAGCCGCACAGAAAAAAACGTACATAATTTCTAAATATTTCGCGATGTGTTTTTTAATCGTAGCCCGTGTATTATAGTTTAATCTCGACGGTAAAATCTGTATCAGCTTAAAATGTGTTTACTGCCCGTTAAAGAATGAATTAAATTCGATACCACCTTTAATGTTCTCGATTACTAGCAAAATTTAACGAAATTTTTTACAATTAGGAAAGAAAGAAAAAAGGAAAACAACAAACGAACGTAGAGGATGTATAATAATATCCTGCGCTGAAATAATAATAAGTGACGACAACGCCAGTAAATTACCCCCTCCCCAAAGTAAACGAGCGATAATAAGGGATGTGGAGCTAGGTTAGGAAAAAAAAACAAAAACGAAGCAACTCATCAGAATAGAATCTTGATCGTTTTCCTTCCTTTTCTTATCTGCTCGCGAGAGCTCCGACCGGATCAAAATTAAATTCGGAAGCTCAACTTTCGCCTTCGTGACCGAATTCGATTTACTTAAATTCGACCGAGAGCGCTTCTTTAACGGACCTCTATAGTCTCGGACTGTTGGTAAAAAAATTAGCGAACCGTACCCAAATCGCTCGTTAAATGAGTCACTCTGTTCAAGGACTTACTTTTGATGGAGTAAATTTGTATCTGTCTAGCTGATGCGCTTCCTAAATGACACACTCCCGCCTACGCTCTTCCGAAATAAAAACCATTTATCATTTGAACGGCAATGTTGATTTCATTTAGAACTAACATTTTCATTTAACTTCTCGCTAAAAGATAAAAGCGAATGGATAATGGCGTGGTTTGACATTTGCCGAAAAAGTAGCGCGATTAATCTGTGAGCGATGTGTATGGCGAAAAAACATCGGATCGTAGTCTCACGAGGGGAACTGAGGTTTTTTTTCGTTTTTTCGACGATGCAGCCGCACGCACGCATCAATATTTGAAGGTCGTGGGATTTTACTTAAGGAAACATCGAAGAAAAATGTCATCATCAGATTTGATTGACGCGCGAAAATACTATCGTATACGAGACCGTTTTAACATGGGGCACACGACATTGCTCGTTCACCGGCATCGATAGAGTCACGGACAGCGCTTAAATTGTGTACCGCGAGATTTTAATTCATTCGGCGGCAAGTGGAGATACGGTTAATAGGCACATCCCGCGATCTGAAAAATTCACAAGATTACTCTCCGGTTTAGTTCATTTCTCTTTTTTTGACGTGTCCGGAATTTTGGTGGACATGTTAGATGTGTTAAGCGAAATATGGGGGGGGGGGGGTCAAATTTATGTTTTTCTTTTGCGTATCTTTATCATTGCAACAAACGATCGCTAGAGAATAGTTAATCGAAAATTTCTTCTTCGACCGCTACGTAAAATAAATGTACGCGGCGGCGACAAGTTAATAATCTGCCGGTTAAATGCCCGTTGTTGTTTACCAGACGACCGATCGAATCTACAACGTCGTCGCACTCGCAGTCCAGTCTGTCCGATGCATTAGAAAACAGCAGAACGATATCGACGATAAGCGAATCGATGAACCGAGAGAACGGCGAACAAAGCAGACCACCCTCATTATCCGAGAATAATACTAATAATAGGAAACTTCGACTAAAAAGTTTACGACTGCAACTCAGTGTGAAGCCGACTTCAATAAGGTAATTTTGTCGCTTTTCACGGATGCATTTTATTTTTTCGAATTTTCACCTACGTTCAAATAAAATCAAAAATACGTACTTACCCGTTGTTGTTGACTGTCGATACACATCTCATATGTGCGCATTAATATAAGTAAAATTAATCATTCTTTCTTCTTACCTGTGTAAAAAATAGAGAATAAAATGTGTAAATAAACGAAATTGAATTTATCGGAAACATTTAATATTAAACAATTTCGCGCACATTTATATTCATTTACGCAGATAAATTATCGAAAAACTATTAACAAAAAATCATTCGCCTTAAAGAACGAAAATTACTAAAAACAAAAAGGCGATATCGCTAATGACCAGCAGCATTATTAAATCCGTGCGCTGGGACATACAAGAGCGGTACACGTTGACTGATACAATATGGGGATTCGCCGGTGTATCATATTTGAAATATTCATTTTACAGCGAGATTTAATCGGAACCAAGTATGTGTATATAGTCTGTCAAGCGAAAAAGGTTCGCCGTTCGAGTTCCGTTGCCTAGCATCATACTCGAATTAGTGTACTGGTAGTAAAACAATACTTGACGTGTACTTCAGTATTACCCCAAAAAAATCATATTGTCTAAAATTTGGGGTAGTTGCAGGTTCAATGCCAAGGTTGATTAGAAGTTTAACTTTATTTACGACTAGAATTTATGAAGCTATCTTAATATAGCCAAGAGTCAAACAAAAACTAATTTAACAGTCGAAAATACATGTACGTTACAGTTGATAACAATAACAAACGTCGAAAGAGCGTGTTTTTTAGCGCAAAAATATTTCTGCTTATTATTAAAAACGAAGAAAAAAAAAATTCGGTAATTTTAATAAGATGAAATTTGAAATTAGGTTCCTGACAACGAAGAACAAACGTCAAAACGTAGCGCTGGCGGCGAACGCGGTTAGAACGGAGCAGAAAGCCAGCAAAGTTTTAGGCTTGGTGTTCTTTACGTTCGTTCTGTGCTGGACACCATTCTTCGTATTGAACATCATATTCGCGGTATGCCCGAGATCACACTGTCGAATACCGGATCACATCGTAGACATAACCTTGTGGCTCGGCTACGTGTCATCCACCATCAATCCGATCATATACACCATCTTCAACAGAACCTTTCGCAACGCATTTATAAGGTAACCGATGAAATTAATCTCCTTTTCCTTTTTCTCTCTGCTATTAAATAAATAAATAATAAGAATCCAGATAATACACTCTAGTTATTCTACGGTTACCAATAGCTGGCCGAAAATCACCATACCGGGAGCAAACTAGTAGGCCGCCTATCTCTAGCTGCGCAACAACGCCCCAACAAAATACCCGAAAGCCGAGATGATATTTGTCCAAAATTCAGCCAGAATTTTGCGTTAGCGAATATAACGAGAATTTTTCGTTGTTTTCTTTTTTGGCCGAGTTACAGGTGTAGGTGATCGAGTTTATTAGAGCGCGAATAAATTTCAAAGTCCGACCAAAGTGTCCGAGAAACAGTCAAAGAATCGAGTTCCGCTTCTTCCATTTTTTTTTTTTTTTTTTTTGTCACTACAGGAACGCTGTGAGTCGAGACTGGGGATGGATGACACTATACTTTGACGCGATAAAAGGTGCAATAAGGCTTTCCAAAATAATTCGGTAGGCGGAAAAAGCGATACTGCGATACCCGAGAACCACATCGAAGAGACGGGTCAGCAACCCCCCCCCAAAAGAACCAAGGATGGTACCAGAAAGAATAAAACGACGACCGCGGGAGTTTCTACGTCAGACGACGGAGTTTATTCAAAAATAGGGGCGAGACTGTTCTTAGGAACTTACCTTTAGCTGACGAGTTACAGTCGCGCGATATTCGCGAAGAAATGAACGATCGACGTTGTCGAGTTTCATTCCTGCGACGTGTAAGCCTCTTTCACAAATGCGTTTAAAAGTCGGACTAAAGAAAAAAAAAAAAATTTCACTATCAATCCGTATGAAATTTTTTATTTAACGATCTACTTCGTACTATATATTTCCCCGTTCGATCCGTCCCGATTTTATTTCACTTCGTGACACACACCAATGACACATAATTCTGTAAGGATATCATTTCGTTGTCACACTAGAGACTACTGAAAAGTCGCAGCGCTATGTTACAGTTGTTGCTTATTTCATAAATACGCTTATATTTTATTCTTTTTTTTCTCCCACTGATATCTTTTTGTAGATTTTATATATATATATATATATATTTTTTTTAATAATTACCAATAGTTATATCATGGAAAAATTTAATACAACGCCGAAAAAGAAAGTCGTACCAAATCACATTCTAGTCTCCAGGCTAGGTCAGAAGTTACTATTATTTGATACCCTACTAACTATCAGGCGAATTCAACAGTGGCCGAGATTTGGTCGCGAATTCTGATTTGTTACGTTTTTCTGTTCGCAGATTGCTGCAAATGAAGTGCAGTCGACGGCCCTCCGCTGTACGGTATCGTTCGGTTAACGATAATCGCAGTTCTTCGGCGCTGTTCGCGCAGACATCTTCCGGAACGCCGGCCGGCGTTGGGGTGGCGACGGTGCCGCTATCTCTGAGCGGCGTCTCCGGAGGAACGGCTCCGCTCATCACTCCATCCACTTCGACGACCGGTGGTGGCGGCGGCGGTGGCCAAACTTCGAAAACAACGCCAGCTAGTCAAGCGGGCTCCTCTGTGGACGTCACCGAAAACTCGGACTCGCACTAACGTACCATCTGGGGCGCGGCGAACGTTAAAAAGCGTGCGCATTTTATTTCATTAGTTGCATCTTTTGAATAAAACGAAGAAAAGACATTATTTCTAAGAACCTCCTCCTCCTCCTCCTCCTCCTCCTCCTCACCTGTTTGTGTAATTTTCCTGTTTCGTGTTTTTCTTCTATTTCCTCTTTTTCTTTTAAGTTATTTATTTATTTCATTTTACCTGTTGTTTTTCTCTCTCTTTTGTATTGCAATGCAAGAGTATCGATGTAATCGCGTTTATTTACATTCCATTTTGTATTTTTAGACTAGTAACAAATAGAAATGAGAACGGATTTCGATGATGAATAAAAGTTGAACGATGTTACTACTATTGTTATTACTACTATTTGTTAATACTAATCGCTAAAACGTCGATTTTTTTTTTGAAGTACACTTGTCGAAAGCAATGTGCAGAGTTCTTCGCGCAAGAACATATACATATACGAATTTTTGAAAGGACTCATAACTACACGTGCCCTTTTTTTTTTTAATATATGCCCCCCGATAAACAGGCTTGAAAACGAATTTTACGAATCGTAACTTGGTATTCACATGCCGAACATTTGCGAGGCGTGTTTCCGATTGAACACAGCATTACGTTGTTGAATGTATTACAATTATTTATTTTGCGGAGTATTTTTTTTTTTTTTTTTTTTTTTTTTTTTTTTTTTTAAAGAAAAGAAAACTGAAACAGAAAAGCGAGGAATGCTAGGAATGGAAAAAGAGGAGAAACTTTTTACAAGATTAAAAATAAGTATAGTTAATAGGATGAACCAGGGGTCCAAAGGAGGTTAAGAAAAACAGTCTGCAAACGTACAAAACGATGATAGACGCCAGCGTCCAATAAAAAGAATGTCAACAAAGAGACGATGAAGCGCTTTAATTAATGAGTCAAAAAAACGAATGATGAAAGAAAATTAAAAAAGAAACGAGTGGGAGGGTTATTCACGACGATAACGTATTTGAAACCTATCTGGATCAGTTTGATACATTTTCTCAGAACAGCGATCATATATTAGAATTTTTTTGTACCGAATTCACGCTTCTTTTTTTTATTTATTTTTTAAAAATGTTTACATACTTTCCTTTAGGCGGCAGATACTCAATTATCGGTGTACAAACAACGCTGTTTGTTAAATTGACGCAAAAAAAAAAAAAAAAAGCTTAAAATCTGGTTTTAGAAAATGTAGCTCACCCAAGTTCTGCCGTTGCTTTTTTTTTTTTTTTTTTTTTGCAAACAATGGGAAACGAATTTTATCCGACAATAATAATAATTGATATAAAAATTCAAAAGGCGTTATCACAACAATGCTAAAGCACACTCTCGGAAACAATCGAAATTAGAAGGTAAATTTCAACCTTTAACTTCGGCGAAATACGAAGAATGCTGGCCCCAAGATATACACACACGTGTACACGCGCGTCAATCGCGTACTGACCATAAAAGAAAAAGATAGGAAAAGAAGCTTTATTATTCGGCCGGCAAAGGTATAAAAATTCTAGAAAGTCAAAAGTTCAAAGTTTTTTACATTAATCAGGAATTGTTATCGCCGTGTGAGAATAACTTAGTGCACACGGCTAACTTCAACAAAACGATTCAATGTTTCCAACTCCATTCCGGGAATTTTATAACTTCTCTTCTGCTGCCTTTCCCGCATTGTTATTCACTAGCTTATGAACTTTCCAGCGAAGTTTGCTCGAATTTTTTTTATAAATCGAGCAAACATTGCCGGATTTTTCTTTTCGCTTCGCAAATTTTTCACTTCCATCTGACACCATGGCGTGTTGTGCCGTTTGTACCAGATAAGAAATATTAATAAAATTGCGTTGCCCGCCCCCGCTATCGTTCAACCAGGACCGATAATAAAATCGGAAACGCCCGTCAAAACATTTTCTTCGCCGTTTTCGAATCAGACAGTCATTTTCGACAGTTCTCCGAACTAAATTATGCCGATTAGACAGATATCCCCGTTAAATGTCAAATGTAGTGCGTTGATGGGTTTCTACAGCATTTGCCCATAATAATGGACTCCGGAGTGTTCTTATGCACGAAACTGCCTTTCTCAAAAAAAAAAAAAAGAAAAAAAAAAAGGTGGTTCCGTTTTACAGGTGGTTATCGAATGGTTCAGAGAATATATAGCCACCAAAGAAGTGCGGAAATGGAAAAATCGGCGTTCATTAAGGAGGAGTCGTTGAATAGTGCGGTTGGACAGACCGTTGAATAGAGTAAGGTAGAATGTGGGCCGCGAGATAGAAAATCTGCAAAATGAAGAAAGGAAAGTGTTACTACTAAGTTCTGCAAGGCAATATGCTTGCCACTATTAGAAGAATACCTCTGCGGGACTAGATTCAAGCGGACAAAGGTTACCTGAAACAAAGAAAAACTGGTCCACGTTAAATTCGGTGTCCACCTGAATCTTTCGCGGTAATTTTTTTTCTCTTATTGTTACAAGCAACGTTCAATAAATTGACACCCTACGCCGTAATTCACGAACTGGTGACACAACGGAAACTCCAACTGTGAACATTCCGAGTTTTATGTAAAAATACGAGCAGTAATAATGCATTTTTTTTTTTTTTGTATAAACTTCATCCGTACAGTCTAATTGACCAACAAAGTGCGATTAAATTTTTCGTCTTACCAACGGGAGGGAGGTATATGGAAACGCTCAACTAATTTTATATATATATATAAAAAAACAAATGTAAATTGAAAACTGGTGACGGCGATTGTCGCTCTCATCAAAGAAACACACAACCATGTCCGATATGTTAAATATATGTATGGATGGGTAGCATAGATACACATCATAGATTGGAATATGTTCAGGACGAGCACATTCTGTTCGTCCGGGATGCAAAAAACCTGCACATGAGTGTGTGAATAGACGGAATGAAAAACAGAGCAGTCAAGGATGTGAGACAATCGAATCTATTGCAACGATCTGCTACAAAACAACAACTGGCGGGTGAATGACGATAAAAAGTGTGCTACTGCTGCAAAGCCCAAGAGTCGAGCAAAAGTCAGCAGCCGAAGCAATGGTAGTTATTAACAACTAATTACATTTTTTTTGATCATCATAGTACGGTGTACACACACACACGATACCGCTTTAAAGAAAAAAAGAAAAAACTTATTCTTCAAAGAGAAATATGTAATGTGCAAAAACCACCATTAATTGTTATTAGCGAATGAAATATCTGACAATTACTAGCGTTACCCTACAATTCTGCCCTATTTTCCCGCCTCCTACTGTTAAATCGATAATATACACTTGTCGTCGGTGAAGAAAGGAATGGAATATCTTTTACCGTTGAAGAGGAACGGAATAAGGAAAGTGCGAGATGAGACTTTAAATCAGTAGTTCCGGCCTGGTCTAGTAAATTTCATGTTTTTCTCATAATATTGCCGTCTATCTTCAAGAGGAAATATAGTTGGAAAGGGCTAACAAAGACAAAAAACTGATATGAAAAATCTTTTAACAAAATTGTTACTTATCCGTTATACAGTGTGACTAGTAATTCGATGCATTCCTTGAAATTTGTTATTCTAGAGAACATTTGCAGCAAATTAAGTCCTATCATCTAGGGTTCAAAAATGAACGGTTACTGAGTTATAACGATTTTACGAATTTTTAGAAAATTTCAAACTTTGCATTAAAAAACAAAAAAAAAAAAAAAAGTGGTAAAAAAAATACTTAATTCTGAACAATCAATCGATATTTTTCTAAAAGCTAAAAGTAGCTGATTTATTACATTGACAAAAAAAAAAGTACATGCCTACAGTTATCATAACTTCAGAAATGAAACTATTTAAATAGCCCAATGATAAATTTATTTTTTAATTTTTGTTCATAATTAAACTATTATTATTCGGAAAAAATGTATAACACTTGACGTACAAATTATAGAAATTAGTTCACCGTTTCATTAGCTTTCTAAAAAGGTATAAATGTTACCAGTTTGTTCATGTGCACACAAAGAAAATCACATTAGACTCTGAGGAAATCCTTAAATTCCAAGAATCATACCCTTATTAATATCGTCACGCTGCTTTTGTTTCACTTGTCGTACTCGGGACGGAAGTACAAGTCGGTAGATTTCAGAAACTTTCGGGGCAGTTCGTGGACACGACGGGCGGTGGTTGTTTCAGTCAGTTACTTCCGTTCATTCAGCTGGTTCAATCTAATTACTACAGAGAGCGGATGTACCGTTTAATTGGAATACCTCAGCTCTCATTGAAACCGTGGGATCTGTTTCAAATTGTGTTAAAATTTCTTTTTTGTCAGCAGGATCGGAAACCCGAGGTCTACCGACGTCACTTTGTCGTCGTTGAACACATCCTGTTTCCCGAATCCGTCGGTATGTCGTGCCAAACACACTCACGTCCAGTAAACGGTGGTAAGGGAAAAGTTTTCGACATTCCCTTCGCACTGCAGCGGCATCGCCATTACAAAACCTGTAGCAGAACAAAATATCTGCGTATTCTTCATTTTCAAAACTAACCATTTCAAAAAAGAAACAATATTTTTTTTATGAGGTATTTCAATTAAACGATACATCCGCTCTCTGTAGTAATTAGATTAAAGCAGCTGAATAAACGGAAGTAATTGACGGAGACAAGCACCGCCCGTCGTGTTCACGAATTGCCCCGAAAGTTTCAGAAATCAACCGACTTGTACTTCCGTCCGGAGTATGACAAATGAAACAAAAGCGTGACGGTATTGATAAGGGTGTGTTTCTTGGAATTTAAGGATTTCCTTAGTCTAATGTGATTTTCTTTGTGTGCACGTGAACAAACTGATAACATTTATACCTTTTTAGAAAGCTAATGGAACTGTTACCGAATGTTCACTATATTGTAAAATTTTTACGAACTATCGAGCCAAATGCCTTCTTCTCATATTTCAAAAGATCACGTTGTTATATTAAATCATTGCAAATCATGTAGAACAAGGCCAGGCTCTGCCGGAGATGATTCTAATAATTTTCCCGTAAAAAAGCCTTAGGACTGAAATTTGAAAATGAATATGGAGCCGATTTGAGGAGTAGCATTTCTTGTCAAACCAGTATAGCACACAGCTTGGTGTTATACAGTTCACCCGCGGGCCAAAGGGTATAAAACTTTCTAAATACCTAGTGAGTCTCGATTGTTAAAAGCGTTGTACCACGAAAATAACTGATCTTGTAAATTATTTTGTTTACGCTGTACATTTTTAAAATGCCCCCCCCCCGCACTATAAATATTATTTTCCCCGCAGCGATTGCGTAACGAACCATGAATACGTTTCAAACTTAAAGAGCCAATAGATATTTCAAAGAGCGGGCAAACGAAAAGAAACATTAAGAAGCGTTTACACTGTCTAGTATGTGCATACTTTTTCACTTATTTTCATTTATTTCATCATTGAAATATTTTCGCATTGCCGAAGAAGAAGTCCCAGCTACGAAATAAACATGGCACGCGAAAAGAAGAAAATTAAAATACCGATTTTGAATAAGGAATTGCGCTGGCAACCAAACGGAAACCATTAGAGGCCGGCAGCATCGAATGTTATTTTGCGATGAAAATAATTCCTCCTGCGGACGCGACTTTATTAAAACCGCGAAACAGTTTCATATGTGCGTGCATGCACTGTATAGTATATTTCAATTGTGTCTTTGAGTATTGTCAACAGGTGCGCAAGAGACTGACTGCAGAAGGATGAGTAAAGAAAAGCGCGGAGGCGAGAGCCAGCAGTGTTAGGATCCCGCCAGCGTAGCGGGAAAGCGACCAGTTTCTAGCGGTATGTGATGTTGCTGAGTTCATGGAACCAAGGTGCAGGAGACTCGGTGAAATTGGCGCTTCAAATTAGCCATTTATAAATCCGGGCTCGGTCGGTTCGAATTTAGACTAATTCTCGGCGAACGATGAAGGCGGGCTCAGCCGACTAATTAACCTTGGCAGGATCACTAGGGTGCTAGGGCGGTGATGGTGAATTCTGCGAACAACCTAGTTTTAGCGCTGGCGGATAAACGTTTATCTCCCATTATTATTTGTATCTCGTATGAAACATTTTCCTACACGAATAACTACAGAGCCACAGCGACAACGGTACGGTGCCTTGCACTGTAGTTGTTCGTCAAAATTGTGGGATATCATGTAACAGATTACCAACAGAGGGCTCTCCGTTTCCCCTTCATCGACTTTGGTTTTTTTTTGTTTTATTTTTTTTTTAAACTAATTTATGGGGGAAATTCGTAACGGTCGATACGGCCTTTCGTTCAATGTGCGCCGCTGCCTTAACGGATTCTCATTGTTGTAAACTAAATTGATCTATCCGATTCTCACCATTGTTTTGTTATAACCCCGCGGTCGATTTATTGCAAGCGACAGACGAAGTATATAACGTGCCCGTTGAAACAAGCAAACGGCATTTTTAAGAAAAATATTCCTTTTCAAGAGGTTTCATTCTTTTTGAAGTTGAAATACTAATGCCATTACACAACTGGTCAACTGCGTTCCGAAGGGGGTGAATTTTCTTTGAATTCTACGCTGAAAGCTCGGCAAAGACTGACTACTGATGACTCTCGGCGATGACAAGATTTTAAGCAGGACTAGTTCTTGACTACAAACAGCGGATGTAAAGAAATTGCGTGGTCGAATATACAAATCTCGTTCGAATTTATTCCAAATATCCCCTCCTCCTTCTTTGAGAAATTGCAAAATTTGTCTAGTGTCTCGTATTCCTTCTTCCACCCCCGTGCACAGGCAGGAAGACTATATCTGAAAGGTTCTAGGTCAGAGATAGTAGCCAGTATTGCTCGAAGCTGTTTTTGCAGATTTTACATTATCTTGAAAATGTTCAAAGTAGAACATTTTGTTTTTTTTTTCCCTTATAAATTTTTCATAATACTTCTAACTACATTTTTGTTCTCGGTCTTGTTTCTGTTTTTTTTTGCTTTTAATGAAAATCGCCTACTTTCATTCAAAACTGTCTTTCCGCTAAATAGAGATTTAGATCGTGTTGACAGTTTAACTTGTAAGCTTTGTTTTTCTTTCGTTTTTTTTTGTTTTTTTTAGCTGATTTTGCACGTCGATTTATTTATTATCCTATTTATTTCTTTATTTACGCAGCTTAATTGTTTCCCGTTTAATTTCCGCAATTATATTAATAAAAGCAAAATTGACGTTATTAAATTTGGAATAAAACAAAAAAAGAATATATGTATACATTTATAATACGTTTAACTGATGAAAAAAATTCTTACACTGAAGCCGACTAAAAAGACATTAACCCGAGAATTCGCAAAGAAAAGAAATATAGAATCAGATCTTACGCGATCAGAGACAGCAGACAGAATCCATGAGCTATCATTCCAGAAGGAGGAGGAATGGAAGATACGCAGTAGGGTGAAGATTCATTAGTAAAAGTGGAGAGTACAAGGAGAAAGCGATGTAACAACATTCAAATAAGATACGATCAGCGTCACGTGTAAAAAAATTAAGACGAAGGATGGAGAGGATGATTTAAGGGAGCAGCGGAAAAAATCGGTGTCGGAAACAGTGTTCCAAAATGAAGGCGACAGATTCTAGAGACAGTTGAACGCCGCAAAGAATTAAATTCAGGAAACCAAGGATGAGAACCCGGCTGAGTAGACAGACAAAAATCAGGATTTAGAATGAAGATCAATAAGCGTTGTACCATAATTTAGAATGAGCGGCTACGGAAAGAGAAGTAACACAGTGCGATTTAAAAACGTTAATAAATCGACTGCAAAAAGATTAATGGGCTAGTAGACTCACCGAGTGACACTGTCTTCGATTCCAGATTGCCTATAAGAGGTCAATTTGAAGAGAGTGGTAAAAAAGGTTATATGAATTAGAAAATTATGTATATATGGTCATAGTGGAGTGGGAAAGAAGTGGAGATGAGAAAACACTTTGGAAATCTGATAGAATAAGGTCATTTTGGGAGATCAGAGAAGAGGAGATAAATAGAATGGCACGTAAATAAGAAACTCGAGTGTTTTTAACCCGATGCAATATTTACTTTTAATGCGCGGGGGTAATTGTATTCGAATCTAGATCCTCTCTAGCGGAACACCGTTGCGTCTAATAGTTACGATGGCTGCTGGCTGGAGATAAAAAAGAGAAAATAAATAACCGGATGGGATAAAACATTAGGTGAGAATAATTTTGAAGGGTTGTGGGAGAAAGAGAATGTCAATAAATTTAGGCGAGGTTTAATCATTAATCAGCGATAAATGTGTACTGCCTTTGAGGCGGATTAAGATAGTCTGGTTTGCAAGGTTTTTTACTGCATTCAAAAAAAAAAAAAACAAAAAAAAAACAAACAACAAAAAACGATAAAATATGCAAATTTTAAACAATGCTTTAGCCAGATTATAACGGACTTCGCTATTCACCGTCGCAAATACCAAAACAGATTGCTAAATGTATTACCATAACGGAAATTTATTGGAGAAAAGTGTTCTTTATAAATATTATACAACGCTATCTTATTTTTGCTCTTCTATTAAGCCCCCCCTCCCAATCACAAATTGTGTCAAAATCGGCTACATCTACTTAAACTAACGACAAATCAGCGCGTCAATAGAGGCAGTTACGTCTTTTATGAGATTTTCTCTCCACAAATTTTTACCAATTACGTATTTAATTTCCAGTTTTTTTTTAAAAAAAAAATTCGAAAAGTTTTCCCTTAAGATATTTTATAATTATATCATTATTACTATTATTAGACTCGCCAAGTTAACGTCAAAACTGCAGTATATTAATCTGTGCTTTTTGTAATCGTAGAGGGCTTGAGAATCGATATTTTACCACATATTTATTAACACAAACATCTATAAAACATTAAAAGGAAAACATAGTGAGATTCGCAATCGTCAAACACAACTCTCTGAAGGCAAAGTTACGAGAAAAACTAAAAGCGACAGACGACACAAAACGTTAAACATTAAATCGATAATTGAATAATTTAAAGTTTGGACACTGTGTCGTTTTACAGTTTCCCACAGTAAATGCACACGTATAATACAAAAAGTTTCCATTTATTTTTTAAATCAGTTATTCCGTAGTTTCGCTTTTCGACACACTTCAATGTTTAATGTGCTTTTCATTCAATATATATATATATATATATATAAAATGGTCCAGCGCCAATGGTCACCGTAAACACATCTGTTTGAAGATACTTTGCGCAATCTGATTCAACGCCGCCTTCAAAGCTTTTACAACCGCTGTGTGAACATGTTTTAAGACATGGGTCATTCCAAATTTTTCCAGACAAAAAATGGTTCAAAATCTTTAATACGAAAAAACGCTAAATACATTCGGTAACTAAAATGGTATTTTCCTTGTCTTACTCTTCTGATATTTTGGGATGTGTTTTTATAGAAACTGAAAAGGTTACCGTTTACTAGTTTAATGCCAACCACGAGATCATATTCCGTGGATTTTATTTGTTTACAACTTTACTTTTTTGCTTTTATTGTTTATGGTTATTATTATGAATTTTAACAACAATATACATCTTTGTAATCCTTGACACTTATCTTTTTGTACTGGTCGACCGATGAAAAACACAGTATAATTAACTACGAATATGACAACGAAATATGATACAAAATTAATTAAATTTAAAAATAAAATTCTACGTATCGCTGTTGTCGGTGGTGATCCGCGATCCGTTGGTTGGCGGTTCGTTGATCGGTTGGTACCAAGAGATCGGATTAAATATTAATCGAGCCGTTATTACGTGCGTGTTCCGCGGTTCGTTACAATTTACCGGACTCGCTAATTTCGATAATTGACGATTCTACGTCACTAATACTCAGGATACCGAATATTTCGTAGGACGATAGATCGCGACACAAATTTTATAACTTTGTCTTGACTAGAAGACCGCAATTGCTGTGCCGTGACTGATGGTCAACGTCTGACTGACTAGAGGGAAAAAGAATAATTAACTTCAGCGAAGGTAAAACACGACTGATTTTCTATAGAAATCTCTTCTCCGATTTTTTTAAAATTCTTTCGCCTTTCCGCCCGTGGAGTTGACTTTATCAGATAGATCCGTTTTTCTAGATGGACGGTGACTGGCTACCACAACCGACAACAGGATTTCAAACACACGCTCATTTACGCTCGCACCCCACTCATTCTAAATTATGTTTTATATTTAGATTATTTTCTTTTCATTGGAATTTCATTTGAAGCATGTAATGGACACATTACAAAACATTACCACACTTTGTGAACTTAATATGTTCTCCCACAATATAATTTTTTAATATACATATATTAACATCCATTTAATCTTATTCTAAATTATTATTCCACGGACACTTCAATTCGAAAATTCCCCATTTATCTCGCACCACCAACTCTATTAAATATCATACGAGGATGAAGTACAGCGATATTAAAAATTCTCTGCTCAAAAACAGGAAAGAACGTAGAGAGAATGCGTAAACGTTTTTAACAGGGATTTCAAGATTTCCTTGAGATCAACAGCCGGCTTTCGTTAATCGGCACTGACAATTAATTTTTGCATCGGAAAAAGATGAAAGGAAAATAGAAAGAAACTGAATCGAATAAAATACATTATCCGAAAAGTGAATGAGCGTGTCTTAAACAAATGTATTATTGCCCCTCATTCTGCCGCCAAACCATCGGTAGTAATAATACTGCAGTAACTTCTGAACCGTGGACAAAATTCGAGATCTTTGCGATCAACAGAGATTCCATTTCGTTGCACTAATTCTTCTCGGAGGCGAATTAAATTGAAAACACCTCGTGGCCAGCAGTTTATCTCGAATCTTTCTATGAGGCGTTCAATCTAGATCTGAATACTAAATACCATTTGCGTAACCGTGTTTACATGTTATGTTGAATACTTGGAAAAATGCAAAATTATCTACTTCGATTACGATTATGCACATACGAATTCCGTTTCTGCGGAATAATTCCATTTTCGAAATAGAAATTGTCCCCGACATCACTTTAAAGTTGTTTTGTGTATGTTTCACTTCGAAAACAGAAAATTTTACTTGGCGAATAAATTTTGACATTGTCTCAATGCATTATCGATTTACCGTGCGTCTACCTTCTTCGAACAACGCTCACTCGCTAATAACAATGTGCGGGCGTTTTTGCACGGAAGACGAAGTCGTAAAGCATGTGTTCGCCATATATTTACATGCTTCTATTGTTTTTTGTTTGTTTTTTTTTGGATGGGTGGGGGGGGGGGGGGGTATATCATATTATAGATTGGTAATATTTTAAGAAACTTTCAACGGCATACTTTTTCAGACTAAAACAAAAAAAGCCAATTTCGTCTTCCTCCTCTTGTTCTCGCTCATAGGAGTATTTTTCATCTGTCCTATGTAACGGCAAAAAGTAAATAAATAAAAAAAAAATAAAAAAAAACCAAAAAAACAGGGTTTTCTTCACCACTTTAATCACGACCGAACTTCAAAAAAAAATTGCCTGAAGCGCGAATTTTTATGTTTTCAGTAGAATGTTTAAACAACATTTTCGGTATAATGCAGTTCAAGCGATTTTAAAACAATACCTAATATTCTAAATTTTTTGACTGAGAAAAACATCAAATACAATCCGGATCTCATCCTGTTCCCAAAAGAACCACCATGGGAATACCCCCCATTGATGGTAGACTTATCACTCTTTATCCACCGTACATCTAACGAGGACCAATATACAGCTCGGCAAAAAAGTATCGAAAAAATACAAACTTACACATATGATACACACGTTTATACAGATGGAGCTAAAGCAAATGTCGCTGGCACACTGTCCACTCCCACAGCATGTGCCTACCTAATCTCAGGTGAAGCCGAAGCAGTGAGGCTACATGATGACAGCTCCGCATTAGAAGCCGAGCTATACGAAATTCTCTTTGGATTGGAAGCATGTGCGTGTTGTAAATCTGAGAACAAACAATACATAATTATCACAGATTCACTGGCCTCCCTTCAAACTATTCAGTTACTTACTATAACCAGTTCATTAGTCTATAAAATAAGATCTACAGCACATCGCCTTACCCAAGAGGGGATACAAGTAGGCTTCTTGTGGGTGCCGGCACATGTTGGAATACCCGGAAACGAATGTGTAGACCGGGCCGCCAAGTCAATGTTGTCTGTCCCTATGCCACTCAATGTCCCATCACCAGAACTCACTCCCTTCTTCCACAAAAATATGAAAGAACATTGGATCTCATCCTGGTCCCAACATGCAACTTTCCTAAGGAATATTAAACCAAATGTTGATCCTTGGTGGCCACCGATCCAAATGTCCAAAAAAGAATTCTCTGCCCTTAACAGGTTGAGACTGGGACACACATCGATATCTCACAACCATGTCCTCCAGGGAGCCCCTCCACCGATTTCTTGCCCATTCTGTAATGCAGCAGTACTACCTTCGGTGGAACACATCCTGAAACAATGTCAAAACTCAACAAGAATCAAGGACGAACCACTACACCTTCTTTTAGATAACCGTCCAGAACAGGTTCAGACAATGCTAATCTTCCTTAACAGAAATAATTTAATAAACAAATTGTAATAAATCCGATACTCGTTGTGCCGTAATGACCCTGGCAGTTATACATGGCCAACGAGTAGATTACACACACACACACACAAAAAAAAAAAAAAAAAAAAAAAAAAAAAAGACAGATTCACAGCGAAATTCCCCATTTGACCGAAAAAAGTTGGCTTCGCGCGATTCTATTTTTTTCTGAAATATAAGACACGCCTGAAATGCGAGAAAAAAGATTTCCGAGTTCACTAAGTTCACAGTTTAAAGCTTAAAAATTTCGACCGAGTAGTGAAAGTGAAAAAAGGAAACAATAAATAAAAAAAGAAAAAAAAAAAAAACCAAACCCGACAACAATCAAATAATTCCAATTTATCAACTAAGGAGAAGCAATAGCAGCATAAGGCGGATTTTGAGGGAGTTAGCAGCGACAAAAAGTACGTCTTACGGGTCACAACCACGGCGAATTAACTACTAATCCTATTTCGAAGCATATAATAGTGTTCGCGCCGGCAGCCGACTAGCACAAGTAGCACACACAATTTAGTAAATTTTATTGCTCGACAGAACGGCGAAACATCTGGACGGAGACGAAACGCGAGTCGGGATTATTTTCCAAATTGCGATGCCGAGTAAATTTTCGGAGAGACGCGGCGAAACACAAGACTGCCGCGGTGAAATTGTTTCCATTTGGCAGTGACAAACGAAGTATCGGCAGCGGCTGGGATCGGCGCGGCCCAAAGAAGCGAAATAAAATTAGCCATCTCTCAGTCAACGATGAAAACATCGGAATGTTATCAGAACGGGTTCACGAAAGGGCGGTTGGCGAGCGGAAATTTCGAATTCGAGTAATACGGCGTGCAACTGCCGATGTCATTTTCGGAAAATAAGTTGCCAACGTCAATTGTACAATTTTCCAGGAAGCCACTACTCGCACTAGTAAATTACTTTTCCATTGCTGATTTCGAGGGTTTTTTTTTGTTTTATTTCCTTCTTTGCATAATCGATCAGCGTCGAAATCGACTACTAATTTCGAATTAACCAGTTAATAAGATAAAGCCGACCACCAATACGCACACACCTACACCTATCGTTCTGCTAATCGAACCAACCGAAAGCTTTGTACGACCGTTAGAGTTAATTATCTCGCCCGTAGACAACGTAAGAAACGCAGAATGGCGACACTGTGCTTGAAACAACATTTTTCCGCAGTTAACTTGAACATTTTGAAGGAAATAATAGCTTGGCGATTCTTTTCCTTTTCTATTTCCTTTTTCGAAAGTCGATTTAGATAAATACAAAAGGCGCGCATTTTTCAGCGGCACAACGTGCGCGCTTACGTGCTTAGGTTTGTCGCTATTTTTTAAAAATTTACTAATCATACGCGTATTATATTACAATATCATTCGACTTTCCGATTCACTTTTTTTTTTTTTTAAATATATATATATTATAAGATGATTCTTTTGATAACGCCGGAAATAATATAAACATTTTTTTTGTCGTTACGCGAGCCGTAAATTACTATTATTTTTGCAAAAAAAAAAAAAAAAGAATGACGTGGGCAATTGGAATTGGCTCTAGAAGAACTTTCATCTGAGGTTCCACGGATTTCTCCGTGGCGAAGTCCGACTGAGTTATATAAATATAAAACACTAGATCATCCTTCGGATCTTGCCATCTCTCTTTTTTTCTTCTATATGCTCTGTTCTCTCGAAAAACGTTGACAATCAATCATCCACTTGACTCGTTTTTTTCAATCACATCTAGTTTGAACCATTTCTTCAGACTGTCCATGCTCCACACTATCCGGAGGGCGCTTGGTCGCGTTCACGATTATCCTTAATCTTGTCTCGTATTAAATACCGGAAGCAGCTCGTATTTGTTATTCCGTATTATATGGTCGAACTATTCTAATTTCCTTCTTTTGACAGTGTTAACAATTTCAGTTTTCTCATTTAGACCATGTAGGATTTCGCAGTTCGTAACTTTGCCTGTCCACGGAAGCTCAATATATGTATTTCTGTATACCTACATTTCAAAAACTTTCGAGTTTTTTACATAATGCCACAGGATTCGATGACACACATATAGCAGAACACTAAAGAAGATTTATAATCCCAGGTTCGTTAGTATTTCATTCATTTTCTGAAAATATGTTCTCACCAGTTCAATTCTGCTTCTTATTTCGGTGGATATATGCCGTGATGTCACACATCCTAAATAGCTTAATTGAGGTGGCCTTTTCGACCTTTACACTATCGAGCCGAAGTGTGCTGTTGTTATTAAACGTGTTCTGTATATATTCCCGATAGTCGTTCACTTTGTTTTTGTCGCGTGTATATATAATAATAATACGCGTATGCCCATTTTTTTAAGGTGGGTTCATAAATGTTTGTAGTCCCGCACAATTCTTACAAAAGATAATCGGTTTCAATTGACTTGTCACAAAATGAGACAAATGTCTCGTAAGCCTAACGAAAAAACGTTATCTTTCATTATTCCAGGCGTAAGAGAAAAGTCTTTAATTTATAACCGAGTGGGAGTTTCTAAACATTTGTCTGAAGTCTTCGGAACACGTTTCAAGTCAAGTTGATCTTGTAGTTGCACTATTTTTAATAAAAGTCTGTGTGCGTACTATAATACCTCTGCGGCGTATCTTTCCAACTGGTCTTTTGCCCTGCTGTTTGCCTTTTTGTCTAAATTGTCTACTGTGTTCTTACGGACAACAATTTTTTATTTCAAGTCCGATATATTCGCGATTCGGCTTTAATGACACCAAAGACGAATAAAATTTTTGCGATTCTGACGGTTTTCCAAAACATCACAGCCGCTTGGAAAAACCGGATGATATCGACTGGTTATGGAAAAGAGAAAATTATAATCTCAAAATGTAGATTTATCCGCTGAAGACAATTAGTAGGCGTGTCTATGGTCGGCCTACTCAGAACAACGCTGCAGTAGTGCTTTTAACGGCTGCACCTGTCCGACGACACTTCCTTCCATAATAAACCAGAATGTCTCCGTGTGTTTTGGATTGCACAGCACAACCGTGTCCTCTGATTACAATAGAGTCTCCCGTTTATATCATCAGAAATTACTATTAACAGAGCTGAGTTGATGACGGTTGGCCGGTAGCCAGCTTGCCCGTAGAAACTTCTCGGCGCGAATAAGTACGCAAACGTAATTCCTTCGTAGTCTCAGGGAGGTCGTAGTCTTAAGTGTAACTTTTTTCCCTTTTCCCGTATCCCCCCGCTAATAGGATTATGCGCACAGAGCTCGCACTCAAATTAATATTACGGTATGTCCAAAAAAAAAAAAAAAAAACAACAAAAAAAAAGCTAAGTAACGAACTACCCCCATAAGAAACTCCTTTAGTTTGCGGAAAACAATCAAGGCAGAGCGGTTAGGACTTCCGATGTCGTCCAGCAGCTGCTCAGAGTATTATTTCCTAGAATTCTAAAACTCGAAAACTATGTCTTGAGCTCGCAGCGACGAAGTAGGTTTTGATACATTTCCGCGTCTTTCGCATTCATCATAAGCCGGTGTAGGTATATTACGCATACATTATTGTCGCCTTTGTCTGCCGCGTACATTTTTTTTTATTCCGAAAAATGGTAAACCCTGGTTTTTTTAAAACCGAAATAACCAAGCCACAATAGTTTTAAACCGCGACTTATTCAAATTCTAAATTATCTCAAAATGTGATTAATACGAAATTTGCTATATTGAAATTTCGCGATATAATAGATTTGTTCGCGATATTTATATGAAGTTTTGAATATTACGCAAACTAAAATAACATTTTCAAAATTGGAAAAGCTGTGTGATTATAGGTTTCATATTACGTGTGTGATATTGTTTTATTTTTAAATATTTCCGGAACTCGAGAATAATACACCTTAATTGATCTCCTATTCCGCATTATACTAAATTAACATGTCATCATTATTATATCGGAGATAATAAGAAAATCTTATTGTTGTTTTTTTTTTTTTTTTGTGTGTCATTCACAAATTATCTAACATTTTCGCGATAAGGAAGTCGGTTCTCGAAAATGTTTTTAATCAGCGCGAAAAAAAATTATTTTGCGAAGAATAGGATAGCCGTTGAAACCAGCTTTCTCTATAATTATCTGGGGGAGTCCAAGATATGTTTTCAAGCCGGTACAGTGTCAGCCACATTAATATCCGGTCACGGCGTTGCGGAACAAATGAACGCAGCAAGCACATGGAAGTAAAGTTTTATTGGTAACTTTTTTAATCAAATAGCATGAAACCTTCTAAATACATCCAAGTACAAAAAGAAAAAAAAAGAAATCGCAAACGAAGAAATATCATAGTTCCGATAACAACGAACAAAAACTCGAAATTGGTGCGCCACAGTGATATTCCGTTATTGGTAAAATAAGAACTTATACTCCTCCGATAGGGTAGACAAAAAATCAGTACTTTGTATGCTAACCCTTTGCACGGATTACACTTTTCAACTGACGTGGCATCAAGAAAATCAAGTAGCGACAGTAATATAGAGGAATTTCGCTCCATACTTTCAGTAAGAGCTCTTTCAACTGGGCACGACTGGTAATTGGCTTCTCACGTAGTTTCCCGTCTAAGAAGTCCCATAGATTTTCTATGGGGTTCAAGTTGGGAGACTGCGGCGGGGCTGGCATGACAGAGCGGTAATTATAGAGCAGCTACAACCCCGAATGTCAAGTGTTCGATGATACAGCTGAAACGTGTTCTATAGACTCACTTCCTTGGTGCTTGCACGTAAATTGGTTTTCAAAATCTCAATATAAGAGGCAGCACACACAACTCAAAGTCCCACTGCCGGTAGCCGCAAAACTCCCCCACTATGTTTGACCGACGCAGTCAAATTCTTTTTTTCCAATTCTGCATTCCGCTTAGGCAATACTTTTTGTTTTCCGTCAGCGCCAAAAAAAATTAAACTTCGATTCATCGGTAAATAACACGTCGTGCCAGAATTCCTCGTCCTCGTATGCAAGTACTTCTTTGCAAATTCTATTGCGGTTCTCGAATTGTATCCCATATTTTTGAGTGTTCTGCGTATGGCTTCAGCTGAAACCAATTTCCCTGTTCGTGCGAGTAAGGCTGCTACTAATTTCGGAGCACTTACTTTTGGATTTACTGTTACTTGTCACCGAATAAACCGTGCATCAGAAGCGTCCATTTTTTCGGCTTCCGTTTTTGCGGAATGGAATAGTCTATTTAACCTTTCCTTTGTGCCGATAAAGGTCATTTACGGTGCTTCGCGACATATTTAGTAACCAAACTATCTCACCGGCCAGTACACCATTCTTTTTATGAAAAATTACGAGTTCGCGAGTCTTAATCGAAGTATTTTTACTCCTACGCGACATTTTACTTTTCCGCGCAATTCAACGCCGCGACCGAATATTAATCTGGCTGTGACTGTATAATACCTCTGTATATATTCACAGCGCTGGTTCCTAATGAGACATTTTTATTTTCTTTTTTTGCGCCAAAACTAATGAAGACAACAAAAAGGGGTAAAAAACGGACACTATTATATTACCTTTGTCAATTAAAATAATTAAACTGGCCATTCAGAGAGTTTTAGTATATACTTAATGGTTTAAAGTATTGAGAGTAATCGAGCGTAAAATCGGATGTTTTACCAATTTTTTCTTTTCATGTATTGAGACGGATTAGAGCGGACAGAATTATAAATTGACAGTAATGGCTTTATTTCACTTCAGTTCGATGGAGCTATTTTTAAACCGGGATGTGTGCAATAACGATCGGGGAATTTCGCTGCCTAGACAGATTTCAGTTTTGTTGCAGCTTTAACCCGGCTGGTTCCGGCGCGGACGGTTTGGTGTGTGCGTGTCCAAGTGGGTGAGCGGTTAGCCGAGCAGCGCGTCTTCGACGTGGCTTTTGTTTCGAATTTCTAATCCGTTCCTTTCTAGAGTAATTTTAAGTTAGCCGCCCATGACGGAATTTCAAAATTAAATTGAACTAAAAAAATTTCTCTCGTTTTGTACCAAACTCTGCTGATAATTAAAAATTTCGTGCTAGCCGTAACGCGGTATATTAAGAAAAATAGAGTCTCTCGCCCGGGGGCACTAACTTGACGATAGCTCCACAAAATTAGGAGATTGCAAAAAAATGATTATATCCGCAGACAACAATAGTGTTGCGCCGAAATGTGCTGGTAATAAAAAATTTTGTGCGTTACCTAGCTATGGATAACTGCTACGATTTGTCATTTCATGATTGAGCACGCCTTTTATCCTGCATGCCGTTCAACAGTTTTCATTATTCATTACATCGCACTAATGACTTAATGTTAATTCCAAATCGCTTTTGTTTTAACAGCCTAATTTACTTATTTTCAAGATCACCTTAAATACTACTTTAAATGGTGGTTTCTCTATCGTGCTCCATGCGCAGATGGTAGTGACAATATTAAATTTACAAAGCTATATTACACGTCTTCCCCATTATTCCTTTATTCGAATATACTTTATAGCCATTGTGAATTTAATATTCAGCGGTCGAGTTTCCTAAATTCAACTAAATTATTAAGTTCTTTTACAACGAAAAAGGTCACGGTGCGTAATGGAATAAACATAATCTTAGCTCAAATGCAAGACACAAAAATGTCAAAAAACAAACTGTATTTGCAAATTTTAAATTAAACAAGTATAAAAATTGAGTACGAATTACGAAAGTAAATAAACAAAATAATTTCATAAGTTAATTTGTGATTATAACACTAGATAATCTAACGCAATCACAAACTGACTTCAGAACAACTACGTTTTACATGATGGCCACTGAAATATACTTCTGGTCTAAATTCTTCCAATTTCCTGATTACTATATAATTGTATAAAAAGAAGAATTGGTCTGATCTTTATCCTTCTTCTTTTTCCAATCCTGCTTCCTTTTACTTATCCATACAACCCATTCCTCCTCTTTTGCCGTGGTTTGTTAATTTCCCCAACATGAGGCGGTCAACTATTTCATCCATAGTTAGACTTCGGTATAATCATAGCTTGCTTGCTGCTTCTTTTTTCCGTTTCTCCATTACTCAGTCTCCTCTTTGTCCGTTTAATCCTACAGAAGCAAACTTCGTTTGTGATGCGAACCACATTTTACTTGAATGTCCTTCCATTTCTTCAGAACGCGCGATACTGTATTCCGGTCTTTTGCGTTTTGGCCTCCCTACGCCCTTTAGCGCTCACAGCATCCTTTCTTTTCCGTCTCCCTTGGTTATTCCTTTGTTAGCTTCATTTATATGTTCCATTTCTAATATTTTTCCTTTATGATCATTAATGTTGTCATACCGTTGGATTGAGTAACGTCCTTAGCTAATAAGCTCAAAATTTAAAAAAAAAAAAAAAAAAAAAAAAGATTGCAAAAAAAGGAACGTAATTTTTTTTGTTACTATTGGTAATATTTGTCCGCCGCAGCAAGAACTTCGTAATTTACTCTGAGTAAAAAATGCATTTATTTTTCGTTTCAAATGATTTTTTCTTGTTAAAAATAACGTTTTTGGTTGTTTTACTTTTTTCTCGGTTTTACAACAAAATTCCCGGTTTATTCCCGGTTTCCTCGGTTGGGTGGCTACCCTATTATTAGGACACTCCAATGTAGTTTTATTGTTTTCTTTTTTTTATTGAAGTATGATATGTCATGACTGTGTCGCTGACGGTGCATATGCTGTATAAGTTTGAAACTGCTCGACGAATAACAGAAAAAAGGTTATTGATTCAAAAACGTAGCCTCTACGCCTTTACAGTTAGAAAAAGTGTGTTCTTCTGTGGCAGCTACTTGTAAGACGAAACGATCTACCGGTGTAATCGAAAGGTTATTGCTCTGAAGATTCCTAGTTGATTTATTTAGATCAGGAATTTCGGGATAAATGGCGTAATGATTGTTTTCATTCAAAATCGTTTTAATCGTCGTCACCAAAATTATAAAATTCGTAATTTTTTCTTTACGTTTTCAATTCAAATTATATTTTTCGCTTGGTTTTTTTAATTCTCACGAACTCCGTCAAACTATCCGGTAGTTAGTCTAAAAAAAGACTTTTTGCGAACGTCGCCTAGAAGTTCTACGGAAGACATGTCTATGATTTCCTCAAAGAATTTATTCTTTTATAGTTTTATCTCGAAACTGATTAAATAATAATTTATACGTGTATTTAATATGTTGTATACGAAAACATTTGAGCATGGGCCGCGTGTAGGCTGTGTCTGAAAAAACAGAAAAAAAATGACGATTATTTTTATTTTCCAATGATATTGCACAAACAGTAAACGACTTCCCTTGTGGAAAATAGCTCAGATCATGGAGATAGCTTAGAAGGACGTAATAACTAGTTACCTACATAACTAATGTATTCATCTAGGAGAGGGGAATTAAAAACTATTTTATATTTAACATGCATAGTATTTATTGCACATTAGTGATACTTAACAAAGGTCTGTAATAGGAAAAGTACGATATGTAGTTTTTAGTTTCTAGGTGATCAACGCGACCTTAAGAAAACTAGCTTACTTATAAAGGCAATTTCTGCCACAAAATTCCCTCATCATATTCCGAATTTAAAAAATCTGTATTTAAATTTCCCGCCAAAAGTCATTTCCAGTCACGCGATCGATGACGTCACTTCCGCTTTTTTTTTTTGGTGGTGCAAATTCTAGAATGACCCCCCACAACTAAGACATATCCATGTCAAACTGAAATGGAAACAATAGCGGATTCATTAAATTTACATCCAAAAGTATTTCAAACAAAATAAAATAACTGCACAAAATTACAGACACAAACAATTTCAACAAGATAAATGAACATATAAATGAAACGAAAGTCCGGTGTCGTTTTATGATTCATACAGTATGGCCGCTAAGCCTTAATAATTATATTTTTATTTTAAGATAAAATAGCAGTTATCTCGACAATCTACTCTATTATTATTATTATTATTATTATTACACGATAACTTATTGTAAAATAAAATGTTGATGGACTTTTAACATTATTGAGTAAACTGGAAAATTTAAGTAAAAAGAAAACGTGTGATATGGACGGAACAAATCGACATGAAACAATTACGACTTTCGGATACATTGGCTTTTTGAAAATTTCGAAATTTTGGAGAAGTTATTGTCACCCGTTTGAAAAAACTCCTTGTTAAAGGGCCGCAATTTTTTATTACCAGCACAATTCGGCATAAAATTATCGTTATCAGCAAATACAAGCAGTTTTTTAACATTTTCATTTTTTTTTGGGCGGGGGTTGCTGTCGCAAAGTTAGTCCCCAGCTCAATTTTTTCAATGCTCCACGTTAAGGTTCGATCCCAAAAATTTTAATTATTAGCACAGTTCGACATTACACGAGCCCAGTCTGTTTAGTTAAATCTGATTTTGAAATTCCGTTATAATTGTGGGGAGGGGGATCACCTGATGCTGCTCGTTTCTAGTCGTATAAGAAACCGATCGCCCCTGAATCGCCGTATCTTTACTCACACACATATATATATATATATACATATATATATACACATATATACTTTTTGTTTCTGATTAATTATTCTTTGTAAACCTGAACATGATTGTCAATTTGTCTGTCTAGTCTGGTTTTTATGTAAAATCGCTAAATCAGAGAATATTTTTGGTCTGCGTGAGTAGTAGTAGCGGTCTACTGACATTGTGATCTACACTTCGATTATTTAGTTATCGTTTTTGTCTTTTTACGGTTTCCTTCTTGTCTCGGAAATAGATTTTCATAAATAAAAGCATAATGCTTGACGGGAAAAAACAACACAATTAATTGCAAAAGGATTTTTTTAAAGAATTTTTGAAGAAAAAAAAATTGCGTAACCTACTAAAAGACTAATTATATATATATATATTTTTTTTCTTGTTTGGGTTTTTCCCTGGGCTTGTCAGCAACGGACGATTACCCATCGACACGTGTACATAGCAGCAATTAGGAGTAACAAGGAATGGAATCTGACAAAGAATGCTATACCAAGGATGGAGAAACAATAACAATCAACATCGAAAAATGCCAAACGTATGCATCCTGAAAAGAAAAGCAATGACATTGCCGAAGGTAAGAGCAAAAGGAGTTAGCTGTCCCATACCATGGCCACATCTGCAATTACAGAGCCTAAAGTACCAACGGACAAAGGAATCGGGATATATATATATATATATATATAATTCTTCTATGCGTGTGTTTGTGACTGAACTCCTCCTAAACGGCTGGACCGATTTTGATGAAATTTTTTGTGTGTGTTAAAGTAGATTCAAGAATGGTTTTAATTCACAATTCGGTCCACTACACGAAATATGAGGGTTTTAAATCACAGAAATGTATACGGGACGAATAAAAAAAAAATTAATAAAAAATTAATTTTTATAAAATTATAAATAAAATGATTACCACGGTAAAAATAAACTAAACCTAAAAATTTAAATAAAATGATTACTACGGTTATTTTATTAATTTCTGGGGTAAGTAAATACACTGTTACTTCACTTTTGGCGTTATTGAAAAATATACCTGTTATGAAAATAGCTTGAGTTTTATCTTTTTTACCCTTTAATTAAAACAAGTTTTTTAGTTTCTATTCAACATAGCTTCTATATTCAACTTAGCTCATAGTATACATATGCTCACACGCAATCGAAAGGTCGAATTATGGTAACTGTACACCTTATGACGTCAGGTATTGTAATAGCTTTTTTTATAAAAAATTTCATCAAAACGGTCCAGATTGTTATAACTTATTCAAAAAAGTTTGAAATTTTCGGATTTAAGACGAATTTATGAAGAAAATTCATTTTTTTTTTGCCGTTCTTGATCAAAAAGGAGACTTTAAATAATTTTTTATCCGTAATTTTTGAATTTCATAAAAGGGGATTCCTGTGTTTTGTTTTATATTTTGAATTTAGCTTTTAAAGGGTTATCGGGTGATGGGTAATGAATTTTTAAGGCTGATTTTTGAGGTCATTCTGAATTCCATATTACATATATATATATATATATATAAAACAAAGTCGGATTAGTTATACCACTTATAACTCAAGGATGGCTGGACAGATTTTTATGATCTTTGATTTGTTGAATTTGTCTCTGCTCCGAATAGCAGAGTACGAAGTAAAAAAAATATTTATGAAGAAAATTCACTTTTTTTTTTTTTTTGCTGTTTTTGGTCCAAAAGGAGGGTTTAAATAATTTTTTAACCGTATTTTTTGAATTTAGATAAAGGGCTCCTGTGTTTTGTTTTATATTTTGAATTTCGCTTTTAGAGTTATCTGGTGACGAATTGCGATTTTTTTTAGGGGTATTTTTGAGGTCGTTCTAAATTCGATATTATATATTCTAGACGGTTTTTTGCCGTCCAGAATAATCGCTCAGTTTAAAGTTGTAAATTGTCACAGATAGAAGTTTAATTGTAATTTATGATCCAATTGCGATAAGTCAAACCGTTTCCGAACTATTGTAGAAATAAATATTTTTATCGTTTTTGAACTATCTTATTGGGATTCCGTATTTTATAGCGTGTACGAAATCTTAAAAACCGGTATAAATTTACTTTAAGAAATTAGAGATCATTAGAAACACGTTGTTTTTTCGTGTATAGCCCATCATTAGCTAACTGCATAGAGTACACATTTTATTAAAAAGTATATAAATTGAGTATTTACTTTAAATTTTTAATATAAATTTATACTGATTTTTGTTACTAAGGTGAATAATGCCTTGCTGCCACGACGCGTAATTAAAATACTTTTCAATGTAATTAAAATATTTGTCTTTTTGGTTTTTGCACATTTATTGAACTTAATTCATTTTGAGTATTAATAAAAACTAAATTTAATTCAGCTAATAAGTTAACACAAAATTTATTATTTCTGTGGCGGTACGAAGTTCGCCGGGTCAGCTAGTATGTATATACAAACATACACGCACACACGCCTCTTCTACAATATTTAACTAGATAATTCATTATTAAAGCATAAAAAAAAAAAGTGCAAGTTACTTTTTCGCAATTAAAAATCTGATGAATTATTCGATTCGACAAAACTCAACACTGATGTAAACGAGATGACATGGACCAACGTTTAAAAATAATTTCATTTCAGTATAGGAATGTGTAAAATTCATTATAACTTCCGTCGCCCTAGTCGGCACATCTGCCGTCATTATCGTGTTGGCTTATACTACTGTTTGAATTATTGTTGTTTTAACAGTACCATACTTCAGCGCGTCCACTAACAAACACAGTCAAAATTTAAGCTAGCAGAAAATTTGCACATTTTCTGTTCGCCAATGCGTGAAACGACTGCACTGTGAAAAATCATGTGCATATCAGCCAATATGCTAATGTTTATGAATCGCGTTCGAGACAAAAATTGCATAAATTAATAAAAATTATATATTCGACTGCTTATACAAAAATCAGTCGCCGAAAACTATGAATCTCCGTTGCATCGTTGGGAAATCGTTCAGGATAATTTTATAGACAATTAAATATACTCGACAATAATTTGCGAAACTAAAAAATCGACGCGAATGTGTACAACACATCCGTTATTAAATTAGCCATCGTGCAAATGTACACACAATTAAACGTCTAAGAAGCTGTTCTCTTCAGTATGAACAAGAAATTATCCAAGAGTACGGACATCAAATATTTTAGTGTTAAAATTCCGCGTTTCATTATCTTGTTTATTTACTTTTCCAAGTTCAGATTGAGTTCTGTGGACTTGCCGGCATGTTTGCGAACTCTTACAGTTTACTTTAAATAATTTGCAACTTCACTCGAGGCGTACCTTAACAATCCAGATGGAAACTTGACGTACACCGTTACATTTTCGTGCAAGAGTCTAAATGAGAAGAGGCTTTTTTCCCTATATCCGAACGGAGGAGTAATTTAAAAAATGTGCCTGTTTGGTGTGCACAAAGCAAAATTAAAAACTGAAAATCATCTTACGAAATAAATAAAGCAAATTTTTCACACTGCTTAAAAAGAATTCTAAGAATTGCAAAGTTAAAATTCGTAATGCTATCTTTTCGAGACTTCTCTTCGATGCTGTTCAGTTATTTCAGCCTCGGCAGAACTGTGACCGAAACTCGCATTATTACATCATTATTTCTTTATAGCAGAAGACGATTTAAAAAGTCGTATAAAAAATAAAATTTAAAACTTTAGTCAAAGGTCGTTCTAACAGTGGTGTCTCCGTTGTTCAATCGTGTAAAGTTCGAAAAGTCCGTAGTTTTTTTAAAATTTTTTACAAGTAGGGAGGATAAAAAAGAGTGTAATTTCTTGCCGTAATTTCATTTTGAATTCTTAACATTGTCGACAGCTAGCCTCCAGCATTTCAGCCGTACCCCACCGTTTTGCTATAGACGAAAAATACTAGCAATAAAGTACGCAATGAAAGTTTCCAGTCATCAGCAACATTCAAGTCGCAATCATATTCCAAAGCAGCTGTGACCAATTGGTGTTGCAAAGGCTACTAAAAATCCTACGTAGTCTTTTAAGAGAAAAAAATTGGAATAATTTTACCTCCTTGGAGCCAATTTAGACCGAACATCTTCTGCTGGGACCTAATTTTAGCAGATGTTAAAATTAAATCGAACAATGAAATCCGTAGAAGCCTCCAGAACGTTCTGCACCAGCAGCCGAATGCGACCGTTTGTTTCATTTACGCGTCTAAAACACCAATTCATGCCCGAGGTGCTTTTTCCAATTAATAGTAAGACCCATTCTTTCACCCCTGCCAAAGATGCCGTCAGTACTTACGATCGAGTTGTAGGTCTTACTCTAATTTTTGCTGCGAATTTCGGATCTGCCATCTGACCATTACATTATACTGCCTGACAAAGTTTCGATCTTGTTATATATTGAAGAGCTAAATCCTACCGTGGCGACGGTAGACCAAATGCTGTTCATCTGGAACTAAGTAAACGAAATATCAAAATCACTTTCGTCTGGATCCCGGGTCACTAAGGGACAGACGTTCAGACGACGTGCACCATGCGACACGAAGGGCAACTCAAATCTACTGACCGACAACGCTAGGAGAGTACTTCGCAAAGTGCTATAGTTAGAAAATCGTAAACTCGTGAAATCAGATTTTCCAGGTTCGACCAAGTATTCTCGGAATTATTAAGAAAGACTCGGCAGTTTCGCCTTTCAAGTGTTGATGATGCATCTATTCCGGATATAAACCGTCTCAAAGTGTTGACTGATTTTATAATTAAAATTGGACTATGTGATTATATTAAGTAGTTCGTAAAATCGAGTAATAGCCATAAGGTATTAATTAGCTACACATAAAAAAAAAAAAAAAAAAAAAAAACGAGAAACGATCAGCAACTTTTCTAACACATCAGTTTTCACTAGCAGTAAACTTTCATTCGTTTTCGTAAAATGAATTATCTTATTAATAACCAATCTTATTAAAAATACAATATTAAAATAAAGAAGATAAAAATACAAGGAATGGAAGAATAGAAAAAAAATATAATTCGTATTAAAGTTGGTGGAGCGAAAATTGTAAAATAAAATAACCTGGCTTAAATATATTTAATAAAATCGTAATAATGAATATTAACTATAAAAAATACGTAATCCTAAAAAGAAGCGAATGTAAAAAATTTGTGAAAAAAAGCAAAAAGAAAGTTGGTACGAACTTTGCAGTCCACGACAAGTTTAGGAAAAAATCAGAAACATGAAGAAGTTAAATAGTATAATTATATGCAGCAAAATCAATAAAAATCTCAACCGCGTAATTCCTAATAATTAATGGTTGATTCGTTTCGAACAAGAGTTCGAGCTTGCACACTGGGCAACATGGAACTCAGTTTAAACATTTGTTATGTAAAATGAAATCAGTTCATTTACATGTTTTACAACACGTACATTGTTGTTTATCTGGATCATATTCATTTCGTGTATGTTTTGCAAAAATGAGATTTCAGAAAACATTTTAGAGATGAAAATAGGAGTTTTAGAAAAAGTGTTTCAAACAAGTTTCTTATTTTTTAGGGTAACGTCGGAATCCGTAAAAAAAAATACCTCATTTCATTTAAAAATACTAACTTCCGGTTTTAATGAGGGGCGGAACTTGAAAATATTTCCAGTCGATATGACGAAGTCAATTATCTAATATGAGACTTTGAATTTTTCATTTTATTAGGTATTTTAGTACGGATGTTTTTGGTCACCCGGTATATATATATATATATATATATATATATATATATATATAAAGTTTATCTCCCATTCGTGGAAATTTTCACTAAGACCGGTAGCACCGTTGGCATTCAACCGTTTAATTTGCTATCCGATAGTCTGTAGGCTAAAACAAATACCGGTCTCAATCCTTTATTGCTCAAAAATTTTGACCGCCGGATATAACCGATTTCGACCAAATACTCAATAAGGCGGCGCGTATATTTTCTTAAATACCTGGTTCGATTAGATTTTTAACAAAGCAAATAATGATGACGCGTGATATTAAACACCCTTTTGCACTACAAAAATGTTTTTAAAGCACACATTCTGTATTTAAGTTGCGAAATTTGCGATAACCAAAAAGAATTCCAATTTTAATACACCCATTTATCTTCGCGATGTTCATTAATCCTCTGAACAGAGAAGAAAAGAAAATCTACTGAAATTAAGAGGAAATTTACATTAGTTTTTGCGTTTCTTCGTCTAATTGTCGCCCGCAAAGTCTTCTCTGTTTCAAAAAAATCCATTCATTAGCCGCGTAAATCGCATTGACGTTACTTTTTGAAATATAGATATTCAAATTTAAGAAACTTAACCATTATAAAAGTTTAACCAGTTTTTGCCCGTTTAAATTCGGTATTTTCAAAGAAAAAACAAGTTGTTAGAAGTATTCTTTGTGAAAGTGTAAGTCCGTTGTGATTTTTTGTTTTTTCAACCTTTAGAGAGTAACTTCAAATGCTGTTAAATATTCAGTGTAGTTTCACTTAATATTCTTACGGCTCTTCAATTGTTCTTTCTTTTCTTTTTTATATACATATATACAAGGGCCCAACTTTCGCCGTCAGCCAATTCTCTTCCATGTTATTACTTAGATATTACCTTCATCACACCGGATAGAATTATATAGTCCGCCAACGTAACAATCTGTGATATCAATTCAAGCAACGAATGCCATGTTATCTATATACCGAGTGTGTGAAATTTGTTCTTCCTTTATTACACTGCCCGCATTACCCTGTACAGTGTTCCAATGTTCCGACAGTTTTCGCATACTAGACTACCTATGATGCTTCTCCAAATGGTCCAACCTCATTCTTATTATCTTAACACGATATAATCCTTCTGTACGGTCGTTTAACAAAATTAGAAAAGTTCCGAATAAATCGTAAACGATTTAACTTTTTTTTTTTTAAATACAAATATACACCGCCATTTTGGTGGGATCTTGACATTCCGGTATTTGTTTTGTACAAATAAAAATATACAAAAATGCAAATATATATTTCATTTAATACGCGTTAATAAATGCTGACTAAATGTTAATCATCAATCATATTTGTCTCAAAGACTCGGTAAAGCAATCATAAATTTAATTACCAGTACAAAGAATTTCAAATTCAAATTAATTACACAAAAACATTTTAGTATAGGTCTGTTTTTGAAATATTTAAAAAAACAGATAATTTTAATGCTAATTTTCTACTATGGAAGAAGAGTCGGTTTCAGCTGACTACAATATCGTTCTTAGCAAATTCAAACAAGCCTTATATAAGCGTGAAGCAAATACATTACAGACTGCGCTATAGAATTTTCTTATTATCTTAGGATAAGAATAATATACCCACTGTATACATGCCACGCGTACACACACAAACTAATGATTACATCATTTTTAATTTTTATTCTATGATAAAAGGAAAATTCGACTACTTTTTTTGCGCTACAGCATCCCTCTTAAAGACAACTTTGTTACTTACTCCATGTGCAAGAAAAATAGGAGAGTACTACATTTGGCAAATGATAAAATTATGTTTTTTTTTTTTTTGTCAATAATAAAGTTGTCAATTGAAAAGATGACGGAAGAACAGTCATGTGGGAGATCCAGGAATTTCCCTTTGCAAGGCCAAAAAACAAGTTATCCATATATACTATGTCATGACAACGTCATGCTTACATCGAGGTAATACGAAAAAAGTGTTATGTGATATTCAACGCTTTTTGTTACAATAAATGTACAACTAAAATCAAAATAAAATTGAAACAAAAAACTGTTATTTTTTGGCCAACCTAAAATAAAAAGAATAACCTTTCTATGAGACTAATAGAAATCTGGCGGTGGGGAAACGAGGTGCGAAAGACAGAATTATTACTCGGCCTACATACATACACGCCCGCGCGCATTCATATATACGTAGTTATTTACACACAAAAAAAAAAAAAAAAACAAAAAAAAAAACGTAGTTTTACTGTAATAAACTGAAATGCATAATAATAAAAAATTTTAGGCTTTTCGTTAAAATTTTAATTAAAATGTCCTGGCAATTAATATAAATATTGCTCATCATGAAAATAGATTGCTGTTATAGATAAACTTTCTCTTTATCGAAAAAAATTAGGCTGCAAATTGTATTGGGAATGGAATGTTCTTTGTTACTATTGATAATGTTTGACTGCCGTAGCATATTTTATGCAAATAAAAAAGAATTTCGTAATTTATTATTGAGTAAAGTACATTAAAGAACGCATTCATTTTTCGCTCCAAATGAGTCTTTTTCATAAAAACTATTATTTCGCTATTTTTACTTTTTCCCTCGGTTTTATAACAAAATTCCCGGCTTATTTCATGGCTACCGTGCTTACTTTAACTGCTATTAATTGAGTGGTTTTTTTCGATTTGTAATGGAATGGACCTTTTTGTTTTTTTTTTTTAATCAAACTGAACGATTTTTATTCGGTTTTTAATCAGAGAATTTCTCATTGGTCGTTTTCGACAGTCTTCGGAAATATTAAGTATACGCGTTAAAATTTCAATTATGCCAGAGCGCAATCTCGGGATTCATTTGAAAACAATTTCGAATACGCTTTACATAGAGAACGAAAAGTGGACAAATGAGGTTCTTTCAACAATTTGAACTCCAAAAATACCGTTGTATTGTGATCGGTGGTGGTGTCAGCTACAAAATTGAATTACGCTAAGAAAATTACAGTGTGAGGGCCAAAAACAAGAAAAAAAAAGAACAAAAACACGAGACAAAAAAACAAATTACTACTAGGCCACGTTTACTGCAGGATAACGTTGTTCCGCGCGCGAAGGAACGACTCGGAGAAAAATTTATATTCAAAGTCCCGCCGAAAAAAAAAAAAAATTGAAATGAGCCTGGAAATATCGTAATTTTTCAGTGAATGATAAAGGATTCACGGAAGTAGAGGCAATTTACAGCACATATATACAGTGGCGGAATTAGAGGAAAAAATTGTTGCAGCATCGCTAGCGAAAGCGAGAGCGGCAATTTATCAAGGCACATTCGACGTACGGCAATATACAGGATGAACAGCAAGACGATAACTACGAACTGGATGTAACGTATCGACGCGAGTTGCTTAACGTATGTGACGCGGACTCGGTAACAGGACGCCCGACGATAAATTACCGTACGGAACATTGGGAATACTAAAATGGCTGGCTCACTGTGAACGCTATATTATATTCTAAATGTCCAAAAAGTTATCTTCCTAATAAGTTTTTCTTCTCCGCGATCTTTTTTCCTTCCGTTTTCTTCAAACAGATTTTCTCGTCGAAAAGAAAAACCATCATACACCACCCGGAATATACGAATCATCTGGTGGCCGCCTAAAACGACAAAAGCGGTCGTGTCGCAATGTCACTCTGCAACTAAGCAATTTCGTAGCTGAAAGAACAATTTTTCGATATAATGACAGGTTTTTAAGAGAGAGAAAAGAAAAAAAAAAAAAAATCAACCTTTTCAAGTTTGATAGTTAATGTTAAAAAAATCAATAGATAAACCAAAGCCTTAAATAATTTAATTTCGAAAAATTTTCATTCCGCTTAGGTATTTGCGAAATAAATATTTACGGTCCAGCTTATCGTATATAGTCTTAATACATTCCGGAAACTCTTAACCTTTCAAATGCAATAATAATTCTATTTATAATTTGCATAAATTAAAACTGCTAGTAAAAAAAAATAAATAAAAATAAAATAGATCGCAGAATGTCATTCAAATTAAATAGGCATATACGTAGGTAATAGAGTTAGGTTTATATTATTACGTTACCGGTCAAATGAATGACGAGTTATGTAATAAATACTATGCTAAATACATAAATCTCTATTGAATAACTCCGAAATTGCACTCTAAGGAAAATTCTCTCAGAATAATCACAATTTCCTATTTATCTTTCAAATTATTATTATTAATTATATAAAATTACAAGATTTGAAAATACTATTTTGGCAGCTGCTCAAGACAATTTATACACAAAAATTACAATTAAAAATTAAATTTATCGTACACACATCGCCAATACATAAAAAAATAATTATATTTATTTTCTAGCCTATGTTGTTTGACTATCCAGATTCTGTATCCCTCGCTGATTATTTCTGGTTATACTACATAATTAATATTAATGAATAGCTTCTAATATGTTGTATTACGGATATATTCGCTGACGCCGAATTTAAAAGTATTAATCTGAATTGATGTAATCTGAATGATTTACCACCGGCGTGAGAACCATCGATGAAGTAATAACCAATATAATTTTCTTCTTTTTTATTTAACAGCGCAATTAATTGTGACGTGGTTGTTCCCGAAAAAAGTAGAATAAAGGTTAACAACAATAGTCACGAAAATTTAAAATAATTTTTAAACTAAATTCTTTTTAATATAACACATTCTTGTGAAAATACTACCGAATTTATAACGAAAATGTATAATTATTCTACGTACTAGTACGGACTAGCCAGAAATTAACTAAAATAATTAGCCAGAAAAATACTAAAATTATTCGTATATTTCGCGTATACAAACTTTTATTTTATTATTATTACTACTACTACATGCTACCGTCGACAATAACTGCCGTACCAGACCCGCTTGCCTCATACTCCGAGAATTTTCCCGAGCTTCTCAGATATTCTTACTATCTTCCAACACTTATTACAATTTCCTGTCATGGCTAAAACGCCATAATATTAATACCGCATACCGCCTCTCTTTGTATCATTCTATATACTCAAATAACATGAAAAACACCAGTAATAACACAACAGGCATCACACCATGAATATGGAGATTTTGCTACGAAACATGTCAGTGTTTTTTTTTAATATTTATTATTTAATATATACTATTTGTGTTATTACTGGTGTTTTTCGTATTGTTTGAGTATATGCACAGGTAGTTTTCGCCAATTTTACTACACGACTATAAACCGAACAGGTACAAAATTCAATTGAATATACCAAAAAAATCGCTGAAGAGGAATTGCTCACAAATATTCGTACCCCCTTAGTCGCTTAACAACCATGTATGTAAAATAAGAAAATGGCCGCAACTTTGAGCTGCGGGGAATGTTATGCCTTTATTCAACACGAATTTCTGTACATTTATGTAATCAAAATTACAGTAAAAAAATCATTTTATTCGATTCGCAGATGTTTGAGACAAATTTCGCGTTTTAAATGACACTTATTACTTTTAATGTCCATGTATATATATATATATATATATATATATATATATATATATATATATATGACATGTATGTATGTATGCATATATGAAGGAATTAAGAAGAAACAACTGCAATAAATTTATGATAAATGTAGAAACAGAATTAGAAAGAAGCGTCCAGGATTAGTCCAACAAAAAACATTCCTCATTAGGTAGACGGCGCAGTATTAATTTATGAAAGTTGAGAAAACAAGTTGCAAATAACGATTTCAGAGGTAACCAATGTACTAGAACGGCCGAAAACAGTTGCAGTAGCCTGAAATGTCTTATATACGTATCAATCAAGTGAGAACAATAGTTTCCAATGGTCATGCGGTTCTTTGTTATAACCGGCCCGTGGTAAGGCAGCGATCGGTAGTTATGCAATTAGCGTAATATTAACATAACACAAAGCGCCTGCAACGAAGAGTGGCATGGCAGATTTGACGCAAAACTATATTATCGTTGGTAACTGAACGGATATTGAATAGAGCCTGGCAAAGTTCACTTTATCTGTGCGCAGAATTGATGAAGGCATCTGACAGAAATGCAAATAATTTCAGTCAGGACACGTAGAACAGTTCCGCCAAGACTGAATCTGAATCTGAAACGAAACAAAACTACGAAGCGCCTCTTTAGCCAGCTTTTGAAAGTTAATACTGCGCCGATCACTGGCTATAACGTGAACGATACGATTTCCGATCGCATTATTCAATTTCAACGCTAATCTCCCCCGCGACGCTGCGGAGGTTTAAAAAAGAAAAAAACGAACAAAGCCAATCAATATGAATTTCGATTAAAATGCGGTATTTTCGCGACACCTTTAAAACACGCCTGTCATCTCAATCAATCTGTTGCCACTTATTCGGTGAGAACTAATCAAACACTTCGCACAGCATAGGCATGTAACCGAAAGTCGACAACAATATTTATTTCAAATCAAACGATTTGTTAGAAAAGTTAATTTTAATAATACGCACAATAGTGATAATAATAATAATAACTGACAAATAAATGCTGTTAAAAAATATAATTAATAAAAATCGGAATAAAAGATAAACTTTTTTTCTAATTCTTTCTAGGTTTAGTTAATTACTGGCAACTGTTATTAGTACATATAATTTTTATTTATTATTCAAGTTAAGTCTTGGCCCGGCTAGCGACAGAAAACGCGAAATACGAGATGAAGATATACTCGGCTGAAACACAAAAGTTATGCAGATATCAGGGGTCAAATCAAAATGTTGCGTATTTATGCGGATCGAGTACAGCTTTTAGAAGTCTGTAAATACAAATATCTAAGATGGCGCTTATTACAAACGACAGTAAAGACGACGAAGAGATAAGATCACGGATAGGAATAGCCAGATCTGCATTTAATAATCTCGAACGTATACTTAGGGATAGAAGGATGACGGTTGAAAATACTAAAATGTTACGTATGGTCCATCATAGTGCGTTACACTTCGGAAACTTGGATTTAACGGACTGAAAAAAAGTAAATAGAAACAAAATTCGGTGTAGTTACGGGAAAAACTATGGGTTTGTTCAGTTTTCAGTTCTGATTCGAAGTCTCCCGGCATTTTTACACATGTTTCCTTCCCATGCAGAAATATATATATATATATATATATATATATATATTTATAAATGCACTGCTAATATCAGAATCTCATGTGACAGCGGTATAATTAAGAATAATATCAATCAGCATGAAATCAACAAATATGAATACGATGCCAACATAAAAGTAACACAACGGTTCCAGAACATAAAACATAAAAAAAAGGATAGTGCTCCATGGTTCGTTTCCAATAAAATTCTACATCGCGATTCCGGGATGTTGCATGTGTTGTTCATGTGGTGAAAGAAGAAACTACAAAACACGCTATGAAGCTATACGACATCATCCAAACTGAACATAAACAGCCAGTTCGACAATTCAACAGAATTACGTCAGTTGCAGGGAATTAAAATTATTTGATTTAATCAAATAATTCCAAGATATTCATCTTCCGGAATTCCTCTGCTGAAAGGAGTGCCGCTCAAGAAAATGTGGATATCACAACAACTTTTATTGATAGCTCAATTGCTAGGAGTAGAATTTAAAAAGAAAATATCAAAACACGAACTTGTCTTATGTTGCGCGAATTCATTTTTACGGCTCTATTCGAATGCACTTAATTAGAAATTATTTTTAATCGTAATTTTACCGAGCTTACTTTGCCCTAAACTTTTGGATCTTTTTTGTTTTTCCTTTATTTTACCTTTATTATTGCTTTATATAATTTTTTTTTTTTCCGGTTTTTTTTGGCGAATTTTTTACTTCCTTTCTTTTCTGTTTATTTACCGGCTTCCTTTCACCGGATCGCTTCTCCAATGCGGTAATATTACTCGCGGTATATACATTTATAAACCGTTTATCGTCGTTAATTTGTAATTTTACTGGCGACTAAACGCCCCCGCCCCTTTCGCATTATTCATTCGTTCGTTAACTTTGCCACGTACGGAAGTTTTAATCAAAAAAAAAAAAAAAAAAAAAAATGGTACCGAGCTTCTTAGGTTACCTTTTAGTTTAATCGGCGAAGCATATAACACAGACCGGCGCAGCCAAAATAATAATCAAAAGATGAAAAACGTAAGTCGCGAAATTAAAATTCAACACTCCGCCTAACTTTTTATAATGACAACGGAATAAACGCGTAACTGCGCACCGATTCGTTCGAAAATTCGTCGAAAAATAATGACAGGAAAATTAAAAAAATTTCACAAAAGATAAAATTCTCTCGGCGCAGAAGTTTTTTTTTATTGTCATTCGGTTCGGGGTAACAGGATTTTCTGTAATCGGCAAGTATTAATGATACACGAGCGCAATTTCGAGGGAAGCGGTACACTACCAGACTGCGGCTCTACAACGCCGCTAAGGTAGCGGCAAAGGCCGGAAGCGGAGAACACGTTACAAATATCTGGCGATAGAGCAATTGATGGCAATAAGAAAGTACTCCCTTAACGCACGAGCATCAACATCGGTATTGAAACATACTCAAGCAGCGAGTAAATAAACATAATGAATCCAGCACAGAACAGCGACCGAAGAGAATCATTCTGCGATTTCTTAGAAAAAAATGATGGAAAAAAGAGCACGTAAAAAGCAAATTGAGAGCAAAATGTACTTCCAGGCGGTACATTCTTGCTTCCGATTCATTTTCTCTACCTTTGTATTACGAAAATTCCGATGATGGTTTGCGTACAGACTGCCGTTTCCTTATAACTCTAAAGAGAAACCACTGAACTGTGATTTCGGTGCAACATCCTCGTTCCGTATACCATTATTTAAGTTACCAGTTGTTATTGTTGCTACTGTATCAACAACTTCCTAGCGCTATACAAAGGAGTCATTTTTATATTGCTTTTCGGTAAACGTCGCCAAGATCCCCCTTTCCTCTTTTAACTAGTTTTCTGAGTGTAACATTTTTTTTTTTTCCTTTTCATTATTATTTTTGTTTTCATACGGTATAAATAAAATTCGCTCGAAGAAAAAACGGTAAAAAAATAATTTACTAGCTAAAAAAAAATCAGAAGATTTCGTATGTAGGCATTGCAAAATCATAAAGAATACCGATGATGCGAACGTCTTAAGTTTTCTAGTTTCAAAAATTATTGTATATTTTAAAATTAAGACGCGTTATTGAAAAACAGCCTTTAACGATAATTTTATACGGTCTATACGATAATACGACTAAAATGTTTGTTTTTTTTTTCTATCGGCTGCTGCTGAGTAGGACTAGTTCCTGACCTAGTCTCGCTATATTGCATTCAGTGATGATTGTTAGACATTTGTGCATGTTGCCGTCACGGAAATTGAACAAGTTATCGAGTTTTCTTGAAATAATTTAAAGTAATTTTTTAACGTTTAAGCGTGCAGTAAACGTTTTAATTAATAATAAGCTTAAATATAATCCTGGACTAGAGTGTCATTTCATTTTTGCCTAATAAAATATCTTCCGGTTAGATGGACTCCATAATGGAAAGCCGATTAGACTTTTCCTAGAAGCGCGAAATTTTTGTATTAGGAAATTCAAAAAAATAAATAAATAAATAAAATAAAGGCAAAAGTATTTTTCTGCCGGTTGAAAATACAAAATATCATTGTTTTTCCATCGCAAAATGAAGATGACGCTGTATTGTTTGATTCCCGAAGGATATTATTGCACGTCAGTGTTTTAATGGAAGGGCTAGAATTCGCGGAGAAGAACAAAATGATTTTTACCAGCCTTCCGCCGTACGTTGCACAGTAATTGCAGCTTCCTGCTTTTTCAGATTTTTTTTAAAAAGGCAACTAGTGGATTCCATCATACCGCGGCAAGCTAGACGCTTTAACGACATTGCACAATGCTCGAAGATTATAATAGCCCTAACAAACTTTATTGGAATATCCACTCACGTGAAAATTAGATGGAGCGAAGAATGTACAATATTAAATAGAACAAAGATATGCATTAGTACAAGATAAAATATCAAAGAGTCGCCGATTTAAAATAGATAATAATCTCCCTATAGCGATTATGAACTAAAAATGATCAAAACAAGAATATGGCGTTCTGTTAGTCACCTTTTAGAAAATATGTGAAAAATGTAAACCAGGATAAAATTTGAAACTGCGTCAAATGTATCGGAGAAAAAGATCGGTTTTTATAGACACATTTAAATAAACAGAGAACGCTCGTTACACCGACTTTACACATATTCTGGTAGAATCTATATTCACCGCCGGCTTTGAATTGTACGAATCTATATACAATATATATCGCTAATAACCAAAACTAAAAACATATCAAGGATAAACTGCAGTTTACAAAAAAAAAGGAAACGGGTAATCAGTAGTAATCACTCAGAAACTTATAAAAAATATATATAAATCACGAAGAGAGAAAAACAAAAGAAGAATACAAGTAAAACAACTACGTAAGGAAGCGTCGGAAGTTTCAACAAACTTCTCTAGCCTGTGTACTATACCAATGTTCCGTGGAGAACACATTTAACAAAAGCGCAAAAAACCCACAAATAAAACACGGTACGTCCGCATTAGTGGATAAAAATACTAATAAGAAAAAATAAATAAACAGACAAAGATAAACAGATACGTTAGAAACGTTTTTGGGAATACCCCATATCTTCAACTAGAAAAAAAAAAAAAAAAAAAAAACAAAAAACATACAAGAGCAAAGACTATCAACACAGACGCACGTCTGAACTTGAACGAGGCCTAAAAATTGGGCGGCTTAGGTTTTGTTTAGGTTTTTTTTTTCTTTTTTGTATCCGAACTGAAAATGGGTTATTTCAGAGAATATTTATTCTTACTTTTTCAGTGTTTTTTATTTGTAATACTTCTTAATTTATCTTTTTATTAATTCATCAATAAACAGCGTGTATTATATCGAACGCATTTAAATTTATGCTTTGCCGAATCACAGTTTTATACTTTCCAGAAATAATGTTGCCTATTCCTCTAATTTTCGAAGCAAGAAGTTAATTGCTTGCTAAATTTATTCTCGCTTTCGCCGAAATGAAAAATAAACACTGATAGATTTTTCTATCGCATACTATTTTAATTTTCTTTGAAATATCTAAGAAAATAAAAAAACCCGATAGGACTCGCAGTACACCCCCGCCCAAAGCAAACTAAAAAACACTCCAAAAAAAAAAAACAACAAAAACAAAACGAAATAGAGTAAACATTCGGCGCGAAATAAGCCAGTCGATGTTAAAAAATCGACAAAGCAACGTGATGGAGATATGGGGAAGGTAAGAAAATTTCGTCGACCACCGAAACCGAAATAAAAATCTTATCGAGCTGAGTTTACTCTTTTCCTGGCAATATGCTTTGAAACCACTTTGGACATAGGGTACGGTTAAGGGCCGTGTGATCGCAACCTGCAAACAGAAACTTCAACATCTAAAACGCGGCTTCATTAAAGTTTTGCAAAGTTTATTTACCAGACATCAAATGTAAACTCTTCGTCGTCACAAGAACAGCAAACCGGTGCGCTTAAATAATAATAATAATAATAATAATAATAATAAATCTCGCATAATTTCAAAGTTTTATACTGAAGACAGGTATGATTCGATATAAATTAGGAAATTCTGTTTAGGCGCCGCGCCGGAAGTAGCGAACGGGATGTTTCTTTTCCGGCGGGCGAGGAAAAAAGTAAATAATAATAAAAAAAAAAAAAAAAAAAAAAACAACAAAAAACGAAGAAATAAAAATCGGATATTGTGAGCATTAAATTCGGCGAGTTCGCTTAAAATTCAGCTTCTGTTCGTACTTCGATAAAAAGGTCGTTCTACCGTAATGATTGATGAAAAATCTGCAACCAGCGGCGATAAACTGAACGCGATTCAGGAAACGCACGCGCAATTAAGCATATCCGAAGAGAGAGTTATTCGTCGTGACGACATCAAGTTGCTTAAAAGAAGGAGCCGATTCGAAAATGCTACTAAAAAGATAAGGCAGAAATGCGGAATCTAATTGAATTTTATATTCATTAACATCTCTGTTTTCCAAGACCTAGAAAGATAGGAAAATATATTAATTCTATATAACATAACCACACGGTTTAATTGTTATTGTTATCGTAATGGTGTAACGTTTGTCGGACGGAGCCGATATTCAGCTAGAAAACCAAAAGAAATAAGACAGACCGAGGATCATGTGTGATCGAATCTGAAAACACGAAAATTTCAGAAATTCCATCACACATGATCCTCCTCAGTCTGTCTTATTTCTTTTGGTTTTCTAGCTGAATATCGGTTTCGCCCGACCACCGTTACACCATTACGATAAGAATACTATTTAACTGTGTGTTGTGTTATATAGAATAAATATATTTTTATCATTCTCAATCTAATTGAACCGTTCAAGTATAGCGTATTTACTCGCGTAATTTACGCACTTTTTTGCCGTTTTTCATCTGCCAAAAAAGGAGATGCGTAAATTACGCGGGGAATCAGATCAACCTGCATTTTACGGGTTTATTCATAATAATAGGTGTGTATTTCAAAATTTCCTCTTACCTAAACCAAACACACTCATTAAGTGAAATCAGTTACCTTTATTTCGAACCAAACATATTTACACACAATAATAGGTAACAATTTATAAATTCGAGTACCGGTAATTTTCTTGGAATATTGGGATGGCTTCCAACCTACGTAGTGCTAGTAATGTAGAGCCGAAAACGTCGCTGTAAGTAAAAGAAATTGAAATTAGTGAATTCTCTCCGGTAATTTACTTCTAAGAAATTAGACATTGTTTAGTAACGTTAGTAACTATTAATGTGTATTTTTTTAATAACTCGAAAATATGGTTTATATTATTTCTCCAAAAAAATCTGTGCAAATATTAGGGCGCGTAAATTACGCTAGTAAATACGGTAATATGCGTGTCGATATAGGTTGAGCGCATTATTTGGGACACGCTGCACCCCCCCCCCGTGAAAGGTTACTTTTCATTCACAAATAAAATATTTATCCGTTTTAAAGAAAAAATAAAAATACAAATTTTATCGTCCATATTATATATATATACTGTAATGTGCGCATTACATTGCGTATATGTAAAGAAAAATAACAGAATATAGAAAATAAAATTATGGGAAATTGTATGAGTGCCCCTGGTAGTTATTGTCCAAAGGATCGCAGGGTGAGGCGCGCATCCCTCGTGCTAGCGGAGGCTAGAAAAGGAATAGGGATCGAACAAAAAAAAAGATCTGATCAAAGTTTTTTGGTGGTTGATTTTCTCCAAAATCGATGTTTGCTCACCATTAGACGATATTCTGCGCTTATCAAGCGAGTGTCGTTGACAGTTTGCAACGCGAAATAATCGAATCGCTCGTCAGAGCGGCTATTGTAGAGTTATTTGAATTATGCAACCGTAAAAATAATCGACAAAGGTATAATTTCACGATTAACGTTAATTCAAAAAGGTAACCCCCGCATCAATCGGAAACATTGATCAACCAGAGCAAAATCACCGACTTAACGAGGATCACTGCCGAAAACAATGATATACAACAACAACTGTTGGTTTATTTTATTACTTTTTGAAATTATTAATTAATCATTGTTTGTCGCATTTCCTTCGTATATATTTATATATTAAACACGTGCGTAGGCAGAATTTTGTAAAATATTTTTGTATAAATATCGTCTGCGGTGAAATTGAAACTTTTAAGGAATAATATTACATTATTAAAAATATTAAAAATAGCCGACGTGTTTCGGAGTGACGTACTCCATCATAATCGTACACTAACTGCGAGCATATGTCCCCTCGGGGGAGCTGTACGCAAATGAAAAATTTCAATCCTTTTTTGCGAACGGACAAAAAAAAAAAAAGTAAAATATTAACGCAGAAAAAAGCAAATTTATTTACTGACTAATGTAGAGCCTCTCTCAAGCGCTCAAAAGTACGAAACGTACTATTAAACGGTTTGGTCTACATGTGATGACTGATTACAGGGGGGGGGGGGGAGATCTGTTTATCGAAATGGCTAGGTCGCTGTTTAGTTCGCAAGCGAACCATAAACATAAGAAACTCTTGCTCGCGAGTAGTTTTTAAATCGATGTTCAGATGTCACTATCAAGAATGATATAGGTATTAGACGAGCGTATTCTGGCATTTAAGAAATACTTCAAGAACATAGGCTTCGGAATGGGGGATGGAGGGATCATATTCAACTGGAACAAGAAGAAGCGACTTTCTCAAAAGCAAATCTACCAGGTAGTATTGCACGGAGAAGAATAGGGTACCACCTACTACGTTGATCGGCAATCTGGGTTCCCATTGTACGTATATGTTACACCTACACTACTATCGTACGCAGTAGCTATTCAATTTTTATTAGCTCTCGTTTGAATTCGAGCAGTTCGTGTCCGGCTGATTGATAGACGAACATTCTTCCATTTTAAATATGCTGACTCTCTACCATCGGCTTCGATTATGTTTCTCCTTAAATCGCAAGAGGGCACGAGACCACTGGCGACACTGCTGATCATTGTCGGTCCTCTTTTCGTTCACAGCCACTATCTCTCACAGGAGAAACTGACACGAAATCGGCACCGAGACGTGCTAAATGAGTTCACGTCTTCTGGCATGTTTTTGAATGCTACACATATATTTCTATTTCTGTCCGCGTTATTCGAGGAGAATGGTGATTAGAAACTGTCAAAATTTTTTCTCGTCCAGCGCAATTTACACCTTTTACTGTTCTCAGCACTATACAAAACATATTTAATGCGAACTGAAAAGAATGTATGCAATGCGCACGCTAGAGTATGTTAGCGACCTAGGTCACTGTATCGCGAAATTGTCCACACAAAATTTAGAACGACTCTCAGCCCAAAAACATGATCCGCATTTACGAAAAACTAAAAATGAACGTCAACACGAGAAATGTACAAGTACTCAAAATGAGACCTCCCCCGCGACAGTAGTTCCTCGTAAAATCGTGCTACATTAAAACAAGCTGTGGCCGCGAAAAAACCATCCGATTCATTCCGTCGCAACATACAAAATTTTTTTCCAACTGCGCCGTGCATTATTTTACAACAAGAAGAATACTACACAGTGTATACCTTTATTTAAGATAGGACCTCTCTTTTCTTTACATTAATAAAACGGTATCGAAATAAAAAGGTACGTCGTCTGTGTAAAACTGTTAGAAGTTCTGACTACGTTATTGAATTATGTGTGTAAAATTACTTTGTTTCATTACCGGAATCGATCGATTCATACGATCGACAGCAGAGAGACTGTACTACACAGTGTTAGCTGTGCAAGCATCGATAATAATTCCGGATACAGTCGGATGCGATTTAATATCTTAACTTCAAAGGCGCGATTATTAAAATACGGCAACGGGATTTCGCCACCCTTAGTGTACGGAATAGGTCGCGAAATTTGAAAACTCGACCTAATTAATATACAAGACATGAGTTGAATCGTCGCAGCTGCAGTTGTGATAAGCGGGAATATACATATATCCGCAGTCGGGAAGAACGCACGTATTTATACCAGTATTTATATATATAGAACACACTTCTCTATCGCCGTTGATTAGCGTTTTCCGTAGGCACTGAGTTATCTAGCGTATATATTTTTCCTATTTGATGATTTTAAAGTAAAACTTCCTTAGACGCGTTAGGAATACCGCACACATCAAGTGGCCTCGCCGTGACTTGAAACGGTACTTTTTACCGTTACCAAAGTCTGATATATGCGCGTAGCGATAACAGAATGCGGGCAACCGAATAACAAGTGAGAATTTCATAGACCCTAAAAATTAAATGACTCAGCACGAACAACAGCTTGTACTGTGTGTTATTTTATTCTTTCAATCGTAGCGTGTAAATAAGAGGATGGATTTAGGACGGTATAGAACGCAGACCCTGGCGGGGCGTGAAAGCTCTTGTGAAGTACCCAGCGCCGAATTTTCAATTTAAACCATCATAGTTTATACTTAAATTGTAACTATTGCTTTAATGTTTTATAATGTTCAATGTAATTAAATGTAATTATATTGTACGACTTTCCGATTAAGTACATTATCGGCATATTTAATGATCAAATATTAACGCGTTTGTTATTTCAGTAAAATCGTAACACCTGCCATTACAAGTTTTACTGCGATAGCGCGCAAAAAGTTCACACGCCAATTAAATTTTTTTCCGCATTTCGTCTTCCGAGCACATAAAATACTTTGTACGTAGTTCCACCATTATATAGAGAGGGAAGAGGATAGGTGAGTCGCGAGCGTCAAGCGTGTGGAGAAGTAATCTCGGGTCAAGAAGATTCGTTTATTTATCGACCCGGTGGTAACGGGGATAACAACTTTAATGTGCACACGACGGTGGCGGTGGAATTTGAAAGATCGACCGAAATGAAATTTTAAAAGAGGTTGTGTTATGCCGTTTGCAGGAAAACATGTCAGAGGCAGGTCGCGTTCAAGTTGGACTACAAAACGAAGAACCGTAAAAAAAAAAAAGGTACAGAGGAGAGAGGTGTGCAAAAGGCGCGGTAAAACATCCGACACAAAGCAAAGACGTCCAATGTCTACTCGGCACGCATATTAGCACAAAACGGAAGATACGAAGCATTTGCACCTTAGCAAAAACCGCTAGATCTTGACCAGCAACAATAATAGACAGTTGACCGCGAACACGTCGTCTGACCTGGCCGCATCTCTGCACAATATCCAGCAGTGAGGAAACGTGGCTATAATTTCCTTAGCAATTTTAGTTTTGAGTTTAAAAGGGGGAGGGTGGAGGGAAATTGTCCAACAAAGAAATTTACTCTAGTTCGGTGTAGCGGGGAAAGAGTACTATTTGAAATTAAAGTTGCCGCCTTAACGCGAACGCTTTCAATTTCGCACTAGATGGCTTCTTCTTCGGGGAGAATTATCGAATTAATTACTCTAATGCGTGCGGCGCAAAAATTTTTCTTGCCTACACGTCCGTTTCCAGAGCATGTGTGCGACGACCGACTGCAAGTATTTTCACATATCGAACTCCGGGCTAGCAGCTGCGGCACGCGCGCGACGAGGTTTCCTTACGTATTTGGCTCGGGTCCAATTATCAAATAAATTTGGCAGGCAACATCAGATGAAGCACTTCTTTCAATTTCATTATCATGAACCTTGCGAATGGAAAACATGCCCGCACACCGGCTTTTTATAGCAGTCTGCGCAACTTTGGACACCGCTGCGTGTGAGAAAAAATCGCTTCGGAGCGTTCTTCGAACAACGCCAACGATAAAAAATAAATAAAGGACCAAAAAACAACACATTAAAAAATCGGAACCGTTCGTCCTGCGAACCGAAATAGATATATATATATGTCCAAAAACACTATTGGCGGAAATACGTTTCATTTCATTTTTTTTTTTTTTTTTTTTTTATCGCGCGCGTCAACGGAAGCGACGGTAGCGTTCAAATTTGGAACGATGAAATTAAAAATCGCGCCGAAATGGCAGAAATGCGCGCGGTTATTTAATACTGGGCGCGGCGACACCACGGCGCTGATATTTCCGTGGGTGCCTCGACTAAAAATTTCTCGGCCGATTGTTTCTCTGTTACTCATCAAAACTGTAGCATTTTTTTTTTTTTGTAGTTCTTTTTTTCTCAATAGTCGTTTTTTGTTTGTTTTTTTTTTTTTTTTCTTTGGGCGCGTCAACACAGGACATTTACCCAACACAAAGGGCTAACAAATAATGAAACGTACGGATTTGAAAGTTATATCAGGAAGAGATTAGAAACAGAAGAAATGAAGGTAACCAATACAGGAACAACAGAAGGAGAAGGAAGAGCAAGAATGTGGTGGGCACAAATGTTATTAATCAACGATGAAAAAACGACCTATAGTGGTGGATTCATGAACACTCACGAAGACGACAAGGTATAAATTAAATTTCGCGCAAGTATCAAAAACAAAAAAACGGTAAGGTTGGGGTGGAATAATCTTATAAATTTCTACTAAAACCCTACCTGATGGGAGACTCTTTGAATAAACAAAAAAAAAAAAAAAAAAAAAACTATCGGACGGATAAGGTCAGGGTCAGAAATGAGTAACGTTTCAATTTTTACGCCGCGCGAGAAAAAATGAACGCGATAAAAAAATTGATAATTTTTAAGTATTATCGAACTTGGCAAATTGTGGGTGAAACAGAAAGTGCGGTGGCGCAGTATCCGGGACACATTGTACAGGTGACACGCATAGTTGTAATGTGTCACTAACGACAATTGAAGCAAATTATTTATATATGTATATATAAAAAAAAAAAAAAAAAAAGTTCGCGAGTAATAGCCCGAGAAAAAAAGTTCAGCCGAGCTTACAACTATATTTAAACCCTTGGGGCGCCGGAAGCTCGAAATTCTTGAAAAAACCCGTTTTTTTTCTTTCAGGCATATGATATTATATTGTTGGAAAGCTTTATTTGTCGAGAACCGTATTTCATAACCTTATCGAAACTTTCAAAAAAGCGCGAAAAATGAAGCCCACCCTCCTTTTGTGCCCGCGGAAAATCAGATTTCTTTGTTTTGAATTTTGCATTATGTAAACATAAATATTACGGGGTTATCTTTAACTTAACACACGGAATCCTCAGCGCATGAAACATCATGCTTGACTGAACTTGCGTTTTTTTTATCATTTCGCAATAACTACTATTATCACCGGTCTAGTTTAGTTTAATTGAACACTATAACAACTGTGACAACGATAAGTAAACGGAAATAACGAAAAACAAACTTCCATAGACGTAAAAGTTATTAATCGAAAGCATTTTTACCAACGTATAATAATAATATACGTATGTTTATTTAAATAAACCATATGCAATTATAACAAAATTCACAAAAAATTAAAATAAAACATAGGCTAGCTTTTTAAACACACGCATCGCAGTGATGGTGATTGGACTACAGCTAATCACCAGTTTGACAATTCCGCGTGGAAGAGGAACCTCTGTTATCATCAATTAACATAACGAAAGCGAGGAAGTAAGTTCGTATCGCAAAAAAGAAAGAAAAGAAAAAGAAAGAAAAGAAAGAAAAGAAAGAAAAGAAAGAAAAGAAAAAGAGCTTTCTAACGATACCGGACGACACCGCGAGTTCGCAAAAATCGGTAAAATACTGTACACGTTCTGGCGCATTAAAAAACAAGCAAACACAAAAACGCGCGCAGTCATCCCCGGCCAAAAGACGACGCACGCTGTTATCAGTCTGCAAAAACTTTGCAAAGACATTTAAGTATTTCTTCATTAGCGCGAAAGGTGCCAAGGAATTGCTTGGCATCACGCTGCGGTGGCAAATCGAGATTTTTGACCGCAGTAAAGTAACCCGCTTAAATGGAGACCATTTCGGCAAGCAGGCTGATCATCGGACCGCAACTAGCAAGGCGAGGACTGGACAGGTGTAATCCAGATAAAATTAACGGCACCTCAAATTCCTGGAGTCGGAAATAAAACCGTCGTTGCCGACGAAAGGACACAAAATGCAAATAAAGAAGGTAACTACTACAGACGGCGGTGAGCGAACAGTGTTGTGTGTCGACCAAGATTCAAACTTTAATTTCACATTTCCTTAGGAGCGACGAAAAATGACTCGTCGCCATCGCGCCCAGGGGCACTTTTTCTCGGGCGTCTTTGTTTATTTTCAAAACGGGCTCGCTCTGTCGCTTACCTAATATAAACAAGAAGCGGCCGGAATGGGCGGCGGAGTGTCCTAGTTGTTCGGCACCGGTATTAACTCGTGTAAAGAAGTCATTTCAGGGCTGGGTCGTGTACGTTACCCGGCGGATTACCTGACGGTAGCGAGTGGGATTCGGAAATGTCACTGGCGATGTACAAATTTCAAATTAGTTTTAAAAGACCGGCGTTTCTTTCGGTTTTTATTTATTTAGTTCGTTTTCTCCACTTTTAAACCGGAGCGGAACTTGACCGTTTTTCTCTATTTCGGTAAAACCGAAAAAGGCTGTGCAACTTCCTCAATCTTGCGACCAAGTAAAAATGAAGTCGCAATCGTTTTGCTGCTGCCGACCGATGTTGAGATTACCGAAGAAATTTCGCCGCGAGTCCGTATGTGTGTGTGTGTATAAAAGTACATACATATTCAGCACACTAATAAACAAGTAGGCGTCAAAATTATCTATCAGACGATATAATAAACACACATTACCGCTGCAACGAGCAATGTGTAATGCGAAATACGGTTTTCGTTTCCGACTGCTAACGGGAACGAGCTTGTTGAGCAAGTAAAATTTTGCCCAATATAATTGACCTTTTTTTATTATTTATAATATTTCCCCACAAGGTTAATTAATGTCTCATCCAATTAAGTTTTGGTGAGTCATTAATCCTATTTTACAATATCTCGTTACATATTGATTTATTTAAAAAATATATACACTTAATACTCGGCTTTGTTTCAATACAAATGCATATACTATTTCTACGATATTTCATTGTAAATTTATTAAATTACTTAAAAAGTTTTATTAAATATTACGTTATTATTATGCATCCTTGTAAAATGTGTCGCCTTACATTATCCTGTAAATTACATCTAATAATACATTTACTGGAACTGAAATTTCAAATCTTCCTAGGTATAAAAAAAAAAAAAAAAAAAAATGATTACACCCCATATTGTAATATGAGTTTGACTTTTTCTAACAAGAAAATTAAGAAATATATAAAAACAAAGAATGCGAGATCACTACATACAATCAAAACTGTAAATAATAAAAGAAACCTTAAAAGAACGTGTCACACCCAATAAACTTGCTAAATACGAATGAAAAAATAAAAAAGGTAAAATAACGAATCTGTATTATAGAACCACCGAGACGAATGTTGAGCTAAAAAAAAAAATTTTAAAAAATCACGTTTGTTATATTTTAAATGGCGGAGCGCTACTATTTTAGTAGCATTTTAAATATGGCTGACTACATAATATTAAATAATAATAATAAAAAAGAAAAAACCCTTCGATAAAGAACTTGACCTATATTATTAATTATCTCTTCATGTGTTTTTAACCAGCGGAACTCTTAAACATACGTCCCAAAAGGGTGTTTATATTTCACGCGGTTAACAGAAGAGCTCGGATGAAGCAAACGATTTCCATAACCCTCAACACTCAATCTTGCTTTTTCAAGTCTCCTTTCCTTTTCCATCGAAACTAAAGTATCGACCAATCACGTTCATAGATAAAAAAAAAAAAAAAAAAATGTCCCTTTTCATTCGACGTAAAATTTCCACAAAAATTTCTTTTCTCCTGCCCATGCTGGAACTCCCAGGACACAAACTTTGCGGAAAATTTCGCAACGCCTTAATTTTGTATGTCACAATTCGAAACGAATTACGACTTCTTCGGTATCTGAAAGCAAACGAATTTTCAATTTTCTCTCTTTGTTTGATCCAGTTTCTTATACCGACGATCAGCGCTAGATCTCGAATTATCCTCAACCGGTTCTCTAGCCATTTTAAACCATATAAATATGAAATTCTTCTTCTTTTTAGTGTCGTTGCTTCGGTGTTTTTTAATTCTCGGTCATCCTCCAAATTGACTTTCCTACAGATTCACGTGTTATTCATAAACGTATTTTGTTTCCAACGTCACATGGAGCCTGATCGTAATGATTTATATTGTTTAATAATACTTGGCGCGTGTGTTACTCTTTTTTTATTTTTTCTTTACCCGGAAACAATTAGAAAAGGAAGTAATAATCAGTTCGTAATGCGATTAACAAATAGTCGGAATAATTTGTGGAGAAGGAAGAGACATATGATGAGTCGCAATATGGAGCAGAAAGATCAAGCCTCAGTAAACTAGTGTACAAAACAGAAAATGCGCTATGACGAGTAGAGGATCGCCAATACGGGAGAGAAAACCAACGTAAAACGAAAACAGAGGAAAGATAATACAGAATATGGCTTAAGAACATAGCTGAATAACGGATGTAACAACAGATCGACGAAATGGAGGAAACAAAAAGAATCACGGATTAGCAGGAAGGGTAGGTTGAACAGATAAAAAATGAGTAATTATTCGAAAGAGAGGAAACGCAAAATATTCGATATCGTGATCTGAGATGAAAGCTTTTACACAGCGAACGGAGATTGGAGAATTGGGATTTTTCTTAAGAAAAGAAGCGGAAAAAAACAGCAAGCCGAGTACCAAAGAATCCGTCGCTTCATTACCACAAATACCCGAATGACTAGGAACCCGCAGAGCAAATCAATTTAAATGGTGTAATGTATACACTACATAGGTCATGTATAAAAAATAAAGAAAAAATAATAATAAATAAACAAATAAATAAATAAATAAATAAATAAATAAATAAAAACGTTTAATAAGTACAACGTGTGTTGAGAGAGTAAATGTGAACCAGCTGCTGGCTGGAGGTTGTCGGATAAAGTTCGATTTCGCTGTTGAGGGGTGCGCGCGGTAATTGGACAGAAAATAAACTGATTGGTATATCAGCTGTAAAGGAGGAGACATAGCACGAAATAAAAAACCGAATTAAAAATCGACCAAGTCGAAAGACAGTTTTCGTCAAGTCGGGAAAGAATATTGACCACTTTTGGTAAGAACAACACACGATCGATCGTCTGGCAACCGTACGAAGCTGGATCCACAGCAAGATGCTAGTGACCAGATCGCCTCGAAACTCGGATTTTGTAATTAATAAAGTCCGCAAAAAAAACGTTAAAATATATTAATTTCGATTACCGGTTCATCGGAAATCCAGACGGAATCACCAACGTACACACATCTGCCAGGCAAGGAACTACGTACAATTTATATCATATTTAATTTATCGTTATACACCGCGTGCTATTTTCGATAAGTTATAAATTGTGTATTTTTAGTGAAAAATTAATGTAGATAATATGAATTGAAAGAAGCAAAAAAAAAAACAACAACTAAATTTTCTATTTCACAATTAACTTCTACTAATACTGAAAAATAAATAGCAAGTTTAATTTAAATACACTGTTTCCGAAAGGCCTCGTGGTTGACATCCTCGGTCAGGATCTAAATTAATAATACCGTTACAATGGAACGGAGAGAAGAAAGAGCGTGAATCAGGTTCGGGGACGCCTTTTTTTTTCATACTCAGCGCATCGATATCTCCGCTCTCGATTGAAGTGCGTTAATTATCAATTCTGTTTTTCTGCCATTAACACTGCCCGCGTTGTTTTACTAACGTTAGTTAAGAATGATGGTACAGCCTCAATAATCAAGTACTTCTTTTTTTTTTTTTTTTTTTTTTTTTTTTAGTTTTAGGGGTAGTAGTATGTGGACGTATGAGACCATCGTTGGTGAGGCATCGAACAGGGTCATCTAGGCGTGAAGTTACTTTTAATACTTTACTAGTGCGCGATTATTCAAATCTCACAAGAGAATCGAAAATAAAAATAATTTTAAACGTTCGCCGGACTTCAGGTAAATGAAGTTAAACACACATTACTGCGGATATTCTATGGAAGCAAATATTTTAAACAGTTTCGGGTCTGTTAGATTTTGATATTAACCATTTTAAAAATCGAAAATATATATCTTCTTTTTCGTACATTTTTACCGCTTGCAGACATGGTACGGTCGCTCTGCAACACGGGTGCACTCAATCTTTTAAAAATGATAATTTTATTTATTTCGGAATATTTCCAGCCATTTCCTTCGTATTTTTTCACGATTATCTCGATAAAAAATGTTTCCAGATGAAGTAAAATAGCAGCGAAGTTTAGAAAAGATTTTTCACGATGATAAAGTACAGCTACTTTTTAGTGCTGAAATAATAGTAATAATAATCTGAAAAGCGCCCAATTTAAATCGAGTCTCGGTAGAGGTTCGCGACAACGAAAGATTAGCAGCCAGAGTATAAAGTGCGTGCACGTTAAGATCTACTACTAATGAAAAAAATTAACAAAAGTAACACGAAAATTGCACAACTCATTTATTCGGGGAGAACTAGTTTCTCTATCTAGAGAAGTTGAAAAAGAAAAAAAAAAATTCCAAACGCGCAAGTCGACTTTTACGTGATATTTACTTCAAACTGCGTGCGTTTTCAGCATGTAAAACGACGAATTACCTACAAATTGTCCTGCTAGGACAACAAGTTACCTCCATTTTCGATAAACGCGAGCAACGATTATTTGCATAATTTAAATAATTAAATTATGTCGTTCATATCAACTTTCAACTTATTCGCATTTTAACTCGTTCATTTAATTTATTCCCCTCGTTCGCTTTATGCCGGTTTCACCAGAAAGAGAAACATGCCGGTCTTTCGCTTAGTACGAATTAAGGATTAAGAACAAAATAATTTCACCTTTTCTCTCTCCCTCTCTCTCTTTCTCTTTCCCACTTTTGAGCTAATATTCGATAACTCTACCGAATAAAATATAGCAACAAAGTTCACAGCTACAATGACTAAATTAGTAAACCTAAATTCAACTTTTCCTACTGTTAACATAAAAACTAAAATCCATATTTTAACTAAATATTTCCCGGTCTCTCCCGACACGGCAGTGGTGTCTCGCTGTCTTTCGCTTGAGTCTGTTCCGCGCATATATCAGTCCTCGGTTGCTTCACCGCCATATCTTGTAACTGATATTCCCACTTGACCTTCGCTTGTAACGTCTAAATTATTACTGCAATTTATATGTTCCGTATACAATCTCATTCGCTCACCCTTCAACTTTCTTAACTCAATGAAATGTTCCGACCCAGCTATGGAGATAATCTAACTGTTCTCACTCTCATAAAAATCTCCAAATGTGTAAAGATAATTATGAAACGCGGAAGTGATGCTGTAATATTGAAGGCGATTCAGTATCAGATGATCTCTGCGATAACAACCCCGAATACATAAAAAATCAATTGCTTGTTCACTACGAAGCCCAATCGCAGTTCCAATTCCGTTTGCATCTGTTGATGAATAAGAGACAATGACGACGACAAGGATAATGATTAGCCGAAGGTGACGAATTATGAAGGGTTGAAACGAGATCAGCTTTACCGTTTCCGGGTTCCGCAGCATATCCCGAGATTCAGAGAAATAACATTTCAATTTGTTATTAACCCGTTTATGTATACTGTGTTAAAGTCAGCATAATGCTCTTGTTGTCACAGCGGCAATTATAAGTATGTTAGAGTAAACATTATTATTCGTCGGCAAAGTTTCCCAGAGGTTTCGAAGTGTTTAATGCGACGGATAATTTCGTTTATTTCTTCGCCTAAGCATTTACAACTATTATTTAGACGAACTTCATTCGTTATATTCTCAGATAGTATAGATTAATTTTATATAAGTAAATTTGTGAGTGCATGTGTACGAACTCGAGATAAGGGAGCACTAAACAGTAAATCCATCGCGACTGTTTTTTTTTTTTAATGTAATCATTTAGTGTAAAATAGAATTATTAGTAAAATTTAATTACAAAACGTAACCAAAACCTCTTATTTTATGCTGATTTAACGGTTTAGAAAATGATAGAGTGGGAAATTATGTTTTTTTCGTGACGCAGTTGATTAATTAGTTGTGTTTCGTTCAGACAGAACCTGGTTCGAATCCCGTTGCCGCACACTGAAACTAAAAAAAAATTTTACTTCCGCTGATACGCCCTTCCCCCCAAAAAATAAATAAATAAAAAAAGCATATTTAATACGCTTTACATCGCATTGAAAAGATAAAAAATCCTGCCAGGATAGCGCTTCCCTAAATTATCATTAAATTATCCTCAAAATAGTGGTATTCTTGATCGTAACAGATCGAGAAACTTCAGTGTAGTGATCAGAACGAGATCCGTTTGATTTCTATACATATATTTATATACGTGTACATATATATATATATATATATATATATATATCTTTGACGTAAAATTAAATTTTACAAAAATTAATACATACCGAAAAAATAATTGTAAACCAATATTCCAGGTTCAAACGTAACGATAAAAGGAGACGCGGATAATAAAAGATTGAGAAACTTAATATATAAATGAATCAGCTGTCCCCACCCCTTATTGATAAAAATCTTAATATAGGTCGGCTAAATTACACTGCAAGAACTAATAAATATACACTACAGCTTTTTTCAGGTATCTGTCAATCTACTGATGAAAACTAAAAAAAACCGGTTCACGCAAACGCAAAAATATTTTTTCGCGATGAAATTCAATTAATAAGCGAATTAAATTTATAATTTTTAAGTTAATTCACTGCACAAAAATACCACTGAGAAATAGGTAATTTTTTTCTTTTATAATTTTATAAAATTATTTAAACATATTTTCTTTGTGCTCATGCTCATTTCGTCACCTCCTTTTTTATTTCGACATGTACGCGTGCTTACTCTAAGGATTAACTTTTTTTTCTTTCTCAAGAACAATTGTGTAAGTCGATGACTACTAAGTATCTGTGTTTGTATCGAAGCATTTGCAAACACATTCGAATAAACACAAAGAATCATTGAAATTCATCTAAACCAATCAAAAGTCAAAAGAAAAAAACCCGACGAACCAATAACTCGTTTTTTTTTTTATAAGTTTCTAATGAGAAAACACAGCACGTAGAATACCTTCGTAACGATTTAATTTTTGCTAGGCAATTCGATACGCTTTGTATAATTCCGTTCTAGTGTGTACTGTTCGCGTTACGGGCAATTAAACCTTCGTAATAAAACTCGCTTCAAACGGCCATTAACAAAGTGCAACTAGCCCCACTGATCGGCAAATTCGGAACGGGGCTGGGACGTAAGAAAAAGAAAAAGAATTTCAAATTATATCGCAGGCTTGAACGCAAGCAAAAACAAAACAATATAGGCCGGTACATTCATTATCGATACACCGCTCTTCTTATCGACGATCAAAGAAGAAAAATATGCGATTTCCAAACTACAACAACAGATTAAACAAAGGTATCGGAGCATCTGCGCGATACAAACTGTCATTAAAGACAAACACGCACGCTGCCAGCTACATACGTTTTTCTTTTTTTTTTTTTTTTTTTTGTTTATTTATTTTTTAGACCTAATACAAGTGAAATTTTTGTAAGTTTTAATGTGCGACGGCAGGATTCGAACTCGTTTTTAGCCGAACAATACGCTACAGTAGCTGGCTTGGCTTCTATATGTGTATTACACCCCATACTACGATACACGTTAAATGAATTAGTTCTTCAATTTTAATTTTAACAGCATACGACCCTAAAATTACAAGTGAATTTTAAAAGAAAGAAATTTCGCCTTAAATTCGCGTCATTGAAATTTAAATATTAATCTCCTAAACAATAATGGCAAAAAATAAAAATTTCCCGTATTTACGCGTAAAAGTTTATTACTCTCAACCACATCAGCGATCGGCCTACTTACACAACTTGTAAAAAATCGTGTAAGCCTGAGTATACTCATGTTTTTTTTTTTTTTTTTTTTTTTTTTAGTTCTATATTTGTAAAGCGCTCATGTATAAACTTATGCGCTAGAGCGCGCTAACATTAGGAACTATATTATTTTACGAGCAAATAAGTTACATTATTATAATTATTATTATTACTTTTTTTTTTTTTTTTTTAATACTAAATTATAAATGTTCATTTTCTGTAAAATCTGTGGTACTTGTTGGCTACGATCCTCTTCACCTGCTAACGCTTCTGCAAGGTCTTGTTCCCATCATTTTGAATTACATTCAGATCCTAAATTTTATTTCTACCTTTCGTACCATAAATCTTTACTAATATTTTTTTCTTTTTTTGAATAATTATAAAATTTTTAAATTATGTCAAATAACAAACGCTTAGTATCATTTTTCGGGGGTCCTTATTATTTTTATTTATTTTTTTTTTATTTTTTTTTTTTTTTTGAAAAAAATAGTAATCGGATACTTTCGCTTGAAGGATTGGAACATGGGAAATCAATTTATTTGAAATAAAGCCCATTCGGTAGTTAAAACTTACCCGAACTTCGCTGAAGCGTTAAAAAAATATGACCGCAAAACTATAAATATACATAACTAGCTGTGCCCGCGGCGTTGCTCGCGTGAATTATGATTATAAAAAATTACTTTATTTGTTAAATTACACCCGCGCGGAATTCAGTTCATGACTGTGTAAGAGTATCAGTAAATGATTATTTGGCAAAAGATTTTTTATTGACCGTGGCGGCTGGTGAATATTGGGGAGACTAACTTTTCCAGAAGCACAGCACATACCATTAGGTTCATTGGCCCATTTTTTGGCAGAACACTTGGAGCAGATCTTATTCATGGCTCCGATTTGGACGGAAGACTGTTGAGCATAATCAATCTGGATCGTATCTGAAAGCCGATCTGTTACTGTGAGCTAAAACTCGATTAGGAATTCTAGTCGTTGACGTCTGTTCTCTCTGATTTCGAAGGCGTTGGGAACGCTCAGAGCTCGATTCCCTAGTGCGCTTGTATATTTCTAATATTTTGCTCTTCAAGCCGCTGCGAACGCTCGATACTCAACTCTCTGGCACGCGATTGCGACGCGTATTCTCTGTGACTTGCAAGACGATTTTCAATTTTTGATGAAGATTCTCCATTACGACATATTTTTGATGCCCTCGCCTGGGAACTATTTCTAGAAAGTTGAGATCTTAATCTTTTGGGCATTTTGTACCTTTTACAAAAGATAACGGTAACGGTCGAAAATTTTCATTCCTTACGTTAACACACTATTTCCATTGGTGATGAGCTTGTAAACGATGCTAAGGCGATCTTTATCCGAATTTCCATTTCCATGGTAATTAACATTGATATTTTAATGTTTTACAAAAAAAGTTTTTGCAGTGCACGCGATGTAAGGAATTGTTTAGCTCATTTTTTTACACCTTGAGTTACATTATTGGAGTTTTAGTAAGGATCCCTAATTTTTTTGAAAATATAATATGGCCTATGTCACCCGGAGATAGTGTAGCTTCCCAACGGTGAAAGAATTTTTCAAATCGGTCCAGTAGTTTCGGAGCCTATTCAATGTAAACAAACAAACAAACAAACAAACAATCAAATCTTTCCTCTTTATAATATTAGTATAGAAAACAAATTAACAATCCATTATTACGTAAGATTAATGTTTAATTCATAAAAAAAAAATGCGCTTTGTTTAATTTTATTGTACTAATTTGTATTTTTATAAAATCATATTATTAATTATTTACATTTATTATTTACGTATTGAATACTATCGATATTAATCTTGCGTATTTATTATAAACTTTTATCATTGTTCGTACACTTTTCATCACCACGAATACATAGTTGTTTGTCTCCGAAATATGCCAGTGAATTTTAAATAGTTAATAACTAATTTTTCCGTATATCGCGATTTTGATACTAATTTTTTCGACAAACAAACACATGTTTTAGAAAAATTTCTCATCCTAATTACATAACTTCAATTAATTATAACATGTAAAAACCCATTCTGTTCTCTTTCTTCAAGCCAGCTCTTATACTGTAATTAATAAAGTAACGAATAAGTTTAAATTATACTTATACGAATTTTATCCAGATAAGTTTACAAATAAAGAATAAAAGAGAAACCACGAAGAATTAATCACTTTGTGTTCCCGTATGTAACAATAACAGCAATAATAATGATAATGATAATGATAATAATAATAATAATAATAATAATAATAATAATAATAATAATAATAATAATAATAATAATAATAATAATAATAATAATAATAATAATAATAATAATAATAATAATAATAATAATAATAATAATAATAATAATAATAATAATAATAATAATAATAATAATAATAATAATAATAATAATAATAATAATAATAATAATAATAATAATAATAATAATAATAATAATAATAATAATAATAATAATAATAATAATAATAATAATAATAATAATAATAATAAATAATAAATAATAATAATAAATAATAAATAATAATAATAATAATAATAATAATAATAATAATAATAATAATAATAATAATAATAATAATAATAATAATAATAATAATAATAATAATAATAATAATAATAATAATAATAATAATAATAATAATAATAATAATAATAATAATAATAATAATAATAATAATAATAATAATAATAATAATAATAATAATAATAATAATAATAATAATAATAATAATAATAATAATAATAATAATAATAATAATAATAATAATAATAATAATAATAATAATAATAATAATAATAATAATAATAATAATAATAATAATAATAATAATAATAATAATAATAATAATAATAATAATAATAATAATAATAATAATAATAATAATAATAATAATAATAATAATAATAATAATAATAATAATAATAATAATAATAATAATAATAATAATAATAATAATAATAATAATAATAATAATAATAATAATAATAATAATAATAATAATAATAATAATAATAATAATAATAATAATAATAATAATAATAATAATAATAATAATAATAATAATAATAATAATAATAATAATAATAATAATAATAATAATAATAATAATAATAATAATAATAATAATAATAATAATAATAATAATAATAATAATAATAATAATAATAATCAAATCAAATCAAATTTCAAATCAAATTTATTTTTTATACATAATATCAAAATTATAAAATGAAATACATAAAATAAAATTTTACTTTACTCCTGCTTATATGCAAAATGCATGAGCAGCAGGGTACATTACAGTACACAGGATAGTTTAATGAAAAACTAGCCAGTGCTTACAATCTATGCGAACGGAAAAAATATATATCTGTGTACAATATACTAATACACGCACACACATACACACGTGCATTCATATTTATATAGACTCAATGTGTCTACACATATGGATATACACTCTCATATGTACACACATACTCACACATGTACATACACATTCATTTATGAATGTGCTCTCACTTACACACACATAGTAATACAAAACATTAGATTAATTTATAAGAAATAAATTTAATGTTCACCTGTATAATTAACATAGAAAAGTGAATAATAACATGATATATATAATAGTAATAGCTAGCGAACAATAAGTATATCAATAGTAAGACAGGAATAATTTTCTAGGGGATACATGCTGGCATATATGGGCTAAAGATTATGTATATGAGTGCATATATCAAAAACTTAGTAATATTTAATTTTGCGTACATACTATTTTAACCCATATTTACAACAGAACTATTATTAATTTAGATTACTTTAAAAAATATCACACATATACCCCATCCCATATGACTCATATCCTCTTTCAGTGATGATAGGATGATATAAATGTAATGTAATATTAATCTAATGTTAAGTGATAAAACTAATATTTATAATTATAAAGTTATAATAAGCATGTGTGTTAATTTTTTATTTATAATAATATTGGTGTTAGCAATAAAGATAGTAATAAAACTAAGAATTTAATTTAAAATAAAATAAAATAAAAGTAAATTTAAAAGACAAAATAAAAATAAAAATAAAAAATAAAAAATAAAAAATCTGCGTTATTATTTTTAACCTAATTGTATGGAATATAATGAACTACTTTTAATATTAGAATGAAGAGTTTTGTTTAAGGAAATGTATTGATTGCAATCAAAATAATTAATAAGAATAACATCTATAATAAAGTATATTAAGTTAGCAATTTAGGTTTATAGTGGTAAAAAATGTATTATATAGTTAATTAAAATTTACCTTATACTGAATTATTGTTAGAAATGAATCTATTATTTATGAATTTTATAATTTGTAATTTATATTTGGATCCAGATACGATAAATTTAATCTTTTACTGTCCACACTGACAGAGCTAATTTGTTTCCTATTGTTATTATTTACAAACAATCGGGAGAAACTATTGGAATTTAGAATAGACAATGATAGCATGATTAACCAGCAACTTTATTTTTATATAAATACCAATTTCTGTTATCCATGCGAACACCTGTTAAAGTACTTTAAATTTAATTTCATAACTATTATGTAATACGTTTATGTTACATAACGGGGAGTTTCTAATAGATTGTGAAGTGTTTTTATTTATGTATTGATGGATCAATATTAAAAGCGAATGCAATTTGGGTGTAATGGTATATTATAACTTCGAAAAATGAGATATTTATTACGTAAGCATGTGAAAGTGAATCAATAGTTACAATTTATAATACCTATAGGGTTCTATGACGAGTAGTTTACTTTATTTAGCTAGAAACAGATGGTTGTACATTAATTTGTTAATTTTATTTTAAAGCTAAATATCATACTTTAAAGTAGGATGTACGGACTTTGAAGTAAACAATGATACTTTCGTTTCTATTTTAAGATTGCAAATAAGAAGAAGGCAGAATTAGATTTTAACTTAAGCAATTACAAGCGAAATCTGTTAAAAGTTTATGCCTCTTTTTGTAGTTTTTTAATTTTTCTTTTAACGTAACTGGTAAGGTATTATGTAACAAAGGACCTAAATATACAGCCTGAATTCTCGAATGATATTTCATAAAGTTCGGTACTTTTGACTTTTCAGTATTGGAGTTTCTTGTTATGCCTGTAATGTAATTAATGTTAAACAGATCTCTGTTTTTAGTAACGTAATCTATAAGTTGCACCCAATGTAACTGTGAAATATTTAACAAATTTGTGGTACTGGGCGAGTTTCGGTTTTGTCCAATGCAGGTTAAAACCGACTTTTGCAGTTGGATTAATGGTTTTAAATGATAGTTTGCAGCACCTCCCCAGTGCATTATGCCGTAAGCTAAGACGGGCTGATAGATGGAACGATATAAATGGGTTAAGTGGTCAATCGTAAAAAATTGCTTAAGATAGTAAAAAATGTAGTTTAGTTTACGCAGTTTATTTGCTAAAAATATCGCCTGACTGTTCCATGTTAACTTATAATCAAAAACTAAACCTAAATACTTTATTTCATACACTCTTTCTATTTGCGTGTTATGTCCAAGGTTAATATTTAGTGTAATACCAGAGGTGTTTTTTAAATGATTATATATCATAAACTTAGTTTTAGTTGTATTTAGAATTTGTCGATTTTCTTCGAACCAACTACATAAAATATTTACATCATTCTGAATTAATTTTTGTAAAATATTCTCATATCTAGAAGCTGTTACCAAAACCGTATCGTCTGCATAAGTAAAAATACGACCACTAACTTTTAAATTACATAAACTGTTAATATAAATTAGAAATAGGATAGGGCCTAGAATGCTGCCTTGCGGTACTCCATGAGTTAGTGTTATACATTCACTAAAAGTGCTATTAATTTTTGTGATATAAGGCCTATCAACCAAATATGAATAGAGCCAATTGTAAACCTGCCCCCGGAAACCACATGCGTATAATTTAGTCAATAAAATCTTATGGTTTACAAGATCGAAAGCTTTTTTAAGATCAAAATAGACAGCAGCCACTGATCTTCCGGCTTCTAAGTTCTCAGTTATGTATGCGGTATGCCGATATAAAACGTCGTCGGTGCCCCTTCCAGAAATAAAGCCAAACTGATTACTACTAAAATAGTTTATCTTATTTAAATATGAAATTATTTTATTTTTAATGCATTTTTCTAGTATTTTTGAGATTGTAGACAAGAGACATATTGGTCTGTAATTTGACACATCCGACTTGTCTCCGGATTTGTAGACAGGGGTGATAATTCCTAATTTTAGCGATGTAGGGAACATACCTAGTCTTATCGATTCATTAAATAGATAAGTTAACGGTTTAACGAAGAAAGGGATATTGTCTTTTATTAGTAAGATCGAAAGCCCATCAAACCCAAAAGATGTTTTATTAGGCAATGAAGTAATTGCGTTTCGAATATCATCTTCCAAAAATTCTACAAATCCAAAAGATTCAGCAGAATTGAAATCGCTTATGGTGAATTGACTAGTAAAATTTGTATTCGTTAAAGAATTTCTAACTGCCTCGGAGAAATGTGTGTTAAAGTGAGTTGCAAATTCAAACTCATTTCCAGTCACTGATTTTTTAGTACCATTTATCGTCAACTCAGTTATAACACGCTCTTTTTTATTCAAAATTTTTTTGACAACAGACCAGTATTTCTTTTGATTACCATCACAATTATTTAATAAGTCTGAATAATAATCTTTTTTAGCCTTCCTTGTTAATTGATGCACCTCCTTAGAGATACGTTTATATTCTAAACGAGTCTTGTCATCTGGCGATGATTTTAAAATTTCGTGTAAGTTATTTTTTTCTTTTGTTAACTTTATTAAATCTACTGAGATCCATGGGGATCTTTTGCGTAAACAGTTTTTCCGTATACGCAGCCGTTTAGATTGCGTTAAGCACATTTTTAGCTTATTTAAAAACCAATCGAACTTCTCATTAATTGTTGGATGTTTGCTGTATAGCCAGTTAACATTGATATTTTTTAACAAGTTACTGAATAAAGATTTATCAAAGTAATAATTATGTTCACAATCTGGACAATGGATTTTGTTTTGTAATTCCAGCACCGTGCAAACTGCTAAATGATCGGAAAACATTACATTTAAAGTATCAAATGACGTATTTGCGTTTAGTTTGTTATTTACTAAACCCCTTACAAAAATGTGATCCAAACACGATTTATAATTTTTACTGTGTAACACAAAGGTGGGGACATTTATTACACTTTTAAAACCGTTTGAGTACAGTATATTTAGGTAATCTGAACACTTGGATTTATCCAGAATGTTAATATTTAAATCACCTGTTAAAACGGATGCCGGAGATGAAGCTTTGAGAATAGTTTTAAGATCGTCCAAAAAATTTAAATAGCTCGAATCGCAAAAGCGATAGATACCGTTTATTGTAAGGAAGCTTCCTCCGTCCAATTTTAGTCTTACACTAACAATATTTCCAGTAGGTATAATAAGTTTTACTTCCTCACAAAGTATATCATCTTTGACGAAAATGCCGACACCTCCTGAACGTTTGTTTGTCCTGCATTGAAAATAGGAAGAGTAATTAGGTATTTTATACCGATTTATCTCTTCATCATGTAACCAAATTTCAGTTAGTACAATTATGTCATATGTCGGATTTATTTCCTCTAAGAAAACTAAAAATTCATCAAAGTGCGCCCTCAAACTACTTATGTTTAGGTTTAGTAATGTTAAATGGTGTTTATTCATTGAGTTAATTACGATCGATAAACGATTTTAAAAGAGATAATTCTGCAATAGTATGTTAAAACGCAATTTCAGAAAATAAACAAATGTTAGACGTAATTATATAAGTAAACGTATGAGGTTAATATCGTAAGCATAATACATAGAGAATAGATTTAGTAGATTAGTAATTTAGTATTGTGATTTGAAGGTAAATAAATATAAATTTAGATAGGAACCAAACAAAGTAGTAAGAGGAAATAAAGACTTGTAGATAGTTTGCGGACAACAAATAAAATCAGGAAGTGCGGAAAAAGTTACAAGGTTGATAAGAATAAAAGAAATAATTAGAATGCGGGCATTTTGGAATGAAAGAGAAGAGCATAAGAATAAATTAAGCGTAACTATAAAAGTAAAATAAGATTTCATTCTACCTATAACTAACATGATACTGTTTACCATCACTGAAGCTCGATATGGCACTTTGAACTAAATTGCGCTGCATGAATGTAAAACAACAAATATAATTTTCTTTTTTTTTTTTTTTTTAAAGAGAAGAGAAGATATAATTACAATAAGCCAGGCACACAATGGATTGTTAGAATTATAAGAAGAAAGTGAAGGAATAAATCCGATGTAAAATAAGGCGTACTGAAATCTGACATAATTTAAATATAACGAGAAGTTACATAATAAAGTATTTTGAAAACGAATAAGATTTAACGATATGATAAAGTTAATAGGTATAGGGTATAAATTAATAAATTGAATAACAATTTGAGGTGATCGAGACGCGTTGAACGGCAGAAATTTTAAATTAATTAAGTAATCGACATCATTTGTAAAATGTGAAGTAACTAAACATACTGTATTATACGTGAAGTAATGAACTGAACTAGTATTATGAACTAGTCACATTTTGCATAGTGATTGTAGTTGCTCCTGTGAAATTACGGGAATGATGGGCGATTTTTCAGATTTTCGTATAAAAATTTTTGCATCACGTACCCATACAAATTGATATCCTTTCTCGCGTAACCCCCTGGCCGACCATAAAAGATTCGAATTATATTTCGTTAAGTGTTCGTTCAGGTAGAAGCGGTTTTTTGCCATTTGTGGCGTCGCGTCAAAACCAATATCTCCCAGTGCCGGTTTTTTAATTCTACAATTGCGCAACAGATCATTTTTCACAGATCTACGCGTAAATTTTACCACAATGTTGGGAAAGCTTTGTTTTTCACTTTTACGTAGACGATGACAAGCACTGATATCATAAGGGCTTAAATCAGTGCCAGTCGCCTCTGCTATTTTATTTAGTATATCAGGAATGGATTCATTGGCTGTGTGCGGAATATTGCTTATAATTAAATTCGACTTTTTACTGTGTTGCTCCAGAACATTTAATTTTAAAAGCAACTCCGAGTTTTTTTCATGTAACTGCGTATTTTCTTCCTTCAGTATTTTCATTGAAAGCAGTGCTTCATCCAGCTTCTCTTCCGTCTTATGAAGAGAAAATTGCAGTCCTTCAATTTTTTCATGCAACATAGACTCTGTAGTATTAAACGAAGACTGCAAACTATCCACTTTCATGCAAAGAGCGGCTAACTCGTTACGGACTGTTATTAATATATGATCTGAAGACGAGTTTTCAGGATCTGCAGAGCTAGCAGAGCTAGAACTGGATCTGCATGAAGTGCAAACCCAGTTTTTCTTTAAAGTTTTGGACCAATGTTTCCATGTTCCGGCGGCGACACCACTACATGTAAAGTGCAAATTTGCTTTACAGGCTGAGCAGGAGATGAAGTCTCCTGATTCAGGTAGAGCTTTGTTACAAGTGTTGCATAAAGACGCCATACCAGAATAATAACAGTTGTAAATCACAGGTAACAGTTATGTGACAAGAACAGTTCAGTAAATTAAGCACACTGTTACAGACAAAGTTTCCGATTTTTTAAAAACAAATATTTCTTTTTTTTTTTTTTTTTTTTTTTTTTTTTAAGTATATAAGATTGAAAACATAAAATTTTACGAATTTATACTGCAAATTTGATACCTGATGCAAAATAATCAAACAAAACAATAGATGTAAACGAATAATTTGAAACCAACAAATGAACGCAGAATGTAACAACCGAACGCACAGATAATAATAATAATAATAATAATAATAATAATAATAATAATAATAATAATAATAATAATAATAATAATAATAATAATAATAATAATAATAATAATAATAATAATAATAATAATAATAATAATAATAATAATAATAATAATAATAATAATAATAATAATAATAATAATAATAATAATAATAATAATAATAATAATAATAATAATAATAATAATAATAATAATAATAATAATAATAATAATAATAATAATAATAATAATAATAATAATAATAATAATAATAATAATAATAATAATAATAATAATAATAATAATAATAATAATAATAATAATAATAATAATAATAATAATAATAATAATAATAATAATAATAATAATAATAATAATAATAATAATAATAATAATAATAATAATAATAATAATAATAATAATAATAATAATAATAATAATAATAATAATAATAATAATAATAATAATAATAATAATAATAATAATAATAATAATAATAATAATAATAATAATAATAATAATAATAATAATAATAATAATAATAATAATAATAATAATAATAATAATAATAATAATAATAATAATAATAATAATAATAATAATAATAATAATAATAATAATAATAATAATAATAATAATAATAATAATAATAATAATAATAATAATAATAATAATAATAATAATAATAATAATAATAATAATAATAATAATAATAATAATAATAATAATAATAATAATAATAATAATAATAATAATAATAATAATAATAATAATAATAATAATAATAATAATAATAATAATAATAATAATAATAATAATAATAATAATAATAATAATAATAATAATAATAATAATAATAATAATAATAATAATAATAATAATAATAATAATAATAATAATAATAATAATAATAATAATAATAATAATAATAATAATAATAATAATAATAATAATAATAATAATAATAATAATAATAATAATAATAATAATAATAATAATAATAATAATAATAATAATAATAATAATAATAATAATAATAATAATAATAATAATAATAATAATAATAATAATAATAATAATAATAATAATAATAATAATAATAATAATAATAATAATAATAATAATAATAATAATAATAATAATAATAATAATAATAATAATAATAATAATAATAATAATAATAATAATAATAATAATAATAATAATAATAATAATAATAATAATAATAATAATAATAATAATAATAATAATAATAATAATAATAATAATAATAATAATAATAATAATAATAATAATAATAATAATAATAATAATAATAATAATAATAATAATAATAATAATAATAATAATAATAATAATAATAATAATAATAATAATAATAATAATAATAATAATAATAATAATAATAATAATAATAATAATAATAATAATAATAATAATAATAATAATAATAATAATAATAATAATAATAATAATAATCAAATAAATCAAATAAATCAAATCAAATAAATTTATTATTATTACCATTACAACATAATCCATCTATGCGCATATTTGCGCGAGCGATGGGTATTAAAGAAATAAAAATCTTTTTCGAATAAATACTGAAATCCTTAAAATAACTTATATAAAATAATATTACTTACATTGAATCTATAATCTTAATTTACTTAATTCATTAAACATTTGCAATTAAAATAAAAGAAAATTTCTACATTTCCATGCAACCAACGTACTCTATATGAATATATATTACATACCCATCCACAATCCTTTATCGATTATTTATTAGATTCCTCAGAAAGATTATTGGAATGGAAAAATTTCAGTAAACATTTACGTCTTTTTTTAAAGTTTTTTAAATCGTCTTTTAAAGTTTGTGGTAAATGGTTGTAAATGAGAGGCGCCATATAGAGGGCTTGGATTCTTGAATGGAATTTCATAAATTTAGGTGGCGCAGCTATTTCATTTCCACAACTTCTAGTGATACCCTCCTTAATGTGAAAATTAAATTCTTTTTTTCTATTTAGCATAAACAACAGCAATTCAGTTTTATATAATGTACCAACATTAAATAAATTATAATCAAATGTAATTTTCTTGTTTTTAGTGATTAACTTGATTACTCTTTTATTTAAAAACTCAATCTGTGAAAAGTGGTATTTAGCGGTATTACCCCAATGCATCAAACCATACGTCAAGACAGGTTTGTATAGTGATTGGTATAACATATACAGATGATATTCATTAAAAAATTCATTCATGTAGTAAAATATATAATTTAACTTTCTGAGTTTAGCAGCTAAATAATCAGTATGCTTATTCCACTGTAATCTACAATCTAAATTTAAACCCAGATATTTGATTTCAAATACTCTTTCTATTTCAGAATTTTCATTTAAAGAAATTTTTTCGCAGTCCCACGTGTATTGAGGTTTATGACTATATAATATGAATTTAGTTTTCTTTAAATTTACTATAAGCCTATTTGCCTTAAACCAATTTACTAAGGTATCGACATTCCTATTTGCTAGTTGCATTAGGATATGGCTGTAACGAGAACTCATGACAATAGCAGTATCATCTGCGTATGTGAACAGTTTTCCCGATATTCTTAAGTTGCACAATTCATTTATGTAAATCAGAAACAGAACGGGACCTAAAATACTACCCTGAGGCACCCCATAAATTTGCGTTATACTTTCGCTATGTAATTTATTAATTTTCGTAACATATTTTCTATTATTTAAATACGATTCGAACCAGTTGTAAATACTACCCCGGAAACCACATGAATATAGCTTGGCCAACAAAATTTTGTGGTCTACCACGTCAAAAGCTTTTCTCAAGTCAAAATAGACAGCTAAGCATGATTTTCCCTTTTCTAGACTTTCCGTAATGTAGGATACGTGCTTAAATAGCGCAATATCAGTTCCTTTTCCCTCTAAAAATCCGTATTGGTTTGTACTAAAAAAATTTTTGTTATGTAGGAAACCCATTATTCTCATCTTTATACATTTCTCAAAAATTTTTGAAATAGTAGGTAGTATACATATTGGTCTGTAATTTGCCATATCACATTTGTCACCTCCCTTATATACTGGGGTAATGATACCTAATTTTAAAATGTTGGGGAATATTCCAACCTTTACAGATTCGTTAAACAAAGTAGTTAAAGGTCTGACAAAAAATTCTACATTTTCTTTTATTAATAAAATAGATAGCCCATCTGACCCAAACGACGATTTATTTGGAAAAGACATAATTACATTTTTTATTTCTTCATTGAAGAAATCAATGAATCCGAAAGTTTCCAGGACGTGGGGGCTGTTTGAGTGATATGCTGCAAACCTTTTGTTTTGCAATAGGTCGGTAACAGAGCTTAAAAAATAATTATTAAAATGACAGGCAACATCATATTCATTCTCGTCTGCATCTAATTTGTTATTATTAACAATTACCTCACGTATTCGATGATTTTTACCTCCTAATACTTTTTTCACCACCGTCCAGTATTTCTTCTGGTTCTGTTCGCAACCGTTTAATAATGCGCTGTAATACTCCTTTTTTGCTGTTCTGGATAACTTTTGTATTAGCTTTGATATTTCTTTATACTCAGAAATCATGGTTTCATTTCCCCTGAAAGTTTTCATTTTCTTATAAATATTATTTTTCGTATTGGATAAACGTACTATTTCCTGAGTTACCCACGGTGTTCTCTTGCGTGTATTTATTTTTATTTTTCTAATTTGCTTACACTCATCCACAATTTTGGTAATATTTCGTATAAAATTTTCAAATTTAGCGTCAATATCATATCGGGTGTCATAAACAAAATCAATATTAGTACATAATAGTTTGATATGAAATAGGTTTTTATCAAAGGAAACATCAAACGTAGGTGGTTTCACCGAAACATAGTCTTCTATATTTAAAGGTATACTTATCGCAACATGATCAGAAAAACTAACATCTAGTATTTTGAATGATATATCGGAGTTTAGTTTATTGCAATCTAAGCCCCGGACGAAAACATGATCTAAACAGGAACTGTAATTTCTATTTTGTCGAAAGAAAGTAGGTTCATTAATGATACTTCTGAAACCATTTGTATTTAATAAATTTAAGTAGTCTGTACACTTTGTATCATCTAACAAATTTATATTGAAATCCCCAGAAATTATAGATCCTTTTTCGGAAACCTTAATAATCTCTAGTAAATCAATCAAAAATTCAGAATGAGCTAATTCGCAAAATCTATAGATTCCAAAGAATGATATGGATTTACCATTCTGTATTTTTAATTTAACGCCTATAACATTACCAGTTTTAATGCTTATTTTTATTTGTTCTGTCTTAAAAGAATTTTTAATGTAAACAGTCACCCCGCCAGACCGATTGTTTTCCCTGCACTGCGCGAATAACTCATACCCAGGAATGTTGTACTTATACAATTCATCCTCATAAATCCAAGTTTCAGTCAGTAATACAATATCATAATTTGTGTCCATGTCATTCAAAAAAAGTAAAAATTCATCAAAATGGGCTCGTAAACTCTTGATATTTAAATTTAAAAGGTTAATTTTGCTCAAATCCATTTGATAAAGGTATAGATAAACATGCAATATATATACAAACAAGTAAGAATTGAGGTATCAATAGTTTACAAGTTAACTTAAATCTAACGTAAAAGTGAAGCAATTTTTTACGAAAAGAGAATACCACTATACATCCGATTTGAAGCTTGATGGCAGTGTTATCTACCGTGCCTAACCTAAATAGTTTACCGACTATGAATAAAACAAGAAAAAACATATTTAAACCACACCGGTTGTTAGCTTTTAGCGAAGTAGTGTAAAATTTAAAATTATCCAATCTACACCCGACTGAGGAAGACATTATTAAAGTAGTAGTTTAATATTATAAGTAAAAACCAAAAAACGGATCCACGTAGTGTTAGTAGTAAAAGAAAAATTAGGCGATAAATAACTGTACGTAAAACAAAAAAAACGGACCCACGTAGTATTAGTAATAAAAGAAAAATTAAGTGATAAATAATATGACAACTATGACAAATAAGTGAAATAATAATGATGTAGATAAACAGAAAATATACATCGTTAATATGTAAATGCAACCGTGTAAAATAAAAGGTAAGAATAGCTCCGAAACCATTAATTTTTAGGTATTCGGAAGGTACAAAAGAAAAAAGACCAACAAACCTCCATCCGGTAGGTATTCCAAGAGATGAACCTACTCCAGTACTCCACCACAATAAGAGCAAAACCAAACCAATAGGAAAGATGTAGAAGAGTAAGCAAATATAAGATAGATATACATGCAAAGAGACATAAATGCGTAAAAGCTGAGGCATGCAGTACCGCGACCAGTGTAGGCCGAACTGATTATAAAAATAATAATAAGAGAGTAACGTAATATTAAATTCGGAAACTATATACAAACGAAGGAAATATAAAATGAAACAAAAGTTAATATTAACGCGAGAAATGAGTCAGGTGCCGCCTAAAAGACTAGAAACTTGCTCGCTGCTCGCGATACGGATAATCGGCGCAGATTCACTTTTCCGAGCAAACACTTTACCGTCCCGTGCCCATACGAATTTCCAATCGATGGAGCGTAATCTTCTGGCGGATTGGAATAGTAGCGAGTTGTTAGGAGACAGGTGCTCATTTATATAAATTTTCGTCTCGCCCGCTATACCGATGTCGCTTACTTTAAGACGCTTAACACGACTATTCTTCATTACTATTTCTTTTAGCATCCTGCGACAGAACTTTATTACGATGCTCGGGTGGGTCTGTCTGGGTGACTTTGGCAGGCGGTGACAAGCATCGATATCCTCTATATTTATTTTCGCATTTACGGCTTCGCCCAGCTTCACAACCAAATCGGTCAAATTCTCTCCTGCTACTTGTGGGATATTCGAGACGATAACGTTGTTTTTACGCGTGTACTGCTCCAACTTGTTCACGCGTAATATCAACTCGGCGTTCTGTTTTTGTAGCGCATCGTTGTGCTCTCTAGTTGCGGTTAAGGCACTGAGCATCTCGCTCATACGAGCATCAAAGGATGCCTGCATGTTTACCAGTCGCTCGTTCAGTGCACGTAGCTCGCTCACCACCGGATTCAGCGCGGCCTGAATCGCATTACTTTCGTTACCCGTGTTGCTGTCTTCAGCACGACACGCCGGACACCGCCACGCACCCTTATTCCTTTTAGACATGTTCCCCCACGTCGTCGCTTGCACTCCTGCGCATTCAAAATGCAGGACTCGCAAGCAACGCTGACATGTGACGTATTCCCCATCATCTGGTAGATCACCAGAGCATTTAGCGCACACTACCGACATGTTAACAAATAAAGTCAAATAATTACGCGTATCTTATTTGTAATCAAAATGGACCTGTTTGAAATGAAATTTACCAGCTCCACCAACCAACGAATCTGAACGCAGTAGTTATATTCGAAATATACAATAATAAAAATGATTGTATCTTCAGAACCGCTTGGTATTTTGCGATACTAAAAAAAGCACTGTAAAGATCGCGTCGAAAACTATTTTGTTAACATAAATTTAAACAAAGTTATTTCAATCGTAACACAGTAAATGAACACGAATCAAGACAAAAGTGAGACACGTCCGCACAGTTTGATAATAATAATAATAATAATAATAATAATAATAATAATAATAATAATAATAATAATAATAATCAAATCAGGTCAAATCATATATTATTATTACCAGAACAAAATCACATACACGGAGCGAGTAGCGACAATTAATTTCAAATTAAAAAATTGTAAAAATCTTCAGATACGAAAATATAGAAATATAAAACAATACTTGGTTTAAAAAATATAAATAAAACGAAACAAATTTTGTCCGCACATTTATGTACCAAACAAAATCTAAAAATGTAACAGAATAAAAACTAATTAACCTGACCTAAAATAGCATCATTATCGGTTACATGTGCTAAGCTGATACGTATATACATATATTATGTATACCCCCCCTCCAAAAAAAAAAAAAAATCATATAAAATATCGAAAATGAAAGGTAAACGATATTGTACTGTTACAAACAAACAATTATTAATAGTTTCCTCTACACTTGTTAACTAGACACATGCATAAAAACATTTTTTTTTTAAAACCGTATACACAGATGTAGACACGCATACGCATAAAAACATGTATGTATGCCTATGCGTTTTTCTACACCTATTTATGTCCACACATGCAGAAATACATATATAGCTATACATACACCAACCTAAATGTATACATACACGCGTTATACCAAATTTAAATGTTCCCCCCATCTCTCTCTCTCTCTCTCTCTCTCTCTCTCCATATATATATATATATATATATATATATATATATATATATAATTCATGTACGTTCATTGCGCCAAGATGTATATTTACATATATCCTTTAACAAATGTTTTATATCATTTCAATGCATGTTAACAATAGTTTTGTTATTGCATTTAATTTCTTAATAAATTAAATAAAATACAAAATAAACACAAATATTTAAATTTAATAATTTATATTAAATTTAATAATTTATATTAAATTTAAACAATTTGCTGGCTTTCAAACCAGTTCACGCATTCTTATAAATTTCAGCTTGCCTATGTACAAAGGTTATAGTAATCATACGATAATAAATAAAATTGAATTAACAACAAGTCGCAACATTACTAGAGTTGCAATTATAATTAATGTTTATTTAATAGAATTATCTACGTATAATAACATTTGCCTAAAGCGACTAGAAGCAATAAATTAAAATAACCAGATAGTTTAATAATAAATGGACTTACGTTAAATTTAAATATAATCAAGAATCTGTGCGTTTAGATTTTAGCGAATCTCAGTTTTGACCCTTCCCCTCGTCTTTTCTTAATGAAAATACAGAATCTGCTACTAGTGATATAACAGAATTGCATGTTATCTATTATTTAATAAGTAGTCGGGGTCAATAATTTACGTATTTTCTTATAATTTAATAAATCTATTTTCAAACCATGTGTCAATGATTTATATAATTTAACGTCGCTATATGTATATAAACTGCGCAAGTGAGTGACGTTTATTAAACCAGGAGACAAAAGCACTTTCAGTATTATTTGTTCTTGTAATTGAATTAAATGTTACCGCTTTAAATTTAAACTTATATTTAAAAACGGAATTCAAAACTTGCAAAACATATAGGATTCTTTTACCAACAAAAGATCTTCATTTAAAGCAGAAGAAACGGTTCTGATTACCGTTTTTGGTAAATTTTCTATAGACCGCATTTGAGTAGCAGATGCATCACCTTATCGACTAACGCCGTAGTAACCTAGTACCTAGTATCGACTGATATAATCTTAGGCAACGCCTAGGCAAATGTTTGCCAACAAAAAGTTCTTTAAAATGATAAGAAATGGAATTAACTTGTTTAAAATAATATATTTCCTAAATAACAATACAAAATAAATGAAAGTATACTTATTACAGAATCGTCTTCAGTGCTACCTTTCGTTTCGTATGCGCTACATATTTGCACTGTATGTTTGTGCTTTCCTAGCGCAGATGACGCCATAAGAAAAATGCTTCACGTAAATGTCCTTTTCAATAAAACCAGTATCTCCCATGGAAGTAAATAAATACGAGTATATACAAAGACATTTAAATTCAAAGAAAGCTCTCCTCGATACGGTTTAATTACATCAAAAATAATTAAGAAATTACCGAAAACAGCCATCAATTCTTCTTAGATAGAGCAAATACAAAGTCATTAATGTGATAAGACAAAGTTTCGGCTGGTAAAAACATTTTGCTCAACAAGTCTTACCTTGTAGAACGATTTTTTCGAGTGAATTTCAACAAGTCATACCCGAATATTGACACTGTCAATTCAGGATTTTCACAAGTCAGTGTGCTGGGACCCCTGTGCTATATATCAGATATACTCGTACATGTATGATTTTCCCGAAAACGGCAACACAACAACAGCCATGTTTACAAACCATCACACTACCTACGCGCTGTGTGATGTTACATCAGCATCGAAGCAGCTACGATCTCACTCAGACGTTTTGAAGAAATGGTATCAATCTTAGAAAATTAAAGTTAACGAGTCCAAACGTGCACAAGTTATATTTACTCGGAAGAAAGTAGACAGCATTCCGGGAAAAATGTTAAATGAAAAAACAATTCCAACAATTCGAATAGTGTAAAATATTTCGAATTTTTACGGAAAAATCATAACAAATAAATCTTAAAATTCGCAAACTTCGTAAAAAGTCAATGCTACCGATTTTGAAACCGATCGACAACATAATAGACGATTACTCCCTTTGATCTTCTATTCTCATTGCACTGAACCAATATCATATAACCAGGGTGGCATAAAATCGACCAACCTTTCACTGAAAATCCAGGTTTCATTGAAAATAATTAGTTCATAGTTGTCAGGAAGTTGTCTTGAAAATATATGTATTAATGCCGCGTCAAAATGTTTACGTGCACTTTTGATGTTCATTTCAGATATTTTAAGAATTTTTCTAGATGAAGAATTAATATAAAAATAGGGAAATATGAATACAATTAATATTAATAATAAACAATTAAAGTATAATGTACTGTTTAAATTTAGTAAAATTTAACATGTTCAAATAAAATAATTTTGTAAGCGAGAAATGTAGTAAAGGTAAAAGTTTAATAATAATAATAATTAATTATTATTTGATAATACATGATTATTAATTGATAATACATAATCATTAATTAACAATTATTAATAATAAATAATAACAATAATCTAATTTGCAAAGAATTACTGGTTACATTTTTGTTTTATTATATATATAAAAAAAAAAAAAAAAAAAAAAAAAAGAAGTATTTTTCACCATCTACTAGTACTGGTAGAAATAATAATAATACGATTACGAATATTTTATTATTTCTAATAAATTAGTTACGCAGGGTTTTTTGGACGGTCACTTACCTAATGTTATTTCGATTTTATTTAATTCAATTATTTCGGGCATCGTGGATTATGATAAGATCACTAAGTTATCAAACGCGAATCGGTACACCGGTTAATATTTCTATAATTAATTTACCGGCACACTTTTATTATTTAAATGCTATTCGCTTTTAAGCACAATAACTATGCGACTTGGCGGAGATAGTTTTATTTTTATTACTGTGTCTTCCTGTTGGAATAGCGGAAAGAAAAAAATATTACTAACGAATGGAAAAATTATTCTGGAACGAGAATAATTCTAAATAGAAGCCGAGGAGAGGTTACCCGGAAAATTTATTATCTCGAGTAAGGGTATTTTCAAAAAATTAAATTTTTCTAACTGTAACGAGGATCTGCATAATCAGTTCTAACGGCGCCAATAAAAAAAAAAAAAAAAATAAAAAAAAATAAATAAAGGAAGATAATACAGAATCGCCGGAGGTAAGGCGACCGTTACACGCATTAAAACCAAGTACTCGTGAACGATAATTTATATCGTACTGCGAACGGGAAAAACGAACTTTTCAATAATCAACTCGAGAACGAAGAAAAATATAAATTTCTTAAAGAATAAAACGAAATTCCGATTACAACCGATGTGACATCGTTGATATTGGCAATAATAATGGAAACGAATAAAACTAAATGTAAGAGTACTTTATCATGAAATAGTCGTTTATTTATACGAGTAATCTCGATGCGAATGAGAATTGCGCTCAGATTTTTAACATACTTTATAACATTACAGCAGTACTATACTTAAAAATCGGTAGGAGGAAATAATAATAATTGCTAATTGTCACGCAGCGGCAATTAAAGTAGTAATCACGGAATTTATCGAATTACGACTGAAATTAGCGTAATCAGTTCAACGGCGTTATTAATATAATTCCGAAAAAAAAAAAAAAAAAAAAGAGTTTAGCCGAGTATCAAGAAAAATTTCTGACCACCTGCATATGTTTTATCTCTGCAGAATGTTAAACTACGCAGGTGTCATTTGTATCGTATGTGCGCTAGGCAGCCTAATAGTCGTGCACCTATATCACTGCTAATTACAATTCCACGCGGCTAAAATTTATGCATACTGATATACATATATATATATATATATATATATTAATGTTTAGGGGACTATTTAACATTTAATTATGCTTTTATGACTTCAGTATTTACGGAACTGTAAAATAATTACACTGAAAAATTATCCAATATTACGTCTGACACGGTTATTTCATATTTTTCGCTGCACTATAATATTAGGTATACAAAAAAAGAAAAAGGGGAAAAAAAAAAAAGAAGTTAAAAATATTATTAATTTGCTAACAAAAAAGCTTTTCCTCTTTTCCTTTGCAAATGGTAATAAGCATGACGCGGAATCTGTGCGAAAGAGGATATCAACATTTTAATAATATTCGGAAAATTTCACAGTTTATTTTTAAAAATCCATTCGCTATTATTTTATCTAATTACGCGGTATTCTATGATATATAAAATTTCGCTACGAATAAAAGACTTGATCTAAAGCAAGTTTTTAATCGATAAAAGAAAAGGTTGAGTCTCGAACGAAGAGAACTAGTGTGTGTAACCCCGTCCGCAACGCGGAAACACTTAAATCGGAAAAATATATGTAATTCGTCGAATGAGAATATGAATTTAAAAATTTCCGATTTTCCTCTCGGCGTAAATGTTCGTGCTTCTCGTAGTTTTTTAAATCACACGCTGCGAAGATCGCGATTATTTTTTCGCCTCTAATTTACGACATTCTTATCCAAAAGAAGCGGGTCTGCACAAGCACATGAACGCCGCATTCCCGTATTCCGATTTATTGGAACAGCTCCGTTCTTCGAGATATTATATCTGCTTTTCCCTTCGAAAACTGCCTTTACAATACGTAGAAAAGACTGAAACGTAAGAGTAATAATGGATGCGCTTCAACAACAAAATTAGATTTGTACTTTTTTAAAGTTTTACGTGTTTGTTTTGGCTTCCTTTTTTAATCCCCCCTCCCCCAAAAGTTTTAGTGGCAATGCGTTAAAAAATATTTCAAAACGCCGAATTCTAAAACTAATTAGGGAATTGTACACTGAGATTATATCAATATCGCCATTAGAAATAATTTGCCGATGATAACCAAGTTTATATTTGATTTTTTAACACTTACATTTATCTATAATGTTAAATAATCAGAGTGAAAGTTTTAAAAACATTTCATATCGATATCGTGTTTCAAAAGGTTACCCCACCAGTGCGGCAGCTATGTGAGAAGATATCACGGATAATCGACATTTCGTAAAGAACGTTAAAGCATCGACGCCTGACGACTGTGTCCGGCAGTAGCTGCAGTTGCTAAAGATCAAATTAAAATCGTCCAAAGCGTTCAAAGTCGGTTTTCTAATAGGAGGATAATCGCTTTCATTTAAGTACGATTACCGGAGGGAGTATCTGACATTTTTCGATGCTGCTTTCCGATATTACCTACACCATACAACAAATAGGTCTCGAGTGATAAAAAAGTTTTTCAATCGCGCCAGCCAACTCTCTTCTCGGTAAGAAGAACAAGGAAGTAGATTTCCCGTTCGTTCGAAAGTGTAATAATCTCTTTAATTTTTAATCTTTCGATAACTAGTTGATGTAACGGCGGTAATAATATGTGTTCTACAAAATTTACCACCGTACATATGACGCATAGACAAAAAATGTGCAATTACCGGAAAAGTAAAAATAAAAAATCAGTACAGATTTCGGTAAACGTTTTTTTCTCTTACTCCTCAACGGAGAGCTATATTACATTCGAAAATAGGCAGGAGAGTTCGGTACAATTTTTAACAATAACCATAATATGTAATAATATGCACTACTATTGTATTTTCCGTAAAATTGACCAACTTTAGTTTCTGTCTCTATCTACGCGAACGGAAAATCAAGGAATCGCCGGAAAAGCGTAAACATTCGATAAATCACGGGGACGACCAGCGTTTATTACGCAATGTTCTACGAATAAATCATAGCCAAAAAACCTGCTGATATATACAATTCCGTTATCGTCTCCGAAAATAAAATTCGGTAATACGTCTAACACGCTATCGAGGTTTTTAAAAATCGTCAAGAGAAGAAACATAAATACCGAATCGAAAAAAAAAAATAAAATTTAATGTATCCAGAAGTAAGGGGGGAAAAAGGAATGAGAATTTTTTGAAAATAAATCGAAGGAAATTTTTCTCTACTGTCAAAGACCTAATAATAATAATGTTTTTTCAAAAACGAGGCACTCGCGAACAACGGAGGATAATAGTTCTCTGAAAACTCTTATTCGCGTGCAAGTGTCTAACTCGAGAAATTCTCTAGAAAAACTAAATTTAAAAATTCGCAACTTTCGCGACGCTTAAAAAGTGGAAAATATCGCACTAAAAACCATTATTACGCCTGCCGATAATAACTGATTTTAAATTAACACGCTTCTTTACGATTTGGGGAGAAAGATAATAAAATTTTAAAAAATACTACACTCTTTATTGCGGGGCGAAGGGGCGAAGGGGCGAAGGGGAAGGGTAAAGTTTAAAAATTCATTAAAAATAAAAGGCGAAAAGACTAAACTTAATGATACTTTCATAGAGAAAGAAGTGACCAACAACTTTTAAAAACTGCGTCACGTGTTTGAAAGTTGATAATTCGAAACACGTTACGTGAAAATAATATTCCAGTCTACGGTAATAAATAGGCGTAAAGTTCTTTTCGAACGTTTTCTTTATAAAATTCATTTACGATTCTTTATCGTGAATAATAAAAGCGTCTACCGCTCTCGCTACAGTATACGGAATTACAAATTTCTTTCGGTTAACACGTCTTCTATTTTTATTCTTCGCCATATAAAATCGTATACGAATATTTCGTCAAAACTTTCCAGAAACGGAAGTTACATTTTTAAATACTGATATTTGCGCACATTTATCAAATTTCATATATTTATTATGGTAGAAAAATCGATGGTAAAATTTTGACTATAAGCAATTAAATAAAAACGAATAATAATAATAATAATAATAATAATAATAATAATAATTGAATATGGAAGATATGATCGTGAAATAATAACATCAGATGTATACTGCTAACGGATATGCGCAGCGAACATCAGCAGAACAGAAGAAACTTGGTCTAATGAAGGAAAAATTGAAATGATTATGGAACAGATATGATACCGGTAATTTTGTCGGTTAATAATCGGATAATTCCTAAAATGCCAGTAAAACATTTTAAACTATAACGACCTTTCAAGTTACGGGGTTTTCGCTCTAGTAGAAAAAAGTCGGCTACGATTTGCAGTAGCCTTTCGAAATCAAGTTTGTACGCATGCGAGATCTGTATTTTGCACCGGTTCATAAATCCCAGTTTAAGCATACCCGTTCTTTCCGAGGTATTTTTTCTACATCATAAAACATTATTTAATACAATATATTTACGAATTTAGAAGAGAAAAAGAATAAAAATGTTGAACTTTTTACTGTATTTGCGGCGTCGGCAAAGAGGCTAAAAAAAAATAAATAAATAAAATAAAAATCAGGTATTGTTTTATTCCAGATAACACGATGACCTCGCATTAACGAGATTAGCTTTTCCGAATCGATAAATTTTTCGAACATTTAACGTGAATATACGGAGATTACGCAGTTGTCAGCCAAAAATGAATAGCGTGCTATTAAACGAAAAATGAAAAAAAAAAAAAAAAAACTTACTGCGAATTGCAAAAAGCAGAAAAATTGCATAGCTGCCGAGGCAGCGCCACGTTGCGATCGTACGAATTTTAATTGCTTAAGCATTTTCGATTAGTGTGGAAATAAAGCAAGTAATGTAAATGGTTTCCATTATATTGTGCAAGTAGTTTGATGCGAATGTTATCTTTTTCCGCTGGAACGGAAAAACACGTAATTAAAAGGGGATCACATCCTCTTTCAGGCGTGGACTGTTTGGACGGTAGCGAACAAGGGTTTTTACTCTTAATTTATAATATCGTATATATTTCTCGCCCAGCATTAACATAAATGAATTTATTTATGTGTTTAAAAATTGTTGTGCCTTTATTTGTCTTTTCCAATATTTTTTTGAAACCTAGCTAACTTTGTCAAGAAAGTATATATACATATACATATACATATACATATACATATACATATACATATACATATACATATACATATATATATATATATATATATATATATATATATATATACATATACATATATATATATATATATATATATATATATATATATATATATATATATATACATATATATATATATATATATATATATATATATATATATATATATATATATATAAAATTAAAATTATAAATAACAGAAGATACTTCAATAAACGTATCTCCAAATAAACTTACCATGAAAAAGAAAATATAACGAATATGTATAAGAAGCAAATTCAATCCAGTTATGTTACACTTTAAATAACGTAGAGTTGATGGTTTATAATTTTTTTAAATAAGGCCGACTATACATAAAAAAAATAAGTAAATAAATAAAAAATGAAAAGAACCAATATTGCATTTGACCGAATATTAATATTAACCATCTTCGTATTACTAATGCTATCGGAACTCTCAAATTTACATTGCAAAAGTCTGTTTATTTGTATTTCACACCGAATTTCAAAAAAATAAAAAACATTTAAAAAAAATGAATAACCCAATAAAATTATGTAAAATATGTGCTTTGTGATTACATATATAAGTAAAGTAAAGTAAGTCCCATTCCCTCGACAGACGTATGTGTATATAACATGCTATACACGTGGAAAAACTAAATTGTTAACGAAGAGCGGTATTTTTTGTGTAGAATTACTGTTAGTAGTGAATGGGTAATGTAGAAATAAATTTGGTAACTAGTGTTTCCCACTTAACGTTTAACGGATAATACCTGAAAAAATCACCGCAGTTAGTCCGTAAAAAGGTCTGAGTTCGCTACGCCCGAAAGAGCTGGCCCCAATAAAAGGGGCCTTAATTCCTGTCGGAATTTGGATTTTTTTATTTTTTATTATTATTATTTAATTACAACATATTTAAAATAATAATCAGTATTACATACTATAAATTATTCTTATGATCATAGATAATAACGTTGAGGCTATAAGCCTAAAGAGTTACATACGATATGTATATAGTACGCATTAATTTTAAGTAGTTCTCCGAAGCAGGTCATTTTGTATTTGTCAAAGCGGCAGCAAAAGGGTTAGTGTGTCCAATCAAGCGATCATAATATCGACCACTATGGAGGTTAATTTCCTCAATCACAGTGGGTGTTTGTAGATCGTTTTGGATGATACTGTTGCGCACGAACCATGGTGCGGCACATATACGTCGGAGAGATTTGTAACAAAACGTTCGAACTTTCTTAAGATTAGAATTCGCTTGCCCCATAGCTGGATACCGTATCTCCAAAAAGGCGCAACAACTTGTTTGTATATTAGGAGTTTGTTTTCAAGTCGGAGTTTACTTTTTGGGTGAAGTAGCCAGTTCAGTTTCTTCATTTTGTAGCGACAATTGCGTCAGGTAATACCTCTTCGCCGTTTTGTTTTCATGTAAAAATCGCATCTTTTTATGGTCTGGAAAAATATGATAAGACATGATTATGAGGGTACTAGTCCCCCCTCCTACAACAGAAGGTTTACTACTTGATAGATTCCTACGTTTTACTCCGCTATAATGTATATTTTTAGAAAAATGTTAACTTTAGCTGTACGTTAATGATCTTAATCGGTACTTGTCAATCAAAAAGCTCGTTAGTTTTCCGTTATTTTGCAAACTAGTTTGCGCTTCAAACATGAAACATCTACTAATCACGACCGTTCAGCTGAAAAAATATTAAATACCCTTTTCAACGCATATTTTCAGCAGGTACCGCAGTCAGTTATGGCACAGTTTTTGCTATCTATGGGACAAATATGGAACTAAAATTTCGCTTTCCATTAGATAGAAAATTTACTGAAGAATTACTTTTAGACGGCAAGATGAACTTCGAAGTAGCTAACGTAGATGGCGATATATGTACTCATAATAAAGCTTTTTTTAGAACGAGATCGGTTCAATTTTAAACCCAGTGTGTAAATTTCGTATGAAAATACAACAATTACATTGTTTAGATTTAATTATTTTATTTTTTGGTAACCTCATATTAAACCGTTAATTAAATATTCGCGTTCGGTATTCCGTTTTTAAGCGCCAGTTAAGGAATACAGAGTTAACAATTGCATGAAGTTCGCAGATTTCCACGATGACCAGAAAAATTTTCAAAACCGCATTGCGGCCAACAGAATTCTATAAAAAGATAATGTTAACAAAAGGAAAAAAAGAACAGTAGGAAAAAATTAGACACAAGTTAATCACAATTATTAAAATAACCGTTTATCAGATTAAAGATGATTTTGACGTTACACGCGGGTGTGTCATATAAAGGTCCATTTGTAACGTCTATTACATAAGCTCATCATTTTTCTTAAAAGAGCTGCAAAGACACTAACAAAATTGCAGGAATTTAATAAATTAAATATATTTCTCACGGTCGCTTGAGTCTACGAAAGTACGCACTCTTCGCAATCTGGCAAAAAAAAAAAAATAAAAAAAAACTTAACAGTATTATAACGCTTCGAAATTCATGCAAACCACTGATAAAAATTCTCAAGCGAACAAATAAAGTGTGAATAAGTAAAAGTATAATTGCAGAAAGAGCATTCTAGACAAAGGTCCAATAATGGACACGAAACTGAATCAGAATTGTTATAACAGTTTTATATACATATATTTTTCCTGGCATTATTTTTTTATATTATTTTTTCCGTTTCATCAGTTGACTAACTAAGCGATATTCTAAAAAAGCAATCAACTTCTACATACAGATAAAACACATATTTTAACGCTAAAATATAATGCGATACTTGATTTACAAGCCGAAAAATAAAAATGAAGAAACAATTTAATTTGTTTGAAAAATAAATTCAAAACAATTAAAAAAAACGAATCTTATTTTAAAAAAAAACAAAAAAAAAACAACTAATTTTATACCATTCGTACCATTTAAAAATTACGTACGCATTACGCAAAAAAACTATTCGTTGATTTATGTTACTCAATGTGGTCTTAAAACCTCTGCAAACCAGGACTATAGCACTAGCGAGAAATGGTAAAATTGAGCAGTGGTGGTAGTCACATAAAGAGCGATTTATTGAATCAGAAAACTTATACCGTGGCGGTACGTGATGCAGCTGCACTATTTCATATCATTGGGAGTGGAACTATTATCGAAAAGAAGGAAAACCGCCTGAATTATAGTACTTCTTTTATAGGAGTTCAAAAGAAAAATTCTGAGGAGTAATATCGTATATTAAATTTTATGCATTGCATTCAAACACCGGATGAAATGAAAAAATTATTGGAAAATTCTTATTATGTATTACGTAACAAAGTTTAAAAAATTAAAACTTATATGTTTTTAATGAATATCTGATATAAGCAAAACTTACACAAATTTATAGGAAATAAAAAAAAAACATAAGTTTAAAATGAAGCGAACTTTAGTATTTGTAAAGAAATGTACGTTTATTCACTACGTTAAAACCAAAACCGTACTTTTAAGCAATTTTATTAAGCAATAGGACGAATTCAATTCAACAGAAGTACTGAAAATTTAACTGAAAATAGGAGATTCGATTATTTTCATTTCACTTAATTTTCAAGTTGAAACTGTATTATAATTAAATAAATAGAAATGAACTTATTCTATATCATGAATATTATTTTGGTAATTACATGAATACATACATTTATATATATGTATATATAAAAACTTGGCCATTTTGGCCTCGCAAGGGGCTATGCCCCTTGACCCCTCTTGGTTTTATTTATGTCTCTTTCTCTTCTATACTTTGTATAAAATTATTAAAATTTACAACATAATTCTTACTGGCATCAACACAAAAAGGAAAACAAAACATAATCACAAAAATCCTATCCTAACATTTAACTTTTATTACATAAAATTAAGATATTGTTTCATTACATTTTTCGTTACATAAAATTAGGACATTTTTTTGGGACATTTAGCGTTACATAAAATTGGGACATTTTTTAGCCTAAGAATTACGTTGTAATTAATATATATACCCGCACATTAATAAATTAAACGGACTAACAGAACTTGAAAAAGAAACGGAAAAAATGAAATGGGATGTAATAGAGCTATGTGAAATCGGAAGAGAAAAATAAGTAATAAAATTTCAACTGGGTGAAATGTATTTTATTTCAAAGGATCTACAATAAGCAATATAGGCAGCACTGGCTTTTTAGTAAACAAAAGACTAACAGACAAAATTAACAGAAACATATAACATATCAGAAAGAGCAGCCAGTCTCACACTATCACTAACAAGTAGATATAGTATTCGGTCGCATATATGTATGTAAATCGTATTTCGAAAAGATGATTCACGACGGGCCCGCATACATTTTTCGAATAATATCGTGTACTGTAATACAGCAATTCCTCTAGATAGAATCGCTTCAAGGTTCTGGGGATCGAAGGAGTTCAAAGCATAGCCTCAAATGTTATTAAAGCACGAGAAATATTTAAAATAATTCGAAGAAAACGCTATTCTAAATGAAGGTAGAAAATTAATCGTTCCTTCAACATTGAAAGAGGATCTTGACAAATTTTCTCGTAATAAGGCGTTAAAACCATTAATCCGGATGGAAAAAAGACAATGTACAGCCAGCAGAATGGAGTTCTGGTATCATTCAGTCAACATTCCGAGATTCCATAGGCTCAATAAGACCAATGGAAGTAAAAATGTGTGATGATGTTAACGTGACCAATTGTTTGCATAGTCCCCTTGATTTCTGATAAATAGTTACACGGCGAGAGGATGTTCAGAAAACTTTCTGGAGAAATGAAGGACGTAATAAAATTCTAGAATGTTATAATAATTAATTAATATTATTTTTATTAAGTTCGAATATTTCACCATATTCCATGATTCAGTTTCGTTTGGGCTAAATTTATTAATTAAGCGCGTGATAATCGCGTTGCGTTTCTTTATCTATATAATCAGCGCTGACTGTTATTTAACCGTGTCAGTAATATTATCAACGAGGGCTGCTTTTTAGTTGTTCGCTCGTTGATTATGTTAAATGCTTACTGTAAACTTAACGAAATTAATGAAAACTCGTAATATAGGTTATTGCAAAATATATACATATATATATATATATATCCGGAAAAGACCCACTGTAATCGAAAACCAAAAATTATAAATTTCTTCAAGAAAAAGCTGAACCACAGTGTTCTCCCTTTTTTATTATTTTATATTAATTTAGGTTATAATTTTTGCATTATTATGCTTCCAAATATAAAGAAAAATATCTGGTATTTGTACTTTTGAATTTAGTGTATATATATTAAAAAAAAAAAAAAAAAAAAAAAAAAGTATTGCTACGATTATAAATGATTGTTTTAATCAAGAAAAGTTATTTCTCAAAATATTTCATAGAAATTTTATATAATAGACTATTTCAACATTAAAAAAGTTAAAGTATATTTAATATAACGACCAGATTACTCGTCAACGTCGTTGTAACCAATTTCCGCCGTACTTATAGATTTTATTTCTTATTACTAAATAATAAAAAATAATATCGTATGTATAGAAAAAATTCCTTAAAATGTGTGTATGTTTTAATTAAAAACGAACTTTGCATTTAAAAAATATTTAGTTATATTAAGTTCCAATTTAAGGTAAAAAAGTGAAAATTAAAAACAGAAAGAAATCGTCAACTAGACTACATATGTAGATGAATATAATGAAAACTGAAATTAACTAAATACACTAATTCCTTCTGTAATATCTAACGCTACTTATGTTGATAATGGTACAAATATATTTAGACAAAATCAAATAACTACATTATTAATAATAACGTATTACAATATAAACGCAAGCCTATTGCGAACAATAGTAAATAGACTTCTACATAATTGAATGAAGTGTAAACAGGAAAAATGAATTAAACTTGAACTTTTATGTGAAATTTTAACTTGGTTAAAGTGAACCTTAAGTAATAATGTACACATTTCCACTTATTTTTCAATTAAAATATTCTTAAGACTACGTAGGAAACAATTAAGTAAAGTAAAATTAAAAAATACACTATTAACTAAAGAAAATTAAGTAAATGTAAGCAAGCTAAATGTAAAAATAAAACATGTATAATAATTAGAAAATTCCGATAATAATTGTTTAAATTGACTCGTAATCACATTTTTTCCGTTAAAAAAAAAAAAACAAAAAAACAAAAAAAAACAGCATTTCAAAATCTGTATGATTAAAAACATCAATAAAAAGATGAAAAAATAAAAAAGAAACAATTAAATAACAATAATGCCATCTGAAATCAAAACAATTTAGCCATGTAGTGGGACACGATCGCATGCTTTGTTTCACTTTTTTCCCTCGTTGTTGTTCTATGTATAATTAGTTAATTTCTCCCGAAGTTGTTTTTGTAAATTGTTAGATCTTTTTTATAATTGAATTAGTGTCCACGTTAACATTAAATAATGAAAAAAAAAGTGGAATATTTCAATGTAAACTTGGGAAATAAGTATATTATAAATAAAGGTTTATTAATACATAAAAAGGCGCTTCACAAAATTACTTTATAATTTTCAACTCATACTCATACTCTTCATATGCGCATAGGACTACAATTTTACTTTTAAGAAATCGTTTAAAATACTTCTTTATAGTATTGAATACAAAAAACAGTGTTATCTCGTTCTATCAATCATATGCAAGCTTCGCTTTAGCGTTTAAAAGTTTGCAAAACTTTTTGTTAATATATTAGTATTAGAATTTTTTTTTTTTCGAACTAAATACTATTCTGTAACTTTAATTCAGAGTGACCATTTTTTTTTTTTCAAAATAAATTTCATTGACTTTTTCCGGTTTTCCGGATTTTTTAACCTTTTTTGGAAAACAATAGCCATATAGAAAAAACCGACAGTTTCCAAATATTTCGCAATACGTTTCTAATATATATATTCCGATAAAGTTCAATCCTGATAATGAAATCTCAAATTACATAAAATTTTGCTTCTCGTTAAAAAATTATTAAAATCCGCTACGGCCGTAGTCCTTTCATTTTTCGACTATTAATAAGATCCACTGAGATGTTTTATTAACTGTACAGAGCAAACGTATATATACTACAGTTTTGCGACCATTTTTAATATATTCAAGTTGCATACATCATAAATCACGTGAGTACTGTACCCTCTTCAAATTCACTAATGTAATTCTCTGACTTTTACCGGTTTTCTGGAAAATGGCCACCCTGTAAATACTAATTAAAATTTCCCCTAATTATGGCTGTAGGTCCAAACATTTCTGCCTTAAAATTTTACCGAGGTAACATTGAAGTTAGTCTACATCGCGTGTAATTTTTTACTTGTTAATCAATGGAATTTTTGTTAGTGAGCGATTGAAAGTGTACGAGTAATTTACATATTTCTACGTAACGAAGCATGACATTATTTTTGTAGCGGTTTGTTTCATGTAGTACGGATGAAATTTCGTTATTCAGTACGGATCAAATCATAAGCTACACAGTGCGACAATGAAACATGTAGTGGTCTGGTTTGGGAACTAATATATAGTACGAATACAGGTAGCAAATGACAGATGTTATTGATGCGAATAGAAAGAATATAGAGGAAGTTCAGCAGCTAATTACAGAAAAATTCTGACTTTAACTCCGTAAAATAACTTGTAGTGTGTTGATGTTCAAGATATTATTGCATTCTACATAATTTAAATCTTCATTCTCATTCCAGTACAGTATGTCTAAATTAAAGTTGCCCGATCACGCGCGACGTTTTGATTTTATTAAAGTCGGTAAAAGTGTGCCAAACAATGTTTTTTTTTTTTTTTAAATGAAGCATGGATACATTTCGATGGAACCGTTAAAATTCAAAATAAATTATCGTTTATGGTGCAGTGAGGAACTAAACGTTTACACTGAGATAGGTTTCTATTCGCAATAGATTGACATTTCGCGTATCATTTGCTGTCTAGATTTATTCGTAGTTCGCCTTCATGTTCATTTACGGAATCAAGTTGTCGGAATTCTCGAAAAAATATTCACAAAATTTTTCTCCATACTACTTTCCATGATGATATTATCATCTTTAATGTTAAAATCAGGCTCTAAATCAACCAGTTCGATACCGTGTTTAATTGTCCCTATTTCCATATTTTGATATTTAAAAAAAAAAAAAAAAAAAAAAAAGTTAAGAATTTACTGTGATTGAAATTCTAAAAAAAAAAAAATTAGTAATAATACAAACAAAAACAGAATAATAATAAAAAAATATGATGCCGTTACCAAAAATGTTGCTCAAATAGTAACTGAAATTAAATTTTACTTAGCAACTTATCCACAAACCACTTGGAACAACAAAAACGCAATTCGAACAAAATACTGGAATTAACTAATAAAAGATCTGTGTACACATTTGTAAAAGAACAATAACATGACAGGGTACCATTTTAGAGTTAGGTAATATTTCCTATCGTGAATTCGAATTCATAATTATTCGAAGAAAAAAAATTCTGTTAAATAACGTCTTCAAAAAAAAACTAAATTCTTGTTTGTTTTTTTTTATAATTATCATTTTAATTTTTACTTTTGTCAAATAATTTCAAAGCATTGTACACCAGATAAATTTTAGCAGTACAACGTTGTCTATAGTTGCAGAACTAAATGAACTTTCTTTACAATTACACTTGCAACCAAAAGATAGCGCTAGCGCTAAAAATCGTTTAATTTTTAAAATACTAATTAAACAATTTTTCATTCATAATATCGGATTACTCGAATTGCCTTTAATATCCGGAAAAATTTTACAAATAATCCGTATTCTTCACTGCTCATTGATTTTGTGAAATTATTAAGTTGGTTCGTGTTGAAGTTAGCTCACGGTAAAGCCTTCGTTTGTTTTGTGCGCTTATATTTTCAATTTCGAAATTTGTATGTATATACAGTAGTTTTATACGGGCATCCCATTTCTGTAACTGGTTTTGCAGAATAACATTTGTGTAAAAAGTTGTACATAAAGCGTTCAATATTAAATATTACTGTAATTAATTCGCCGGTCTTATCAACAGATTTCGATGAATTCATTCCGTTTTCTTACCTTTCATTTTATATTCTTATCTAATAGTGAAGTAAGCATATTATCGTTGGTATTTATTTTCGTTCGGTTCAGCGTCATGCTTCCGGTTCTGGCCGGTAGTGTAGCCAGTTACTAAACCCGAAAGTATCGTATAAATTGACAGCACTACAAATAGAATCGACCTTCAATGAAATTAAAGATTTACTGGAAGAAATTGATAAATTGGCTGTTATCGCGACGTACAATAAAAAAGAAACAAAAGAAAATATATGTACCTAAGTTAACTAAAAGCATTTTAACTGTAGTCGAAAAACAATTTAACGTAACAAAAACCGTATGTAATGAAAACGTAACAATTAATACAGAGAACAACGTACCTTATTATTAAAAGAGGTAAAAAAACTAACGCAAGATAATGAAACGCTGAAAAACTCCGTGCAACAGCTAAAACGTAATACAATAACTGCGGTAGAACAAACTTCTACTAACAAAGCAACTTCGGACACAAAAATCACTAATCGTGACAATGTAGATACGAAAATTACTGATAAAATATACAAGCCGCCGATAACCATCAAGGGCATTAAACAGTTTGACAAACTAAAAGCGCACTTGATAAAAAGCGAACCCATAGGAGGTGAACAAAAATTTAAAACGTACTCGAATGAAGAAATTAAAATACTGACATCTGACGAACGATAATTTCGGAAAACTATAATATAAATATACCAAATAAAAATAAAGTCGAATATCGTCGACATCAATTAAAAAACGAGAAACCCTTTCGGGTAGTTCTTCGACGGATGCACCACGATGCAGATCAGGAAATGGTTAAATAAAAGCTACTCAAGGAAGGTCACAAAGTGTTAAAAATAACAAATATACAAATTAGGAAGAAAATATTGATGAAGGAAATAAAAACATTGAATGGACCTACATAAATCTACCTCTGCTTTTCTTAGATTTAAAACCAAGTGGTGATAGCAATAAAGAGATATATGACATAAAACTGTCGTGTCATCAAGTAATTAAATTTGAACCGCCACGACAAAAAAATGATATAGCTCAATGTAAAAATTGCCAAGCTTTCTGACACACAAAGAATTACTGCTTTAAAGTTGCCGTGTGTGTAAAATGTAGTGGAAATCATACAACCGATAACATCTAAAGCGAAATGTGCTAACTGAAGGTCATACTACAAATTGGAAGGGATGCGCTACTTACCTTACTCGCTTCAGGTAATAATATTTGCATATATTAAAAAGAGTGGGATCATTATTTTGAAGTTCATGTATAGTATCGGTGTAGTTAGATGTAACAGTGCAAAGAAATTTCAAACTGTAAAATAAATATAATTTATAGCAGTGATAATGATAATATACATTTAAAAAAGAAGGAAAAAAATTGCGGAGAGAGAAGAAAAGGAAATTAAACAAATAAGGTAAATAAAATAAAGTATTATTAGATCCCAGCTACGAAATAACACTGTGCTGGTACATTTTTTTTCATTGCTTACTTCCTAATTTTCTGCTGTTCAGTCGTGATTGAGTACTCGTGGCATTTTGGTCACGATGTAGCCAGTTTATGGTTCTATTATCGTATTTCGGCATCCGTGGGTCCTGTGATCCACGATGACCATGGTTGTTGTAAAAGTCTGCTACAAAAAGCAAATTTCGCAATTTTTTTTGTGTTTTCATAATGGCATGATGGATCCTTAAATAACAACATAATAATAATAATAATAATAATAATAATAATAATAAACCGAAGATAATTAATTCTACCCTTGAAGTCGCTGTGAGAAATCGACAATGGGAAACCAATAGCACAAGTATAGACGGAAAGTACATAAACCATGTTCGTTCTGCCGATGATATTATGCTAACAGCAAAAAATCACACAGAAAATGATGCTTGCATTAGGAAAAACACTGAAAGCAATTGGATGAAGAGTAAAATTAGACAAAGGTTATGAAATGTGGAGAAGATGGAGAAAACAACATAAACATAAATTTAGAATAAGTTATACTCAGGTAAGAAATTTACGAATTAAAAAAAAAAAAAAAAAAAAAAGGCCCTGTACAGGAAGTAAAAAAAAAAAAATACAGCTCGGGTGGATAACGTTTTTGGTAAAATGAAAAAAATTTACAGTGTAAGATCAGTCCAACAAACCGGGCCAAACTGTTTAAACAGTACATCATACCGGTGCTAAGCTACGGAGCAGAAACCTGGCGCTTAACTGGAGAATTGGTAAATACAATCGGAAAGTCTGAAAGACGAATGGAATTACTGGGAATAAGATTAAATGATGGAGTCAAAAATTCCGATATAATGCACGTTATAACATAAATACACTTCTGCAGAAAAGTTCGTCGTTAGTGGCGCTATCTTTTGACGATTCGTAATAAACTTCACATTACAAACTGTTGCATGGGATTCCCGATGTTCGAATTGTCATTTCTCTGTCTTCTTTTTTTATTAAACCGCGTTTGGTCCTACTGTTTAATTTTTGATAGTGCCTAAATACTTTTTTTTTTCAATTTATTGCATACTATTCGAAATGATTTTTAACGAAATAATCAAAGTGTAATATTAATGAAACAGAAGGTAGTAAGTAAGAATATAATCGTAAGATCGCTTCAAGAAAAGCGACGAGAGTTCGAGATAAAATTAATTAACCAGCGTAACTTCAGCAGAGTGTTTTGTTTTAATTAGAAGCACAGAGAGAGCATACGTCTGTTCGATTTCCATCTGTTATCGAACGGTGAACGAGAATTAGGGAAAAATACTCGTTATAACTAATAAGGTTATCCATAATGTATGCAGAAGTAAACAGCCGGCAATTATGACGACGGTATGAATGAAAATTCGTATGCAGACACGAGGGAATGAATAAGCTCGTTTGCAGAAGAAAAACAATAGACAATAAAAGTCGAAGAGAAATTTTCCGCCACTGTCGCGGTCCTTTCGGAGGAGGAAAAATAAACAAGCTTTGTAATTTTAGAAGTGAAAATCGCACTCAAAGGAAACAGCGACTATAGAGCACGCGCGCGATAACAAACAGAAGCCGGTGGTAAACTCGCTTGCGCGTATATTTACTTGAGAGCGGTGCGATATGCAGCTGGCATACAGGTGTAGTGGCGCTACTGGGGTAGCAGCGTGTGTGCGATCAGTATGTCCCAACGAGCATAAAATGCCGCAACGGAATTGTCATCGCCAAGTACGTGACTGAAATTCAAACCGTTCAGTTTACATCGAGTTCCGCTCTTCTCACCGTCGCCGAACTATGTAAGAGGCGAATTCGTGAAACCGAGCCCCGATTCGAATATGCGATGATAATCGTATGGCGGGAACGGATTCCTCGCCCGCTAGCCCCAAGCCGGAAAACTACAACGCTAATAAACAATTCGTAAAACAAAACTTTTGCCATCATCTTTTATGGGCTTGTATAAATTTTGGTGGTACAGTTGCTTCTGCAAACGGCAATGAAATACACTAACAGGACATGAGGAGACGACACCCATATCGAACCACAACGGTACACATTCGCGGAGGAAGCTTCAGCAGAAAGCGAACTCGGATATACCTATTTAGTAAAATAGTAACGCGAAACTATCACAATTATGTAAACGAAGCGTGAAAAGTTAAGAGGAAAGCCGGAGCACGCGAACCATATGACAAACCGGGATGAAAGATAATCTTACCTGCTTAATTTGAAACATTGATATTTATACTCGGAAACGGTGAAAAATCGAATACATGCTGGTTACTCCATTACAAAATTAGAAGAAAACTAGAAGGATAAAATTATTCAAAACGGTACGCACACAAACTTATGTAAACGAATCTCAAGGTCGGAAAAAATTACTTCTAGACAACTACCGAAGTGACGAGAAGGCATAAAAAGAAATACACGTTAGTATAATGTAAAATTCTCGGCGGTTCTGATGATAAAGTGAAGATTTGTTTCTTATTCGGTTTTACAGAACCGCTGACGATATATATTGTAAATGTAATGATTTCCTACCGTACGGATCAGTACTGACGGATAATGGGTATGTCCTAACTCACTAAATCTCCTGTAACTCACCCATGCGGTGGAAAACCGATCAATCGAAGCCCCCCCCCCCCCCTCTTTGCGTCTATTGATCACTCGTTAGCACTCTGCGAGACCCAGCAAGGCTACAAAAATCCAGAAAGCTCGTAATATGGTTTTATATCGTCAGTGTAAATTTTCATTTAGCACATGCAAAACTCGTCAATTTGCGAGGAAAATTGGAAGACGAAAATAACAATGGAAAAATGAAAAATAGCATCGCTAGAACTGTTATCAAAATAGGCCAATGACTCTGCAAAATTAAAAAAATCAAATCCATTTCACAGTAGTTACAGCTCTTATAATTACAAATCTTTTACTTACTCATACACTGACATATCTTAAATAAATAGCAGCTTAATTATTTTCCAAGTGTGATGCCAAAATTATATTTACATTCTGAATAATACGTGTATATGTACACTTGCACAATGTTCAATAATAACTTTAAAAATAATGGAACGTACAATAAAGAGAGAAAGTGAGAAAGAAAAAAACGAATAAAAAACTTCCAGGCATACAAATATTATGGTCGATCTTTAAAATAAAATAAATGACAGTTCTTTTATTAGATAGCTAATAAATAAAAAAGGAGAATAAGAAACACTTGTGACAGCGGTTATGATTTAGTAGAATAATAATAATAGTAAATGAAAAAGAAAAGATTACTGCTAAATATTCCGGGGCATCGTTTCTTCGAAAATAAATTTTTAAATTTATATTATTCATAGATATTTTTAAAACATGATTTGTTAATTCAAATTGGCGGCGAGCGATCCTAACAACTTATGGTGCGTGTAAATTCTAAAATCAACTCCGTAGGTGCAAGTCGACTTGCTCGGAGTCGCGTCGAACGTTGTGTGTAAGTTGACTCTATTCCGACTCTACAAGACAAGTCAATATTTTTAGCTTTCTATTACTGTTACAAATTCACTTTTAGAATCGCAATATAAGCAATTATCGACTCTAGCTTAAAGTCGGAAATCTTACACGTCGCTCGCCACTATTAAATCACGAATATTCTGCCCATCACGCTGATTTTCTTTCAATGAACATCTCCAAACAACTACGCACACATAAAACACGGTGAAACGAATTCAGCATAAAATATTAATACAACCCGAAATCAAGGGATGAGGGTTAAGGATATAAAAAACAGCTGCTGCGAATAGTAGCGCACCAACCAGATAAGCGACAAAAACCGGGGTATGTTGACACTATTCTGCTTACACAGCGCCAACATAAAAGATCTACTGCCTGCTAAAGAATAGGCCGATTCTTTTAAAGTCGATGCACCAATATCTCTTTTTTCAGAACTCAGAGTCGACGACTGGTTTATATTCAACTGCAGGCTCACTTTTTTAACGTTTGCTCGATTTTAAGTTAGAGTCGAGTTCTGCAGTATTGATACATGTTTTTAACCCGAAGCAGATTATACGGAGTCAACTTGGAATCGACCATGTTTAATTAAAATGAAGATATCTGTGTAAACATAATGGAAAGTTATAAAAATGAAAAGTAGATGAAGCAATGGAAGGAGCAGTCTAGATTATAACTGAAACAAAAAAAGAATATTTCTACCGTTTATACAAAAAATAAAATACGGAGTTAAAATTTTTTTTAATTATTTTTAATTTTTTTGTAGGTTCGTTGATACGAACATTAACTAAGAACTAGTGAAGGAAAGAAAACTGTAATTGGATCCTTACGCGATCAAAGGTAGCAGACAAGTACAAGAACATGTATAACAGACGTAGAAGAGGATGGAGAACGCGCTACTACTATAAGTAGTGCAAGGGAGTTCAAAAGTAACGAGCAGAAAGAAGAGAACATTCATAGTAGCAGTGGAAGAACATTCAAAAAAGATATAAAAAGAGAAGTAGAAGAGTGCAGAGGACAAAATTAAAAAAAGCAAGTTGTGCCCAAAGCACAAGAGTTACAGAGACAGATGAACGCTAAAAAGAGGGTATTATATTGAAAACCTAAAGATGAGGTGGAAGATTCGGTTAAACAAATAGACAGGAATCCGGAATAAATAGTTAACCCATAATTTAGAATGAGCCGCTGCAAAGAGAAATTTGATATTGTGCAATTCAAAGATGCTAGAAATGTCCCAGTAGAAGAAGCTAAACGGGCTAACAGATCCGCTAAGTCACTGCATACAATCTCAGAGTATTCAGGTATCGATAAGAAATCAATTTGAAAAAAGTTATTAATTAGAGATGACCGATAGGAGACACTTTCGAGAATCTGAAATAATAAGGACACTCTGAGAAATCAGAGAAAAGGAAGTCAGGAGAATGGCGTGTAAAATAGCAGTAAATTCGGTATAGAAAACTAAGCAAAATGAAAGGAATTTAAAAGATTCAGAACAGTTAAGCGAAGGGCAGGAAAACGCCAGATCAACTACACGGGATCCTTTAGAGCCATCAATATTTAAGAATTTCAATTTTGCGACATGCTGAAGAATGGGATTATACGAGAGATGCAATTAACAGGGGGAAACGGAACGAAGAAAAACTGCATGAAAAGTACGGCGGCTTATCGCTAGTGAAAATAAATACTGAAAACTGAAGCAGACAGGCAGAGATGAGAGATAATATTGGAGTTTTATCAGCGGTGGTAAAAGCGAGTTACAAAATAGATAGAAATAAGAAGGAGCAAGAGTGAACAAGGAAATTAAATAAGAAAACGGTAGTCCAGACGAGATCTTTGAATGGAAAGGAGGGATAATATGTGAGACTGTGCACATCGTAGAGCAGAGAACCGAAATAAATTTTCAGGCTCCAAGACAGAAGCGGGTACATACAATTTTGCAATAGAAGGTATCCAGAAGAATTTCCATAAATAGAACAACAGTAATCAAGACAAAAGATTCGTAAAACACGATCAAAATCACGAGAGATCACCTTCGCAATGGTCAAAAACAACTATCCAGATAAATAACGAAAGGTTTACACTACGCCCTTTTAACCCTGCTTTGATTAAGTCCGCGTTAAATAACGACGCGATTCTTTTAAAATTATTAACGTAAAAATTTCGGTTAACATGTTTCAATTTTAATATCACAACGATATTTACACGGTAACAATCAATTTCTAAGAAACACATTACTGATTTAATTACAATGCCTGGTTCACCGGGCAGTTTTTTTAGAAGTAAAGTGGAAGAGACGCAACAAGGATTGCGACATATACACATACAACTGAACTTATTAAAAAACATACATATGCTTCTCGCGAGTAGAATTATTATTTAAGGGACGAGAAAACTTTTACAGTTGCCACTGCACTGTCGATAATTTTTACTTATGTCGGGTATTTCTCCGCAAAGGAGATTCGAGCAAAAGAGATGTTCAGTTTTATTCGTTTATCATTTTTACGACTTGCACAGAGGTACAGGGAATCTTATTAATTTTCATTTACATAATTCCCCGCATTTCTTTCAGCTGATAGTAGAGTTTTTTATATGTAGAAAATTACGAATATTTCTAAAGAGAGAATCTACGAAATCGGTTCAATATTTCAACGGCTTTTATTCATAAAACTGCAACGTATCTCTGACATTTATTATAGCAGACGTTTTGTACTTATTCCAACATAACCTATTATAATAAATCGTCTTTAGCTCTCTTCCACCGATTAAAGATACAGTTCATAGCATAAGATTCACTAATAAAGCATCGAGTGCATGGGCACACTCACACACACATATAAACATAAATACGTGCACACACAAATATGTATTACTTAACACTGAGTGAAAAAAGTCCAGTGAATAATGGTCCATGTTTTTGCAATCGATATATTTTCTCGTTGAAAGCTTAAAAGCTTTTGCTTTTTTTAAACCGTCAACAATCCATGAACAGTGTGTTAGTTAAGAAAATAGTAGTGGTTCTTCTTTGCATCATCACTAATGACCTACTTCGATGAATGTGTTTAGTTTCCTCGCCTCTATTTACAGCGCACAAAGTAACATTTAAATAACGCGAAAATCGCCCGAATACCTGTTGATATTTCTCTAGCCGTCTACTTCTTCTTTCGCCACTTTGATGACGTAATTGTTATCGGAAGAACGGCTACATATGAACTATTCCTTTTTTTTACCCTTATAATCCACCCGCCGATTAATAGGTATAAGTAAAAATAAACAATTAAAGAGAATAAAGTAATTGAACACAAATATGCGAAATCATTATTCAATCGCCCCTAACTCGGGCTAGAAACATTCTCTTTTTTACGTTATTTAAATAGTGGACCAACATAAGAAAACCGCATCAATATACATATATAACATATATATATATATATATATATATATATATATATATATATATATATTTGATATTTCTCTTTGTACCATTGTAATTTATAATTTGAAAAAATTGTTGTATTTCGTTTTCACTACCTACCTATGCAACGGAAAATTTAGAGATACGCAAATGAAAACACGATGAAATATTTCATTCAACAGTACGCAGAACAAACGCACCGATATTGACTTTTTCGCTGAACTCAATGTGGAAGACAACGTATTAGAGATCGTATCGAACGTTTTCCGAGGCATACTAGGTAGCTGCCTAAAGGCCTCAGGCAAAAGCTGAAATTGTACACATTAAGTAAACAAGACTCGGAAAGTACGAGTAACATCATTTTTTATAACGAAACAGAAAACAATTGAATACAGCTAGATTTTCGACAATACAGTCAGCTAACGTTTCCGACGCATAGGACATCATTTTGGCCAATTATGAAGGTAATTGAAAAATGTTTTTTTCTATTTCAATTGCATTTAATAATACTGCAATTCATCTTTGTCTTTTATCACATATTTCAGGAGATGTAAAATATTTCACTAATGTATATTGCTGAGAACTAATTAAAAAAAAAAAAAAAAAAAAAAAAAATAGTTGATTTACAGTTGAACCTTTCCGCGCTGTTAATAAAGACTGAAGAGAATTCTTTTCGTGTTTATCCACTTGAGTGTTTTCTTGGATGGTTTAAATAAACGGAATTTCACGATGAGTCAACATTTGTCCCTTTTTTTGACAACCTCCTTCAAGAGTGTCTTATTATTATTATTATTATTACTATTATTCTTCTTATCGTTATTATTATTAAAAAATTATTTTGTCTCTTTGAAATAACCGCTTGTGGGCTTCGTAATCATTTACAAAAATTTTAAATCTTAGTTTTAAACATTTAACGTTCGCCCTTCGAAAGAAGATTTTTTTTTTTTTTTTTTTTTAAGTAATGTATTTTACGATCATTCGTCAATTAAATACTCCACATAAAAAATAGTAAGTAAACTGAAATATTTTTACGGTTTTAATATTATTTCATGTCATTCCACACGTTATGTTTTTGAAAAAATTATTATTTTTTTAATGAAATATTTATCAAATTAAAGAAAATGTAATGTGCTTTGCTTCTTAAAATAAACAGATTTAACTGGATTACGTGAATAGCATTGTTTCCAGCTGATAATAAGGCGGACACGCACAACGACAATTTGGTCAATATGGACAGAAACACATTATACGTTATTTAGTTATTGTAACTAAATTTGTAACTACAGAAGAACTTTGTTTCCAGCCAGTTACAGTAGAATAGAGTTGTGTTATTCATCATCTGATCGTACTACATACATACTGCTATGTAATGAGCTAGTGAGTTGTGACCAATAACAGAGCAATCAGTGTAAAAAATTCATACGAACTGTACCAGTGATAAAGATAAAAGGTGTGTCATCTGTACCTCAATTCCGCCTGATCACCGTCTGATATTATTGCGTAGTTAATCGTTTCTTTCATTCATTCGGTTGCAAGATATTAATTGTACAGTTACAGTCAGTTCTTTTAGTTACAATGGTTACTTCTCATTTCTAGGACACAGAAAGATGACAGGAGTAACGAAATAACGTAAATATGTTACCGATTGGAATGGAACGAACTATTTTAAAGCCGGAACTAGTTTCTGGTTACGTTCCTCGTTACTTTACACATCACTACTCTACATTCAAACATTTGATATAAAAAGTACCGATACCGATTTAACATCTTCAAAGCGCTGAAACACAGATGAACTACATATATCTCTTTTACCGTTTCACCGAACATTGTCCAATACTGGAAAACAATACCCGCCTCGGCTTTCTGAAGAGCAAACGTAGAGTGCACTCTATATCGAAAATAACCGAAACAGACGATAAACACAACTACGACACGGTGAGAAGAGAACGACGTAAGGATTGAGTGGCAGTTACTATTTTTAATGTCACTATTAGTAGAATAATTGTGAAATTATGGTAACAGAACAAAAATTGATTTTCTCACGAACCAAATAGCTTGGAATCTTAAGCCATTCGCAACCAAGCACGGAGCTTGATTTCTTTTTATTCGAGCAATTTGGATAATGCTGTAGACAACGAATGTATAAGCCCACGAGCTTATTTATTATCCTTTGGGGCTACAAAGAAGTTTTCGTCACTCCAGATATATGAAAGCATCCTGAAAAAATGCTTCTTGGACATTTATTTAAGTGTAGAAATATAGCATTCCGGATGCAGTTGTGTATACCAGGGTCAAATCGTTCGTCGGAACGATCGTTTCCGAAGCTAAGAAGATTAGAGAATTATTTAAGATCTACCACAGAGCAATACTCAGACTTGTTTCATTTTCTGTATTCTATACCGTCAGAAGTAATGTATAGCCCCAGTGTACTAAGATGATGTCATCGGTTCCTTTGTAGAAACGAAGGTTCGTCGCGTGGCAATGTGATTTTTAAGTGTAATCGTAAAAATTATAATATGTAAAAGTGACATAGTTGAACTTATTTTATTTCTCAGTCTGCCTATCAATTGTCTAGAGTTCGATTATTTTCGATAAATAAAAAATAAAAAGAAGGTTTTTCGTTAAATTAACAAAAAAGCGGTCATGCTCGATTGTCTGCTTAGAGGTTTTGGTCTCTAATTTCGGACCGGATTAAAGAATACAATTTTCAAAAGCTATCCAACGATTCAGGAATCGATAGTAATTTTAATTTTGGATGTTACGTTTAACACGAAGCTTTCCGTCCAAGTATAACTATAAAACATTTTGTTAAATAATTTATCCGAGCGGTAATCATAAAAATTCTATTAAGATTTAAAGGTTTAATGTCAAGTAATTCAAAAAAGAATACACGCCATACACACACACACCCGCACACACACACGCACGCACGCACGCATATATATATAAATAAATGGGTGGGTAGTACGATGATCTAGTGATCAATGTGCTTGGCTACCAAACCAGAAGTATCATGGGATTTCGGGAGTTGTCTTGTACCGGATTCAAGTCGTTCCCAGATTTACCCAGCCTGAAAGTATTGTAGGTCCAAAAAAAAATCACAAAACAAAAGAGGCGAGTAGTCGGTTGCTATGATTCCTACAAGAACATACATACGCAATAAATAATAATCTACACGAGACGTTTAATTACAGATATCAAAAAAAATACGGCAAGATTATGTTCCATTGCAAATTTATCCATCCGGGGTAAAGGCCATATAAAATCAGTATGTAATAAATAGTAAAAAAAAGAAAATAATAATTTCTTATGCTTGCATTGCCACGGTTGACGAATAATCGTTAATAACAAAAAACAGTAACTTATTTTATCGGGAAGGGGCTCAAATTTTAATTTAAACATAGACAACAGCGTTATATAAAACCGTTTAAAAAAAGCCGACATTTGAAATACAGTATACGCACTACATGGAGGAACGGAAATAGAAAGTTGTTTTCCAGATTCGTTTGCACTCAAAAACGCGCAAAGTAAAAATTCTCAAATAAAGTAAAATAAGTGGTGGGTGGGCAGATGGGAGATAAAACAGAAATATCCATTTAATTTCAACAAGTTTTCGTTTTGAATTGTTTCTTCAAAAGCTGGAACGAGCAGCAGAGAATACATTCTTTGAATGTCCATCGCTTTCAACTGGACGTTCTAATTTTTGTTCTGCCAACACACAGTATTGTGCTTCTTTTATCCTGCGCCACTTCCTTCTTTGTCCACCATTCTTCCAATCTTAAATCATTCATTTTATCAATCTCTGATAGAATTATCATCTGATTGATTTTGCCGCATTCGTATTATTTTCTTTGACAAGAGCTCTGTGTTGGCGCATAGAAAAAACAAAAAAATACACGGCACTCGAATACCGATTTATTTTAAAAAAGTTGAATAACTTTTCATTAAAATATCGGAATTAATTCCTCGGATGAATAATGATTACTCCAAATTACCATACCGAGCAAAATGTACAGGTGGCGTACTAATTTTCTGCACCGCGTAACGGAAATTTACTTAAAATTCCTTTGCAAAAGCGGCGAACGTCTGATTATACAAATAATCTGATTATAATTAAACTGAAGCGAAAAGATGCAAGCTCTTTCTTACATAAGCCACTTGTTCGCTAATCTCTCAGTCTGTGAGCCGGTTAACAGTAAAAAACTTTGGATGAGTTACACATGGCTGCTGCACCTTTGTATCTAAATATTACGGGGCAACGGTTATTTGTATGTGCCATAGTCTAAATAATGAAAAAACTTGTGAGCGAATTCAAGTGTATATATATATATATATATATATATATATATATATATATATATATATATATAGGCCGATGTGAAATGTGATGACAATAAGAGATTTAAAAGTCGACATTTTACGCGTAATAAGAAACGGATGATGAATGGTCATTTCAGTTAGTCCGCTTGTCAGCGAGCATCTTTTCCTTGTATAAGGACTTTCTCCAAATTCATTCTTTGACGACTACCCTTGAATTGTTTCTCAAAAGTGCAAAGTGTACATCCGTTTTTGAACTACTTTTATCGAGCACTGACACTGCAAACTATTATATATATGCGGAAAGTGGGAAGGCGAACGTTCAGCTACAACGCGGTTTAATAATCGAGCTAATAAGGCAATATGCTAAAAATAACAACTACATATTAAGTAAGTACACTATATCGGTTTGTCCGTCAACATTGAGCCTTTTAATTAGTGTCAAAGCTGTTTGTTTCTTTATAATTTTGTATTGGGTACGCTAAAACAGACTAAAAAAAGTACGTAGATCAAAATGCGAGATAGAACAAATAGAAAAGAGCTAAAACGGTAATGATCGAGACAACGATGGAAACAAAAGAACACGTAGAGAAGGGACCCAAATCCAAAAGCTGAGAATGAAAACTTTGTAAAATACCATGAAAATAGGACTGTGCTCCCGAAATTTAAATTTTGGTATCTTCCTTGACGGTCGGTTAAGCTTCTCGGAACACATCAACTATCTCTCCTCTTCAACAACCAAAAGGCTAAACCTGCTGAAGGCCTTATCTCCAGGCAAACGGGGTAGTGATCCTTATGTCCTTATTTCTCTTTATATAAATCCATCATCCGTTCAAAATTTGATTACTGTTCATTTCTCTATGATTGTGCCTCTAAGTTCCGACTCTTTAAATTGGATGTAATCCAAAATTCTTGCCTTCATCTATGCCTTGGTGCTCTTATATCCTGTCTAGTTCAAGCAATCCTTTCCGAATCTAATACACCACCATTTTCTATTCGCAGGTCTTGTTTGGTCTATCGTTTTCTTGCTAAGCGTCTTCCACTCTAAGAAACTGGCGTTTCGCAACTAGGAAAACCTCTTTTTTATTCCTCGGCGGCTCAGTTTGTTTTGTCCCTTCCTGCCAATCCGTGGTTCTCTTTGTTTCCTTCACTTCGTCGTTCTGTTGTTGTGTCCATTATTCGCCTGCGCTCTTAAGCTATACTTTATCATCTTCCTCTCGTTTTTGTTTTTCGTTGATTGCCTCTCCATATATTGTCCTCTCCACTCGAGCGAAAAGCATGTTTGCGATGCGGATCATGTGTTCTTTGAGTGTTCATAAACCAAACATTTGGTTGCGAATAAAAAAAGTAATAGGTTAGCTGAAAGAAAACAATGGTCAGGGAGGAGAAATCGCTTGGAATCGAATATTAAACGAAAACTTGTCACAAAGAAAGGAAAAACGTGTTAATTAGCAAACTGACCGCGCATATTTATTACTGCAAGACAAAATCGTGTTTATCTCTTTTGAATTTATTACTGTTTAAAATCTACATACGCAAATTTCAGCTGTTTTCAAATTTATACGACAGTAACATATTCTTTTTTTGACGATTATTATTCCGGGAGTAGTGCCAATATAGTGCGGTAGTCCAGCAATTATGGTGCTCGGCTACCAGATCGGAGGTGTCATAGGTTCCAGACTTGTCTCGAAACTGAAGTCGGTATATCTAATCTGAAATTGAATCCTAGACATGGGTAACTCCAGAGACAATTATATCTCGGAAATATTAATCGGATGTATCTCCGACGACGAGTTTTAATATACATCAACTTTGGACTACGTCATCCAGCAAAGACATGTTATCATTTCGGACCTATTCGCATTTCCAGCGGACAGAGTGACTTAAATCGTAAAATATTACAATGCAATTATTTAAAACTGGCTATTCTTTCGAAAATTTTGTTCGAAAAACAATGCCACCTTTACATAGTCAATTTACCTACGTGAATCTTTAATGAATTCCTCGACTTTTCCCGATTTTTCAGGGAACGGCCACCTCTATACTTCCTGTTGTGTTGTTTTTATGAGCCACCTCTTGTTAGAGCAAGCCCAACAGGGAAAAATAAAATAAACGCAATTATTAACTGGTGCGTGCATTTGTAAAAACGTCATTATATATATGGCGATTTGCCGCGCGATATTATTCAAATTTATAAAAAAAACCATTCCACTCCCTTCGGCTAAATCGTTTCGGTTGTTGTTTGGGTTTTAAATTACTTTTTCATCTTTAATTTAAAACAAAATTACGATTAGTCTATAATTTGAACGAAAACATAGGGAAAAAATTATGTATAATGTACATCATCGTGTCGGCAAGAGATCTCTATTCCAGTTTTTTCACTAATTCTGTATGTTTAGAAGTGAGGAAAGAATACTGTGAAGTAACCTTTGCGAATACCACCGAGAAATAGGAAAAAGCCCCGAACACAAGATAAAAGGGGAACTGCGATAAGGTAAAAGATGGAAACAAACTCGGCGCCGAGAAATCGGAAAAAGTATACCGAGATTAATAATCTTTGGAACCGTGTCGCGTTTGCTGTGATTTGTCACGTAGAACTTATAAAGCGAGAAAAAGTGAAGGAAAATGAAAGTTTTTAAAATGCACCTGTCGACTTCCATATGAGACAGAATGATACGAGTAAGAAGCAGACAGGGACGGACGGATTTTGAAACTGAAATCTGTTAACTGGTCGGCGTGGTAAAAGTCGCAGCTAGAGCAACGCATGCTGGCAAGAACAATAAATGCCCTTCGGGCAGGTCCACTGATAACAGCGAGAGATGCGGGGTACGAAGAGGAGAAAATTAAAGATGATAGGGGTTTACAGAATGTAGAACAATTAGCGTGTAACGAGAACGCATTTTACCATCTTTCATTTTAACGCGATTTAACGGGTTTTCGGTTAGGCACATGTCATTGATAGAGTTTATAGTGTGCAATATGACCGTACGGTTAAAGCGAGAAAATTTTTTGTCCAATAGGCCCGCGGCTTTTATCTAATCTTTTTCACGTCGTAATTTATCGTATGCCGAGCGAGGTGAGAAATGCCTCGTAAAAAATCGCATTATAAATCGGAAGCATGCACGATAGCCGACTACACCGTCAATAAGCCCGTTTGAAAGAACACGGCTCGCCTGAAAACAAACCGAATGCCGATTATAATTTTCTGGAGCGCATTTTGCTGGACACCAAACGCAGTCGCACAAAGGCAGTCTAAGCAGCCGACAGACCGAAGCCAAATTAGCATATAAAGGGAGTGCTGCAACGATTCCTTAGTCGGAATTCCGTGAATTAACCGAATTACACACTTTGCAGCCCTTTTATCTGCCGGAGAGGGATATTACACGCGCACAGTACACCGTACTACAAACTGTTTGCTTCATCCCGTTAACTGTACACCTTGCCACGTACAATCGATGCGACGAGGGTATAAAATCGTCGTATAACTCGAAAAATATAACAATCGCTGACAAACACTTCGCTTACCGGTTCTGCTGGTTGATAGTAAAAACGAAACATGGAAAATACAACGCATGCTAAGCTACAGAGGGCTGATTAAAATGCAATCATTCTAGATCGTAAACGCTTCTTACCTGAAACAGAATTAGAAAAACGAAACATTCATTAAAATTGTGATAATCGAAAGTTACACCGATAATTTCACTTATTCACATCGTATTTTATCATTAGTTTCAATAATATAGTCCTTCATTTGGAAAATTATAATGTACGTAGTTCGAAATCAATAAGACTAAGGGAGATAAACCGAGCTTGTTTCGTATTATTCATTTTTCATTTATAATTAATATAACGTTTACTAAATAAGATTTTAAAAAAAAAGAAAAATCCGTTTAAAATTGGAATAATTATCGGCATAACTGCGTAGTTAATTATTCGTTTGAAATACGTTTTAAAAGATGAATATTTTAAATGTAGGTGAATACATCCTGTTTGTTAAAATGGTATAATAAAACAAACTTTAATAACAAACAATATAGAACAATAAATTATATAAATACCTATTTAGAAACGTTTTCGGGCATAACCCATCATCAGCTAACACTAACTTAAAGGAAACTTAAGACATACTGAAGTGAAATATAGGGAATACATGTGTATATATAGAGATGTAAAAAGGAATAAACATAGCAGGTATAAAAATCAATAGGTTGAAAATGCTAATAATTAATATAAAATATAAAATAAAACAAGAAGACAAAAAGTTAAATTTTTATATTAAACAGTGGATTATTATTATTAGGTGTTTGGTCATTTAAAATATTATTTTTATATTTATTTATATAATAATTTTCTGCAATGTTCATATTATTCCCTTTGTGATAAGTGGCCAGGATGGTTACAGTATTTTCTATTGAATTAGGTTTATGTTTATTTTTAATTAAACCATCCTGGCCACTTATCACAAAGGGAATAATATGAACATTGCAGAAAATTATTATATAAATAAATATAAAAATAATATTTTAAATGACCAAACACCTAATAATAATAATCCACTGTTTAATATAAAAATTTAACTTTTTGTCTTCTTGTTTTATTTTATATTTTATATTAATTATTAGCATTTTCAACCTATTGATTTTTATACCTGCTATGTTTATTCCTTTTTACATCTCTATATATACACATGTATTCCCTATATTTCACTTCAGTATGTCTTAAGTTTCCTATAAGTTAGTGTTAGCTGATGATGGGTTATGCCCGAAAACGTTTCTAAATAGGTATTTATATAATTTATTGTTCTATATTGTTTGTTATTAAAGTTTGTTTTATTATAAGATGAATATTTTCTTCTTAGTTAAGTTGCAAGAGATGGTAATGCGAAAAAATCTTCTTTAACGTTAGTCATTTTATATATATATCTTCCTTAAGCTTCCATATTTTGTTGTCCGCTTTAACCGCTGGTTTTCATCAGTTTTATTCATGTTTTCTTTCGATCCTAACCGTTCTCAGTTCTTTCTGTATTTGCGCTGCCAAATTTTATTAAAATTTAACGGTTTATCATCTCTTAAATAGGGAAAGATCTGCTTATTTCAATTAAGGTTTTAACATTTCTTCGGCAACATCTTCAAGCTTTTTTCCTCTACGTCAATTCAATTTTATTTCCTACAGTTATTTCCAACATTTCCCACTGGATTTTCCTCTATGTTCGGTTGATTTTTTCCCATATTTCCCATTTTTTATATTTCACGTTTCTTCCTTACTTATATCATTGCTGTTAAATTACACCGACGGAACACAGTTTTGCCTGGTATTTTTTTCTTCTAGTATCTTCTTTTACTTATAATTAGCGGCCCATACATCTCTATAAACGTCTGCTTATTTTGTTCGCCACGTCACTGTTTAGTTTTTCAGCGGAAAGTTACGTGTACGACGCTTAAAGCTTTTTCATTTATTTGTTTATTTTCAGCATTAAACTGAAATAACAAAGCTAATATAGTGCACTGTCGAATGTTATCCAAATATGCCAATGATGCACGCCGTAAAATCTACATTTTGTTTGATATTAATAGTTCATAAATTTTATATATATATATATATATTAATTACAACGTAATTCTTAGGCTACTCCCCATTCGAAAAAATGTCCCAAAAAAATGTCCCAATTTTATGTAACGTTTGTTATATATATTTTGTAGGATTTTTGTTATTATTATTTAAAAAATGTCACAATTTTATGTAATGAAATATGTAACGAAAAATGTAACGAAAAAATGTCTTAATTTTATATAACGAAAGGTAAATGTTAGAATAGGATTTTTGTGATTATGTTAATTTTTGTGTGTGTTGATGCCAGTAAGAATTACGTTGTAAATTTTGATCATTTTATATAAAGTATAGAAGAGAAAGAGACAGGAATGAAAGCAGGAGGGGTCACGAGTTATATATGTGTGTGTATATATATATATATATATATATATATATATATATATATATATATATATATACACTATATACATTACTTAAGAAGTTTACTGCCTACAATATGTTTACATCACAGATACTATTCAATAATTATACAGTTAAACTGTTCGAGTAGCTTTTTAATTTGCATATATGTTAACGCTTAAATCTTTATGTAATGCATCATTGGTTGAATTCCAGGGTGCGCCCGTTATTTTTTCAATATTTTGTTCCGGACTAGTTATATTTTTTATTATTAATCTGTTGCTTCCACGCTAATCCATTATGCAAGTGCATATCTAAATAAATGATACTTTTCGAATTGGTACTGTTGTATTACCAATTTAAACGGATGGGACTATAACTTTCCCATTTTCAAATTGAAAGTTGACAGATTTACTTTCGTTTATACATATGTTCCACTGTTAAATCAATCCTCTATTGTGTTTAGTGTATTCTATAAATTTTTCGATGCCACTAAATGAGAGAATTTATTCTAAAAACGGAGCAATCAATAAAGGTTTTTTTCTTCCTAATTCTGCAAAACTGGGGTAACTATATATATATATATATATATACACACACATATATCTAGACATGCGTTACTCTAGATGCAGTTATATCCTCGGGCGTACATATTTGACGATGTGATTTAATATATCTGAACTCCGAAAAATGTCGCACAACGAATAAACGTTTATGTAAATGTAAGCTATAGTTATCTTTAACATTGTGCTATCATGACGATTGTGCTCCAAATATCACATTGTACACGCTGCTGTATTAATCTCATGTTGTTTTCTCTTAAAATCCATCCCATTCGCTTTTTATATCCTAAGGGCCATATGGTCAAAATTGTGCTGTACTGCTTATGTCGCTTTTCGTCCTTCTCTAGACTTTGTATCCCTTTTTATAAGTTGTAGTGAACTATTATAAGCCAAACCCCTCACTGGAGGGCTTTGGATTGGTCACATTTCTATCATCATAATACATATATTAAAATTAATATTGGCGCTGTTTGTGGTCCCTCGACTGGTACAGTGGAAAAAAAAAAACTTACACGGAATCCTTAGCGCATGAAACATTATGCTTGACTGACCTTATTTAATCTAATTAGACTTTGAAGGACATTTTGATATTGAAAAACGAAAGTTTCAGAAAAAATGTTCCAAACAAAACATTTTTATTTTTCATAGTAAAATTGGAATTCTTAAAAAAAATAATTCATTCCATTTTAAAAAACTTAATAGGCTATTTCCGATAGAGGGCGGAAGTCGAACATATATATTTTCATTTAACACGGTGCAGTCAATTTACTCATATGAGGTTTTGAATTTTAGAATAGAAATTATATTTTTATTTTGTCGACAATGGAATCAAGTAACACCCCCTAGAACAGGAACAACTGAGAGAATAGGTAGAGAAAGAACATAAGAGGCGTTGAAAGGAGCAGGAAGACCCGTTAATTAAAATAGTATTGAAATAAACACATTTAAATAAGGGCATGCTGCTGAATATGAAATAAGCGCGTTTGTTTCAACTTTAGAAATGTCAAAGCGGACAATATTCCCGGAAAAGTGTGATAGAAGTGACGTTACGGAAAGCGGAATAGAAATTGTCATACCGCCCGGTAAATTACACTTATGGGTCCTAAACATTTTTTCAATCTGTTCTTCTAAAACAGTAAAATATTTTTATATCATAGTAAAGACTTGTATCTAACGGAAGAAAAGGATAATTTTTGAATTAAGTATTGCAAAAGTATGGGACAAAGAATTACTGCGCAAAAACCCGTTTGAAAGCCATATAATCGAAAACGTAAAATGGCATCTACTCGTATTTCAGTGAAATATTTTTTTTGTTTTTCTAAAATAATCAAACGCTAGATATCATCGGTCGTGATTCTATTACGAAAAAAGCTGATACTTATACTTTTGAGGAAACTCGGAATCAGTTGTGCAAAACTTGACGGATTTTCGTTAATTTGCAAGAAAAATAATAATCGTGATGAAGCTTAAAACACAAAAACGCGATACAATTGCTGAAAATAAATGGAACGTTAGTTACAATCTGCGATTTTCTACAATAGAACGAATCATAACATATGGCGATGTATGTTCTGTTCAAGGTTTATGTTTAAACAAAAATAATTTACAACTGCTGCTTATTCGAATGTATATATCGCATCGATAGCAACATACGAGCAAATTAATGTTTTGTTTCATTCTGTACGTTGAATTTATTAGAAAAGTGATGAAATGGCAGTGTTTTATTTCCTCAATCTTAAATAAGCTAAATAAAGTACGTTTTCTATTTGCTTTGAGCATATGCAAACAGTGCTGCAAAAAAATCATGTGAATTTAAAGCGGCGAATCGACATTTTAAAACTGTGCAACCTTCGGCTTCAACAAATTTTCAAACTTACCATTAAAGCAAAACCTTTTCTCTGCTTGAAATACGAAAATGCAACAAGAATACAAGACCGAATTATCGAGAAAAACACATCAACATCAGAATATGTTCACTGAAAAATCCGATATCATCCGGCAAAATGAAGACGAATAATAAATAAAAAGTCGATAGTCGGACAGGAAGTGTGAGGCGAATAAAGTTTTTCATTCGGTGTAGCGAAACTGTTCACGCGTTTCACTGTGAAACGATTAAAAACAGCTTATACACCGTTCAGCGGCATCGGTAGGCAGAAATAATTATTTAATCAGCAAAGTGCGAAGACTATTTTTAGGGATTTTCCTGCAGAAATAGCAATAGCGCAAGGAACGAGGAAGAAGGCGTTTCGTAGAAAAGGATTTATTATTCCGTTCTGCGAAGTCCCTGTTCCGCAGTGAAGACGAAAGATTAGCGTTGTGACGGCGATGAGAAATGGCAACTCCGTAAGACAAAATTTCACAGTTGAATTCAAGCAAACACCGGTACTTCTCTAGTCCCGAGCAAATGACGCCCAGATATGCTTGTTTTCCAGCAGACTGTGTCGTCAAAAAGTATGTAACTCTATTACGCGCTGTCGCCGGAACGTGAGGACGAATGCTTAAAGCAACGCGCCAAGAACTGAACAGGGTAGCAGTGCTGCATGTCGCAATACAAACTTAAGCGATGTAGAAGACGTTGCGTCATTATACTAAGGGAAAAATTTTGCTCAATTTAATCGCATTTTAACACTTTTTAAATTTAACGCGCGCACATTGTTGTCGGAAATAAAATTTTAACATGTTAAAATCAGCGAATTGAAAAACAACTAAATTTAGTTTATATCCGGATGAATAATAATAAAAAAAAACACGAAATTAACATATATCTGACATTCTACAATGCGCATTGATCGCTCTTAACTTTTATTTCACAAGTTTCCGCTCAGTTTATGAAAAAAAATTTATATAAAATACTTTTACACATGAACGGTTGTTCTTTTTAAAAATGATACAGTTCTGCAACCATAACGGACATCAATCAAACTCACCTGCTTTGCGTGAATATACACATGTGTGTGTGTGTGTGTGTGTGCGTGTGCGCGTGCGCGTGGGCACACAGATAATGCCGAGAATTAAACAGTTTTATTTGAACTGAAACGTCTTACTTAAAAACCGAAAAAAATAAAACAAAATTCGCTAGAAAAGATCCTCTCTCTTGATTTTATTAGCGAGCAGAATAAATTTTCACATTTTTCTCGTAGGAGCAATGAAATGAACAAAAGCCTATCCTTATAAACGACGAAAAATCCATAAGTTAAAAATCGCTTCCAATTAGAGAGACAAACGGCATTTACATTTTTATAACCGGTAAAATTTGTAATTCTAAATTTCAGATATATGGGCGGGTTTCAGGTGTGTTTCTCCTGCGAACTGTGTGATTCTGTTTATTAGTAGTAGCAATTTTTCAATATACCGGTAAAATTATCTACAGTTCTAGAGTATTTATGATTTTTAATAATTAACTTTACTAGATAGCCCCAGCGCCTACCGTTTAAGCAATACAGTGTTTGTCTGAGTACTGACCGGATTCCCGCTGCTGTGAATTGGAAATATAGAACATGATTTCACTCGCTTAGGTTAGTTGATGAGCCCCGGCGCGCCATCAAAAAAAATAAATAAATAAATAAATAAAAAAAAAAAAAACATTACTAAAAAAGACGATTCTACAAATTACGGATTTCCGCATTAAGTTACGCGGTGTGCGCGCACTTCCATTGCAGCACCGAAATGCAGCGTGAAGTATAACCGGAATTGGACAGAACCTTTAAAAGAAATGGTCGAATTTCATAAAATCGATGAAGCAACTAAGAATGAATAAAAGTCGCTCTTTCAGTGATCTTCAAGATTAAACTGCTTCTAATAAAAGATTGCTCAGTATACATGCAATGTAACGCGAAAAAAATCCTACTAACATGACTTAGAAATCGCATGAAAATTTTAAGAAACTTAATAATTCCCCGACGATTAGAAAATATAGAGGGATAAATGTCCCGCCAAAGACTGGCGTAATTGGAGGTGTATAAGGAAAGGATGTCTGAAGAAGGGAAATAGTTGAGGAATGAATCAAGGCGAGCAGCAGAACGAGCCAAAGAATCAACTGCGCCATTGCCGTCAATTCCGAAATGACTGGGGATCCATAAAAAATCAATAAGAATAGAGCGTGATGACTGCAGAGTGGAGGTAAGAGAACGAATTGAGAGAATAATACTACCTTTAGAGTCCGAAATTATTAGGAATTAGGAAAGTCAACTTAAAGAGGAATTAAAACAGATAGCCTAAAGGATGGCGATTAACTCGGCAGAAAAAATAGTGCAGAAGGAAAGGCGCCGTCAGAGGAGGGATGAGCCCGAAATAAAAGAGAGGAGAATTTGATAGGCAGCCATACGCTATTGAAGTCACGAGAGAAGAAAAGGCTAATCGACCAGGGACAGTCAATTAAGCCCAAACGAATGGTTTCTGTTGAAAATAGCATTTTCAATAAAATTCAGATGTTAGATCGATTTTGCTTTTCTCAAATTAGTCGTTTTTCATAAACATTAAAATTAACTTGTTTTTTATTTTTTGTGCATATAAAAATTTATTACAAGGCACATGGTTTTTCTTTGAAAGAAAAGAAAAAATGTCAAATTAGGAAATTATTGCTGTAATTGACTAATTTTTTCCAAAACTTTTTATTGAAATAGCTCGCTAAATAAATATATAACCAGCTTTTCAAGTCTTTGTAAGAGGAAATAATTTTTAAGCGATATATGAACGAAAAAAAAAAAAAAAAACATTGAAAACTACTAATTTATTTTCTAAGCGAATTAATTCGCAACTTCACGCGGTTGTTTTTTTGATTCAATGATTATTTTACGCCTTAAGTTTGATATTAACTGAAGAAAAAAAAAAATTAAAAACTCGCTAACACTAAACTAGGTCTACTTGGAAAAAGGACGACGCCGAATCGTGTCACGCCCGAAACGTTGAAGCCGAAATGATACGGCCTCATACATATATATATATTTATATATATATGTGTGTGTGTGTGTGTGTGTTGTGTGTTTATGAATATATCGAAAAGAGTGAAAAAATCATACATCATAATTAACGTTGAGCTAATCGAATATATATATATATATATATATATATATATGGCAAAAATACAAAAACTATACACACAAAAATTATATTTCTTCCAATAAGGAACTATCAACAGCCAGGAAAAAACAGAAAATCGATAATGCAACGCGAAATGGCGCGGAAACTTTCCCCTACTATTTCTTTTTGTACTGGCAAAATTAGAATGGAAATTAGGCAAAGTGTAAAACATACTTTAAACTGCCTTTACAGCATTAATAAACACGATTTAAAAATAAAATGCGGACCAAGGATGAGAAACTGACGGAAGACAAAATTATTTTGCACGGTCAAATATCAACTACTTTTATACTCCTTTTGCTCTTACCTTCGTCATTTCTTTTCTTTTCAGGATACATACGTTTGGCATTTTTCGACGTTGATTGTTATTGTTTCTCCATCTTTGGTATAGCATTCTTTGTCAGATTCCATTCCTTGTTACTCCTAATTGCTGCTATGTACACATGTTGATGGGTAATCGTCCGTTGCTGACAAGCCCAGGGAAAAACCCAAACAAGAAAAAGAAAAAAAAAAAAACTACTTTTATAAACGATTTTGAAATTATATAGCGTTTTTTAAACTGTTCTCAATACAAAAATTGTGAATTATTCGTTGAGAAATATTTACTTGAGATTATTCGTAATAAACTGATTCAAAATTACGACGAAAACACGCCGGTTTCAAAAATGCAATAATAAAAAATCCGACTGTATTTAGAAAATATCAATAACATTAGATATGCAGACGATACAGTTTTGTTAACTACAAGTACAAAAGATGTCGCTATATGAACAAAAGCAGTGGGGAATGCGCGCAATAAATATGGATTAATAATTAACGTGAAGAAAACGAAGGTAATGGTCATCTCAAAAGACACACACCCCATCGATATAGTGATAAACAATGAACATTGGAACGAGTCGATAAATTCAAATACCTTGGTGCCGTGAATAATAAGGATGGAGACTCGGATGAAGAAATTAGATGTCGCATTGAGCAAGCGCGTTCTGCCTTTATGAAAATAAAGAGGATACTAACAGATCATGGCTTGGATCTGGATATGTCTGGTCAGTACCGCTATATGATGTGGAAACGTGGACATTGACGTGCAGAACGCGTAACAGATTAGACGCTTTCGAGTTTTGGCGTGCTCGGTGTCTACTTAAAATTCCGTGGACCAAAAAGAAGACAAACGCTGAGGTGCTGCAGACGATAAGAAAGGAAAAGAGCTGCGCTTGATATTGTCAAAAGGAGGAAAACTTGGTCATGTGATGCGTGGGCCGAAATACGTACTGCTACAGAATATACTGATCGGAAAGGTAGAAGGAAAAAAAAGAATTGGTCGTAGAAGATTATCTTGGTCCAAGAATCCTATGAACATGTACAGGTTGCGAAGAACTGTTTCACACGGCAATGCATAGGTACGCGTATAGAGAATTAATGAAGCTTGCCATTGGATGAGCCTAGGATCGAGAACGGTCGTAGCACTGAAGAAGAAGACAACATTTAGAAAACTGTTGACCACTTTTTAAAATCAAACGCGTCAAGTTCTATTTCGACTGAAGTGATGGTCCCATTTTCACTAGCCTTGCTCGTTTCTTGTCAGTATTAGATGTGGGTGAAAAACGAGTATTATAAAAGTGTTATTAAACAGAATTACAAATTATTGTGTTTATAAACTTTTAAAAGCGAAGAAAATTATATATTGCGGAACGCACGTATGCTTCAAATCTAATTAAAGTCGGGGGGGGGGGGGGGGGAGCAACTTCAATCCCGACCGTCTCGTCCCATCTTAAAGATCCGTTAACCTATAACAACTATATATGTCAATAAAAACTCAGTTTGATGAACCTGCGTCGAGTTTAGTCCTCACCATCGAAGTGAAGCTTTTTATTTAACTACAAATGTATTTATATTATTAATGAAATTATGTGCAACATTTTTAATCATCCTTGCATATGTAATATGTCTTCTTAATCTCGCGAATACTGCGAATTATACGCATATTCTTTTTATTTTTTTATGATTTTAAATAAATTGCAGTAATTAAAACAAATTTATACACATACAAAAAGAGAACGTATACTACAGTTCCTTAATGTTTAATTAGCGTGGCCCGCAGTAAAAACATATGTAATATAATGACTCTTCAGTACAAAGTGTTATTTTTTTTTTTTTTGTTTTTTTTGGCGCGTCAACTATGGACATTAACTTAGAGCAAACAAAACAGTAACCCACCCACAGTTGAAAATAAAAAAATTATTTAACAAAATTATTCCAACAAATTAAACTATTTTTTGAGAATGGCGCGCAGAGCAACAGAAAAAAGAAGAAAAAAAACAAAAAAACCCAAAAATACGACGAACTGCAGAAGAATGAATCATTAAGCGTTGCTTTCCCCTGGAATGATAAACTTTCATAGCTAAGAAATATGTAGTACGGGAGAAGTTTATTTCGAAGGAATTTTGTGGTGAGAAATTTATCTTCGAAACGGTTCGGCGCGTTAAAGTATCAAATGTAACGGAAGATTTATACAATTTCTACATTAAGCGAGAACTTTACTTTTCTTCGCGTTGACCAATTACAAAATTTCTTTCCAGTTCAAGTTCGCGAAACAGTCTAGTTCATAAGAACTTTAGTTTAGACGCTGTTTTGTTTTGCCAGTTAAAATGGAAGAAAAGAATAAATTCACAGACTTAAGATGAGTCACAGTTGCATCGATTCACTTTTATCAAATTAAATAATTAAAAAAATTGGTAGACCGAAGCTACCGGAACAGGCAACGTTAATTTCTCTTAAAAACAAAATGTAAAACTAAATCGAAATTTTTTCTGTTCTTCTTTTCGTTAATTTTAAACGAGTACATTGCTTTAAACATCTGCTACAGGACATTAATGAAAAATTTTAAACATTTTCGTTACAACAATAGTTTTTATAGTGAGAACCGAGCCAAAAATCGAAACAAAAACAAGTATATAAAAAAAAACAACAAAAAACAAAAAAAAAAAACGTCACTTCAATTAGAGCGAAAAACATAACGATTTCTGAGGTGCACTAGTTGCTGGAAGCGACTTGAAGGATTCACGTATACGATTCGCTTTAATTTAAATTCGAATTTCGGCAATGTTATGTACCTTTCAGTCGGCAAGAAGGAATTCCACTTATCGTTAATTACTGCGCTCATAAAGCTACGTGTGCAGCTAAGAGCCACTCCCGACGTTATTCGCATATGAAATCGCGGGAATATTCTGCTTTACAGAGCAGTTATAAATGAAATATTATATTGCCTTTGGTGAATAATTCTTTGTTCAAATTTCAACACCGCAAGCGGGTAAATTTTCCGCGCCGTAATTTCCAACGTTTTCGAACACTTTGCTGGAATTATGAGAAGAATATTCTTTGAGAGCTGTTTGGTTTTATCGTGCAACCAAGTGGAACGGAAAAAAGACATGGTGTACTACTAAGGTTGTACAGAAATTTTACACAACACCGAAGATGCTAATTCTTTTGAGATAAGAAAACAACAAATTCCCCTTAATGCAAACTTGATAGAAAAATAAGTATCTTGTACGGGTTAACCTTTTTTTTTTCTTTCTCTTCTAAATCTCCGCGAAAACTTTTTGCTGGTAGTTTCGAAAAATGCTCCACCTTATTAATTCGTTCACGAACGATCCGTATCAAAAAGTATATTAGTTTTCGATTTAAATTTCCCGCGATACTACTTTTTCGTGGTTCGCGCCAGATAAATTTAAAACAACGTCTAACTTTCGATCGTTTTTATTTTTTCCGGCTCATGAATAGACGCGGTCACGAAAAAAACGCAATCAATTTTTCCTCTAATTTAGCGATGAGAATGTTTATTCGCGATGAGGGTAATCCACTTTGCAGCGTTTTGTGCCCAGTCGGTACGTTAAATTCAAAAATTACCGTGTCTCCATGATTTATCATTATTATCGAATTGTCAGCTAATAAAGTTCATAAAAATGCTATCGAAGCTAGTTATCGGATCAGTTAACAAATTACAAAAGATAACAAAGAGGCGACGACTTTAAAATATTCGTTTTAGTGACCATCGTATTTTTAGGATCTATTAAAAAGTAAGAAAAACCTTCATTTTCCCGGGCAATTAAAAAAAAACAAAAACGTAGGTATTTATTATATATACGTATATGTACATACGGAAATAACTCGTAACGATTTTGATGAAATTCACGAATGAAAAATTTTAATCTCTAGGAATCGATTGGTGTCTTATCGTCAGCTAAATTCTTCGAAATTAGCAATTGTAAAGGGAAGGCAACCAATGTTCTCATTTCAGTGATAAATTAAAACAAATTTAAAATTCATAAGCCAAAAATATTATTACAAATTATAGAGCATTTGGTAATCACATTTTGTAAATTTTCAGAAAAAAAAACAAAAAAAATTAAAAATCTAATAAAAATGCACAGGTCGTACTGATTTGTCATAACATTTCTGATTTGTGGAAATTGATTTTTTTTTTTTTTTTTTTTCGGATTTAATAGTGAATAATTCGCATATTTATCGTGATAAATAGAACATTTAATTTACGCGATGAAATAAATCTATTTACGACTAGCTACTACCCGCGGCTTTACCCGTTTAAATCTGTACTTGGAAATTAATAAAAAAATATTTTGGTTTACCTGGAATTTATATATACCGTGTCGTGTTCATAGCGACTGTGTGCGTAGTGACCTACCGATAATAATTGTCATAGCGACCATCGGATTTATTATTATTATTATTATTATTATTGTTATTATTATATTCAACTTCGACGACCGCGTTCAAAACGACCCGCAGACATTTTTATTACTAATATTACATATATGCGAACTAGAGCGGCCAAGTTATTTTGTTAAAACTGCTAGAAATTATAAAACATGTTTAGAAACGTACTTATAGTCAGTTTAATCATTAATATATTATTTTTAACTAAAAATATAGCATTTACACAACAGTGCGTTTTGTTAGAAAAATTAAACTGGATGTGAATACGTTTCCATTCATCTATTATAATTTTACATTAACAAAAATGATATACATTTTGCATTAAATTACGTTGTTATAATATTGTATACTTTAATGTTAATGTTAATATAGAAATATCAAGTTTAAAGTAAATAATAACGAACTTAGAAATTTCTTAATTTATAAGAGAACCGTAACAGAATATGATCGCAGTTCATTGTAGTAGTATATCAGAGATTTCCAGGAAATTGCCTTCGCGGTCTCTTTTGGTCGCTATGAACACGTAACCTATATATACATATCACATAAACACACACATATATATTTAAATATCTAAATATCTATATATCTGTATCTATCTACCTATATATATATATATATATATATATATATCTGCATACGTATAAAAATAAATGTTTGTATGTATGTATGTTTGTCTTGTATCCGTTCCTGTACTGCTGGACAGATCATACTAAAATTTTCAGGGTGTATATGTGTTGTCCCAACGAAGATTTTAAGATATGGCTGAGTTTTCTACCCCCTCTCATTTACGAAATGTAAGGTTTTAAGTAGTTGAGATACGACCAGCGGTACAGAAATGCATAGGGACGAATAAATAATAATAATAATTTTAAAAAAAATGTATACTATTTTAAATATAAAATGATCACCATGGTGTAAATATAAATAAAACAATTACTATGGTAAATAATAAACTCTAGATGACATTTTATTAATTTCCAGCGTAAGTAAATACATAGATTTTCGTTACTTCATTTTTTGCGTTACTGAAATCATAAAACCTCCATGACATGATCTAAACATACAAGTCGCGCTCCTAGCTTAATTACTGTACTCATTGTGGTGAGTTAAAAAAAGTAGTATTTTCTATTATTTTACTAATAATAGAAACAGAATGAAACTAAATCCTATAAAAAATTAGACGACGTGCGGTTAAAAATGATAAAGGAAGCGTTAAATTTGAAGACTAGAGTAGATAAGGATTCAAACTGGGGATGTAAAATCGTGGCGAAAGAGAGAAGACATAAATGATAGAAAAAAGTCGCACTGCAGAATGTACAAAATGTAAAATGGGGAATTGCAGGCTTCGAATACGTGACTTAAAATAAGACCGTTAACATATTAGAAACGTAGCAGTTGTTCACGGCCACGCTACAAGAACGAAATAGTATATAATGAAAGAAGGCATAAACGATAAAATGTCGAATATGTGATGGTAACAATGAAAAATCACCGGAACATATTATGGAAGCAGTATGTTAGCATCAAACGAACATATACATACACAAAAACGTAGTTTAACTTCCCCGGAAACATCTAAAGAAACGTATCATCATCACAGATGCAGAACGAATGTGAGTACGTCCTCTATTATGATTTAAAACAAAAAATATAGTCGAAAACGGAAAAATGTTAAAATTGTGCTCAACAACCGAAAAATAAAATAAATGATAAAACTATAAACTGCAATCAAGCTGATAAAAATCAGGATAATAAACATATAACGGTGTGCTGCTGCTTAATAGAATGTGACAGCATCAGAGGGAAGGAAAAGAAAAAAAAACACATTCTAATAAAAAAAGCTGCGCTGATCCCCGTCGGGCTGCTATCGTAGCGATTGTTGCATCAGGTGACAGAGCTTACATTAAGAAAATTACTCTATACCGAACAGCAGTAATATTAGAAACATGCAATAGGAGAAGTGACATAATTCGAACGCAGAAGAGCATCTCAAGTTCAGCGATCAAATTCTGCAGAATAATAAAATATTCAATTTGATAAACATTACACGCAGATTAACGTTTTAATTATTAATTTTAAAAACAAGAACTTGCTTCATCTGTTCCTTTTCTGATTTATTATTATTATTTCGAATTTAATAGACTACGTTATCAACTGGCCCTGCCATTCTTCTTCCTATGTTTAAATAATTAATACTACTTTCATTCTTCCACTGTGTCTTTTTTTTCATTTTTGTTTTTCCATATCCTTTGCATATGGCCGTTAGAATCGAATTCTTCTTCTTTTCCGGACCACAGTAGTAATTCTGATTTATTTTATATATATATATATATAAATATAAATATATAAAAAAATATGCTAATTCGCTTAAATTTTCCGATTTTTCTTGTTTCGTTTCTTTTTTTTCTTTCTTGTTAGCAGTGAAAAATGCTTTGCGAGGAGAATAATAATGAAAAAATAATTAAATAAATGTAACGCTAACATAAATCTAGTTTAAATTTCAATGTAATTTAAATGATCGTGGTATTACACATCGGTACACGGATATTTCTTTATGTTTCTTTTAGTTTACCGACGTTACTTTCTCTTAAGTAATCTCGTTAAATACTACGAGACCGTTGTATTCACTGTACACTTTCGAGGTACCAATTTAATCCGTTTTGTAAGTAAACGTTCTAGTTTAATCGTTCAGACGAAAACAATTTTCGTAACGGGGGAAGGGGAAAAACTTAACTCTCCATGCATTAATGATCAACTTCTGAGTGTAAAATGAGACGAGAAGGGAGAAGAGAGAGAGAGAAAAAAAACATGCCCTAAATAATACTAATAAAAGTAATACTAACAAAAACGAGAAAGCTTCGAAAAAGTAACGGAAAAACTGAATTAAATTCACCGAGAAAATTAAGTAAATAAAAAGGGGTTGCTAGGTTGACTAATATAGCGGATTTAGAAGATTTCCATTCGCTCGATGGCGAAAGAACTCTTCTTCCGAGAAACGGAGAAAAAACCTGCCGATATTCATACTGCTACCGTCGGCTACGATTATTTCACTTGGTCACCACACCTCCTGACGGCGCAAATATGAGCTAGAAAGGAAAGAAGCGGGAAAACGTTTAAATTAGGCGTATTTCTTTCGCAGTCGACGCTGTCGAGCAGGAAATAATGTAAATAAAATATATAGTGCACAGTCAGCATTAAATCAACAGTAACGATAATGATAATAAGGAAAAGTAGAAAGCGGTGAAATTATAGCCGAGACGAACCTTTAAAGCCACCTTTACACCTACATAATAGTAGTTCGGCTGTCGAAAGTCAATAATACATTGAGACAAGAAGAGATCCCGGATATGTAACGGAGCCGCATAGCGCTTACCGAATGTACACGCGCACTCTTCTTCATTCTGGCCATCCGCTAAATTTCTTATTTCCCATTCGGGCGCTACAAAATTTATTCCATCTTCTGCACGCCGACTCCTAAACCTGCCTCCTAGTAGAATTCTAATACCTTTCTCCGCCAGCCGACTGATTTCCGTCTTCCCGTTCGTTTCCGTAATCCGTTTCTTCTTCCGAAATTTCCTTTACTCTTAATCGAATTTTCTTATCCGATTAACTGCTACGTCGATATATCTACTGGCGATACCTCCCCTCTCTCGTGCTGCGAACTACAACACCGCTTAAACCGGATGAAAAACAAATTGCCCGATTATGTAAATTGATCTAACCCATTAGCGCTAGTTCGCCCCCTTTCCCGAGCATATACTTTTTTCCCCTTTTTTTTTCTTTTTTTTTTTTCGGTCGCGGCGACCAAAAATGCGAATAATATAGAGCACATCTACTTATACCGAAATTCAGAATAAACCCCGTTTATTACAACCGTTCTCAGCCGCGTATGCAGTTTTGAAACTTTGACAAACTCATTTCAATTATAGTAATTTCGACAGAGCGGAAATCGATTGTTCCTTAAACGGCATATCCGGAGAAGATGTTTATAATTTACTCCTCCCTGCGCCAAAGAAATAAATAAATAATACGCCTATTAATTAATGTGTACGCGAGCGATCAGTTTGCGCTTTTGATTTTAGTTTCGAATCCGAAAAATCATAAAAATAGATATTTTAATTTCAAAAACTGATAAAAATCCCAAAAGCTCGTCTTTGATAATACGTGTCGATAAATTTTATCAATATGCGTGTAAAATTTACACTTTGTGTAATATAAATATTATTATTATTACATACACCAGCTCCTAATTATAATCGCTATGTTTTCATTATTTTTCATCCTTCGCTGCTTGTGGTTTATCACACGGCGCACGTGTTTTCCAGGTTATTTTTCCACTGATAACCCGACAGACTCGGATAGACACCACATGTACAATGATATGCACGTGCCATCTCATCAGTGCCGTTGGATTTAGAGTACACTGCAAAACCTTAACTTAGCAATCCTCGCTTCGAAGATAATTAATTTACATCATTTGTTTCTCATTGCATCGGATCATTTCCCGCCCGCTCGATTAGTGTCTTTCCGTCTAAGTTTTTGATTCGTCGCTTTGGCTAATTTTTGATTTTTTTTTTTAAACAGTCGTCTAAAATTTTTCCGTCATATTGAACATATTTTTTCCTCTACCATTAGAAGGCTAAATTTTCTAGCTCTGGCCCCAAATATTAAGGGAAAAGATGGTCCTTGAATTCTGATTTCTTTGCACAAATCGATCATTCAAGTTTAACTACGGAATCTTTATATCTATAGATTCTGTTGGTCCAAATTAATCTTGGTGTTCTTAAATCCCCTCCAATTCCAGCAATTCTTGCTGAACCCATTATCTGCTCATCGATTTTAGCGAGTCTATCGTTTCCTCGCTAAAAACATCTTTCACTGGCCTCCTTTACTTCTATTTATAAGAAATGGCAAAGGACCTTTAAAAATAGAAAGGCTATTTGATTTCTTTCCGCCAAACAGCAATCGTTGCATTACAAAGTGTTTTTTTTTTTATTAAACTGTCGCAAGAGATCTAGGCTGACAGACGATAATCGAGATGAATACTTATTAAAATAGTACAGTTATATATATACACATATATACACACACACACACACACACACATATATATATATATATCATTCTGCGCGTTTCGAAGTTCTCAAGGTTTCATAAGATCACGGAAAGTTGGAAAAAACTGATTATAGATCGCACGCGTTAATCAAAAAATATCAGTACCACCGTATTTCAAATGGAGAAAATTGACGAGTTAAATTTTTTTAAATCTAAAGCGTCACGCACGGATGATCACTAAGCTTATATATTTCATTCGATCCGTGGGCACTTTGAGAGTTTCCGAGAGATATGACACTTAATTATATGAGAAACTTTGAAAATATTTTTTGAAACAAAATCTTTTACAAAAAAAACTCGAAAAGGAAAATCTCGATAATTTCGCTTTCAGATTAAAAAAACATAATAATACGATGAATGATATTTGAAACTCGATAACTACAAATTCAAATAAAGAAAAATACTTTCGCTTAAATGGAAAAAACTTTTTCGGTAAATTTTGCGGTTTGATTTTTGTGTGTCGGCGGAAGATTTTGAAAACGAACGAAATTTTCTTCATTTTAAGTTGAAGTTGTTAACGCGACGACTAACTTTGGAGTGGTGTATCGAACTGCAACATTGGTCAAACTAGTGGAAAGCCTCATCGCACTCTTTTCTGAGAAATTCATAATGAAAAGTATTTATATCCAATAGGAAACTCGGACACGCTACTAAGACCGGAACGACACGCACTTACGCCCGCCAGCAGTTACTCTCAATGATGAAATTCAATTGAATACCTAAAATTGATAAAAATTACTTTCACAATACCACATTAAGTAGCGATGTAAAATTAGTAGCGTTTTACTCTTTCAAATACATCATCGCGCTGCGAAAAAGGCCGTTAATATTTTTTAAATTCTTTCCGTTAAATACTAATATTCCCTGCTAATAAGGCTAATGGGTAGAGGGAGTACGTAAAATACTCTTCCTGATTAGTAAAAACGAATTACTAAGAAAAAGAAAAAAAATCATAAGCACTACAGCGGTCTGCGGACAATACTATTCTTGTTCCATGTTATAAAGCGATCTTGGCATTATTCGCAAAAAGTTCAAATTTTCAAATTTATTTTATTCAAAAGTTCCCGAAAAATCATATTCGGAAGTATTTTAATTTTAAATTTACCGGAACACGCTCATGAATACCGCTGACGATGCGTGTCGCACACAAACCAGTCGTCGTGATACGCTAAAATTTATTAAATTGAAAGTGTCATTTTAAACAATACACATATGTTTTCCACCTTATTTTTTTTCTTCTCTTTTTGAATTTCAATTTAACGTAGTGCGTTTATTCGTGTAATCCGGAGGGAGCTGCGTATCGACGTAAATATGTTAATCGGATAAGAAAATTCGATTACGAATTGAACGAAATGCAGGATTAGGGAGGCGAAGTGATTACATACTGTGCCAGTGGTAACAACAAACGAACCGCAGATCCCGCACGCATTTTCGACCATAACGCGATAGAGTGATAAACATCTTTGTGTCGATATTATTAACCGCTCTTTACAACATCTAAAATGAACGGCACAGATGAAATAATTACATGAACCTTTGTTACACGCCCGTTCCAATGTAGAACACTGCACTGCATTTCAAAGATCCGCAATTCATCGATATGGCTGACAAATTTTGTTACTAAATGTTGATCGTTAGCTGAACATAGCGGTCTTTCGATGGATTTGCCCCTCAGCAACGCTTTGTTTCTCTCCTTTTTAGGAAGTTTCAAATGGTGTTTTTCTTTATTTTTTTTTTTGTATATTCTGTTTTGTGCAGGCACTTATATTTTCGCATTAATGAATTAGAATCTGGATTCGACGAGAAAATGAAGGGGAATTTAAATTGAAAAAAGGCCCAATGATAAGAAGATGGAAGAGAAAGAATAGAAGGAGAGCAGGGAAAATATGAAGATGTACAAGTTGATTAGTACAAGAGTCTGTATAGAATTTTATAATACGTATACGAATCAGGCTGACGAAAAATAAACGAGAATAACCGATTAATTAATGAATATAAAAACAAACTGCTGCCGTGTAAATACGGGGGCTTGTTCATCGTTTAAATCGCATGACAAGAAAGAGAAAGAAGGAACTGCTGCGAAAATAAAATCTATAACAGACTTTTCCTAGCCGCTATTCGACTTTCCCACTTGTCGATATCGTGTTTTAATTCGGTGGAACGACCGTAAAATAATTCACTATTAGCGAATTTTCATGTCCATCATTTTCTTTCTACCGTCGCCGAAAACATAAATACGCGAACGCACACACCGGTAGTGCGTTAAAGCAATTCATTAGCGCGACGCCTAATTTTGTTCCGGCGGATGAACTATTTTTAATTAAAGACGCTGTTGCTAAGCAAATTGCCGACGACGCCCCGGACGAGAGAGGGTTGGAGTATTTTGGTATACGAACGGATGGAATTCCAGTATTAGGAACTTTTAAAGTTCGTCCGGGAAATCGTACAGGAGTCTAGACGACCAAGAAGCGGGGAGGTAGGAAAAAAAATTTTCACTGACGGCTCATAAAACCAACAGAATCCGCTGTTACCTAGGAAAGTTAGCCTTACCGAGAAGAAAACGTAATTTTATCAGTAACACAGCCACCTCCGTCCGCCAATCGGCTAACCACTATAATATTTATCTACGTCACATCTAACAGGATGTTCTATAAATATTTTTCCTTTAATCGCTCGCCGGATAATGAAAAAATTTATCACCTTTCTCCTAAGCTATTTTATTGCTAACATTTTTCATTCGCCATCGCGACAACGCTACATACGATAAAAAAAAAAGTAAATTGTAGTCGGTTTATCAGCTAACAGTTAAATCTCTATTCTTCATCGTACGAAATTGATGTCAAAATCGGTGGACATTACCACGACCATAGCAGACGTCCCGCGTCAAAAAATTAAGCCATGTTGCAAAGACTTTTTGAAATGTTACAATAGAAAATACAGATTTTCGTTGTCTCATGTAGAAAATATGTCGACCGTGAAAGATAATTGTCTTATTATCGCGCGATAATAAATAATCTCATATACCACACACAGTTGTACTTTGTGCACAGCTTAAAAAGAAACGCGAGATGATAAAGTTTCCCTCATTCATCATCGGTGCTGACTTATGCACGAGTTAAAGGTGGAAATCTGCAATAAATTAAATACGCAGAATTACAAATGATGATAGGTTTACCTAAAATAGTCAATTTCGTTGTGTTTTCCATTTTAATAAAAAAAGATTTCATTTATATATAAAGAGGAAAAAACTCAACGTCCATAATATATACCTAATAAGGTATCATGGATTGTGAAATTAAGCTTTTCATATTGTACTAAGTCTAATGGATCTGATGAGAATACTGCGGCCAGTTCCTTTCTCTCGACCGTCTTTACGCCCCCCCCCCCCCCCAAGATAATTCTCTGGTAGCCAGTTCAATTTCAGATTAGGTATAAACCTAGGAGCGATTTTGATCTGGAACGAGACAACTCCCGAAATCCCATGATACTTCTGATTTGGTAGTCTAGCACCTTAACCACTAGGCTACCGTTTTAAAATTCCTAGGACAGCGTGCCATTAAAATAAATATCGACTGACTAATTTTTTATACACGTATACATTCATACGAAAATACATCGAGAACTATTAAATCTATTTAATTTCGGACTGTCGGGACAAATTATGTTAATCTTACATAATTGTCCACGAAAAAAAAAAACAAAAAAAAAAACGCGTGTATGTTAAAATGTTGACAATAAGACCGCAATTTAAGTTAAAACATACGGAAATCGGATATAAGTCGAATTCCAAGATAACAGATATAGGCATTGTGAAATTAACTAGCTAGGTGCCGCAGGAAAAACAGGATACGAAAAGCTCCCTAGTGGGATCACCCGACGAAAATCACCCAAGTCCAACAGAATAGGGAACGGAAAATAATCAGAGAAGAAACAAAATTGCGTATCATCGAGGAGTTTTTGATGTAATTAGACTGCGACGCCATTAATTCTCTGGGCAGGTGTTTTCGCGGCACTGATTCCGGTGAAACTTTTCGTTTCAGAAACAACGAGCGAAGAGAATGATGGTACGCTTGAAAATGTTTTAAATAAGCGACTACTCCGAGAGGAAGGAGGAAAAATTACACAAAAACCGTTTATTGGCAAATTAAATTTACACGTTTCGATGAAGGCTTTCGGGGCATCGAAATAGAAAAACTGGCGAAAAATGAGAATATATTCTCGGGGGGGGCAAAAGACGTCTCTGGTAAGAATTCGAATTCCGCAGTAAGAAATACTCGCGCTATCTGTCCTGTAAACAATCAAGGAAGGATATATTTATATGAGCGCCGACGAAATTGAAATTCAAATCAGGATAGTTATTTTGCAGCCTGACAGATTTCGAGGGAAAAAAGAAAAAGGACCGCGCGATGGCGCACATAATGACAAGATAAAATCCGTTTAGTATTTTTTGTTCATTTTCTGCGCGATAAACAGCTCCGCACTAGCACACGTAATAAATACACCGCCACCAAATCATATGTTACATACTAAGTGCGTAGCTGTATATATTGACAGTCGGCGACAAAAGAAGCAGCCTTTTCTTCGGGCTCGCTTCTAGCTTTAGAGCCATTACCAGCACCAGCCGCTCTCTCGCAATATAATTTGATTTCCGGATGAAGCTTGTCACCTGTAAAGACACCGCTTCGACAATGAAATCAGCGCGCGCGCACACATATCCTAATAACACGTTCGTTCTAGAATCTCGATAATTTCATTTGCCGAAAACTTTTTTTTTTTTTTTTCGTTTTTTCGGGTTTCTTTTTTTTTTTTTATTTTCCCCAATTGTTCCAAATAAAATTGCTCTAATTATTTTAAATTTACTTTCACATCGCCTGAAGGTTAGAAAGTTAAAAAAAAATTAACAGCTCCTTTTAATTATCTTTTGCATGTACTACCTCGTTTTTTGTTATTTTTTAGAATGGAATACTTACAGTAAAATAATTTCACGTGGTTTTCTCCGTTACCTGCCATAAAAATTACAACAGGTTATAATATTCCGTGTAATGGACAACCGTTTTGCTTTTTCTTAAAGATAAATTTCCCGATTTTTTCCCCGACTGGGCAGACAATAGCCGTATAGAAAAACCCGTATATAATTTTCGAATACTTCGTAATATATATATATATATATATATATATATATATATATATATATTTATTTATTTTTTGTCATATTAATCTGAAATCACTTAATTTAAATTTTCTCTCTCCGTTAAAAAATGAATAAAATTCGACACTACCGATTACCAGCGGGTCAACGCCGCTGGCGCGCCCACAAAAAAATAAAAATAAAATAAAAAATGTACATATGATGTAAAGTTTTGCGGCCAATTTCGATATTTTCAAGCTCTATACATTTTTTCAAAAAATGTGCACCCCGAAAAATTCATCTAATATTTTAATAATAATAATTTTGTCGTTTTTAGTCATTTTCAGTTATTTTCTGTAATTTTAGTCGTTAGATAGATATATTAATAATTACATTTATTTTTATTATAGTTTTATTTATGATTTTTTGTTCTCGATATACTGATTATTTACTCGTTTTAAATTTGACTATCGATTGTATTATAATAATAGTTTAAATTTTATGTTTATATTGCACCATGATTATATGGATTAATATCCGAAACGAGTCGGTGGTTTGTAAAATAATTTTAATTATATTGTCTAGGAAAATTTGTGTTGTTTGTTTAAACATTTAACATCTTGTTTTTGTCCCGACTCAATTCATTCCAAAATTGAACTGAGTACCGGAAAAATAGAAAAATAAAGGACAGACTTTAATCGCAGCACAAGACCCGGCATCCAAAATCGGACATTAACAATCTTCTAAATAAATAAATACAAACTCATCGTCTAATTCGGTAAAAGGAAATATAAAAGTTTTGTTCTCTGGTGATATCCGAACTTATTCACTAATTACTTTTAAGGTAAAGTACACGCCACGATTTTTTCTTTTTTCAGCATTCCGTACATATAATATGTAGGCGATAGGGTAACTGCTTGTCAGAAACCAGAGGTGACATTTGAAAACAGTCTCTTTAATCGATGGTCCCAGAGGTACATACGTATAATTTGAAATATACTCGTTATACCACAGATGTCGGTGTATTTTGGAAAACAGTTTTTAACCCATGTTCACCCCTTCAAGTTCTAATTTTCAAAAAAGCGTTCTTATTCGACATATTCGCTATATGCACTGTATTCACGTTAAATTACGCATTCGTTTAGACTGTAGCGTGATTTGTGTTTTTCTCAAAAACGGGGTTTTGCCCTTTTTCATCCCTTCAAATTTTTATAATTTACGAAAAATTTTGCACGCCTTTAGTAGACCGTATGAGGTATTTTTGTGCGGAATTATAATTCGGTAAACCTATTTTCACCAAAACTATAACAGTTTGTCTATTTTTTAAGAAACAGTTTATAACCCCTTTTCACCCCTTCAAGTTCGAATTTTCAAAAAAAAAAAACGTTCTTATTTGACATCTTCAGTGTATACATGATGATATTCACATGAAATTACATGCGATAATAATGGATTCGTTTGGTGTCTATAGCGTGATTTTTGGCTTACTCAAAAATGGAGTTTTGCCATTTTCCCCCTTAAAATTTTAAGGATTTACGAAAAATGTTGCACACATTTAGTACACCGCATGAGGTGTCATCATGCACAATTACAATATGATAAACCCATTTGTACTAGAAAATATTACAGTTTGTGTGTTTTTTGGAAAACAGTTTTTCAACCCTTAAAGTTCGAATTTTCAAAAAACCGTTCTTATTTGACATCTTCAGTACATAAGTGATGTCCATGTAAAATTTCAATTATCTCGTGTAAATGGTTTTGGCAGTAGCGCAATTATTAGTATTTAAAAGAAAAAAAAGATTTTCTGACTTTTATCCAAATAATTAAATTTTTTTTATGCATTTTTAGATGGCGTCAGTACATAGGATCGTTGTATTAGGTGCCAATTTTCAGCTTCATAGACCTAGTAGTTGCAACGATACGTTAATAATTTCCGTGCCTTTCAAATATTTCCAGATTACCCCGGGGGGATCTGATGACTCATCTCGGAGATTAGACTCTTCTCATGACGTACTCTGCGTCAAATGGTTTCGAGATACCGATAAATACCGAGGAACAGTATCGCCTTTTTCAATCATCGATGTTATTCAGAAAACCTGATCAATCCTCGAGTATTTGTTTCGCAAAAAATCAAACCGATAATTCGGGATAACAACCGGTGATTTTAAATGTTTTAGCGTAATCTAGCAAAAGGCTTCGAGGTACACAAAAGAGACTGAACCGTGTCACTTCGGTTGCAACCTTATCCTTTTTTTCTCCATCACTTTCTTAGCAGTTTTAAAGCAGCTATGAAAGTACACGCGTGTTCGAGTCGCAAGCAAGTACTGAAGGTTCACGTTAAAAAAAAACGACACGCTTACGTGCTAATTCGTTGTAAGCACTCCAGAAGACGATCGTCAGTTGCAGGCGTTTTTTCCCGTTAATGATTTTTCCGCTACCTCAATGGATGTAACAAAGGAATTGCGCTTGACCGATGATATTCATCGAGGACGATATCCGACACTGTCTATTATATCATGTGGTTGAAAAACAAATATGCGGCAAACAATTCTCAGTTATCCCTTTTTCCTAGCCAGCAATTATTGCCCTTCGACGGAGGAATACGCCTATAGACGTCTGAATTGCCTAGTAGCTATCCGAAATGAATACTCATGATGTTGTGAGGAAAAAATATTCGCTGTCCAGTGTGCAAAAGTTTCTTCTTTAATTGATTTGATAAAACGATTTAATGCACTACTGATACGATTAAACTTTTTCTTATCACTCAGCTAACCAGTGTGTGTGTGTGTGCGTGTGTGTGTTGCCAAAACTTTCGAGTTACGATCGGAAATTAGGACAAAAATTTTCGATTAAAGTAAGATCTTGCGGAATAAGAATCTCGATAACTGTCGCTTCACGAATTATTTAAATCAACACCCGGGTACGAACGATTCTTCACAATACATATTTTAACAAGGATATAGCTTATTTAAGATATAATCTCAATAAGATAGTTTAGAAATCGCAAAAAATTAAAATTCAATAATTCTGGAACGAAACGGTTTAATGGAATAGTGCGCATAAATTGCATTAAAACGCTTTTTCAGAAAATGCACACCCGTTCGGACACAAATAATTTTATTGAGCGTGAAAAATAGCGAATAAAACTGTTCGAAATATATGTCGAATTTAAAATGACTTGAAAAACAAAAAAAAAAAAAACAAAAAATCCTTTAAAAATCAACGATTAAAATTTTTATATAATAAATAACAAACACCCGTACTGACTCGAAAAATTAAGCATTTCACCGATTTAAAACCTTCCATCATTTGAAGCGAAAAAAAAAAAAAAAATAAATAAATAAAAAAATAAATATTAGCGCAAAATACATCAGAAACGCGTATATAAAGAAGGAAGAACTGCTAAAATTTTTTGCAGGAAAAATATAGCCGATAATGTTACAACCATAAATTTGGACCATCCTCGAAGTGCCGGAAACTTCAAAAAGAATTTGAAAAAAAACAATTTTTTCTTCAGGCACGTTGTTTATCGACGGAACACACTCTCTAGGTTACCGGTAAAGAAAGCGTATTTCGATTCCTTGAAGGATGTTTTAAAGTTTGCGAAAAATAGAGTGGTTGCGCTGCCCATAAAATGTAATTGTTATTCTTTAATATTCTGAAGCAAACTAGAAATTCCGAAAAAGCACATATTTACAGGAATATCGCGTGAAAAAAGTACAGCATTGAGCATTATATAAAATAACGCGTGAATTGCGATAAAATTCCAGATCGAATGGGAATATTTTCAACGCACAATACATCACGCTTAACTGACCCTGTAAAAATATTCTCGAGCGTAAATTTACGCTGAATATCAGACACACTTATATTTCTGAAGATGCTTTTTTTTTTCCAAGGCTGAATTCCCTTCATCGATTTATCGGGGCGAGTCATTCCATTCTATGCTTTTAGGTTTCACAAATTTCACGTAAGAATATCTATCAAATTTTATAGAACATCTTATTCATATTCAAAGTGTGATATACATTAAAATTCCGGGTTTAAAAAAAAAAATTAATGAAAAGTTCTTTATATAAAGAGCGATTTGTATGCGAACAATTAGTTTTGCTACGAAGTGAGTCTCCATAAATCGAAAACAATATACACACACGCCCTGTTTCATCTAAACTTCTTCTAGTAAGAACATATAAGTAACTGTTAAGAATAAGTACATATATTAAGGTTTAAATATTTTGTAAAAGGAGAACAATTTAAAAAAAAAAAAAACTCGAATGTTATTTTATAAAGTTATTTATAAGTTTACTAAATGTTATGTACGACAATGAACATCCTGTTCTGCGCGTCTAAACATACGAAGCGGATATTTAATTTACCACTGCCAGTCCTAAACCCCGGGTAAAATTTAGTATGGATTTTTTTTTTTTATTTATTTTATTTTTTAATGGGCTCGTCAACTAAGAACCTTCACCCAGAAACAATTAAAAATGAAAAGGGGAAGTTATATAATAGGGTGAATCGTTAATAGGAAGGTAACAATAGCAGGGATAGCGGGTGTAGAAGGGAAAGATGGGATATAACGGGCACAATAAGGAACGAGAAGCCTAAGCCTAAGCAAATGGGAGTAGAGAGCCGAACGCTCCACCGAAAGAATTGGGTACTCGAAGAACACGTGATCACCGTCTCAAACAACCGTATCATTTGAACGGAGAGGACAATCTAGTGAAGAGACTAATGGGAACCGAAAGCGGGGGGAAGGCAGCAAGGAAATTCGTTCCGCATTACATTTGATGAAACTCCTAACATCTTACTTGAAACAAACGGTCCAAATTACATAAATCAACGAAATATAAGTAATCTATAAAAGATCCAACCACACAGTTATATTTCAAATTTTAAATTAATTTTTAGGATTCCGTATACATATAATGTACGGAATCCTTATAAGATGGTACACAAATGACAAAAATATCAAATAAAAATCAATAATTCACGAACGGCTTGACTTATAAACTTCAAATTTGGAACATAAATTATAATTAAAATTATCTTTAAAACGATCTATAACTTGAAGATGACCGATTACCCTGGGCGGCAAAAAACCCAAAAAACCGTCAAGAATATATAATATGGTACATAAAACGACCTGAAAAATCACTTAAAAAATCATAACTCGCCACTAGGTAAACTTATAACGCTGAAATTCAAAATATAAACTACAATGCAGGAGTACTTTCATAAAATAAAAAAATTTGGTTATAAAAGTTATGTAAAGTTGCCCAAAAGTTCAAAAAAACGCGAAAAATGACGTGTAGCCCCCCCCTAGCGCCGCGAATATTACCGATAAAAATTTTGAACACGGTTAAAAATATGCGCTTCCACGTATATTTCTCCAGTTCGGAACATTCGATTTTCCAGCTTTAAAATCGGACCCTCCGGGCGCCGAAAGCTCGAGATTTTGGAAAAAAATATTTTTTTTTACAGGCATGCGATATATCGATGGAAAGATCGCTATTTGTCGGGAACGAAACCGAATTTCATTTTCTTAGCGAAACTTTCAAAGTTGCCGTAAAGTTCAAAAAAGCGCGAAAAATGACGTGTCCTCCCCCCTAGCGCCGCGAATATTACCGATAAAAATTTCGAACACGGTTAAAAATATGCGCTTCCACGTATATTTTTCTAGTTTGGAACATCCGAGTTTCCAGCTTTAAAATTGGACCCTCGGGGCACCGAAAGCTCGAGATTTTGGAAAAAAAAATTTTTTTTCTTGGGCTTGTGATATATCATTAGAAAGATCTCTAGTAGTCGGGAACGAAAACGAATTTCATTTTCTTAACCAAACTTTCAAAATTGCGGTAAAGCTCAAAAAAGCGTCAGCTCCAGTTAGCGGCCCCCTCCTTGCGACGCGGGTATTACAGCTATAAATTTGGAACATGGTAGAAAATACGCGACTCTACGTATATTTCTCTGATTTAAGACAATCGGACCCGAACTTTAAAATGAGACCCGTGGGGCACCGAAAATTCAAAATTTTGAAAAAAAAAATTTTTTTTTCTTAGGTATGTGATATATCATTATAAATATTGCTGTTTGTTGGGAACGAAAAAGTATTTCATTTTCTTAACGAAACTTTCAAAGTTGCCGTAAAGTTCAAAAAAGCGCGAAAATGACGTGTCTCCCCCCTAGCGCCGCGAATATTACCGATAAAAATTTCGAACACGGTTAAAAATATGAGCTTCTACGTATATTTCTCTAATTCGAAACATCCAGGTTTCCAGTTTTAAAATTAGATCCTTGGGGCGCCGAAAGCTCAAAATTTTGAAATAAAATATTTTTTTCTTCGGGTTATGATATATTATTAGAAAGATTGCTATTCGTCGGGAACGAAACCGTATTTCATTCTTTTAACAAAATTTTAAAAGTTGCAGGAAAGTTCAAAAAAGCGCGAGCTTTAATTTGTAGCTCCCCCTTTACGACGCGAGTATTATAGCTATAAATTTGGAACAAGTTAGAAAATATGCAACTTCACGTATATTTCTCTAATTTTGAACATCCAGGTTTCCAGCTTTAAAATAAAACCCTTAGGGCGCTGAAAGCTCAAAATTTTTAAAAAATATTTTTTTTTGCCCGAGCTTGTAATATATCATTGGAAAGATCGCTATTTGTCGGGAACGGAACCGTATTTCATTTTCTTAACGAAACTCTCAAAGATCCGAAAAGTAACAAAAATAATTAGGTTTCACTCCCCTAGCTCCACGAATACTACAGCTGAAAATTTTGAACGCGGCTAAAAACGTGCTGATCCCCTTATATTTCTCTAGTTTATAACATTTGGATTTTCATTTTTAAAATTGGACCCTGAAGGCGCCGAAAGTTCGAAATTTTGAAGAAAAACTTTTATTTTTCTGACGCATGTTATATACCGTTTGAAGGATCGCTATCTGTCGGGAAAGAAACCGTATTTCATTTTCCTTATTGAACTTTCAAAGTTTGCAGAAAAGTTCGAAAAAGCGCGAGAATTGACTTGTGACGCGCGTATTATAGCTAAAAATTTTGAGGAAAGTAGTAAATATGGGCATTCGTGTATATTTCTCTGGTTTGGAACATCTAAGTTTCCAATTTTAAAATTAGTGGCTTGGGGCTCTGAAAGCTCGAAATTTTGTAAAAAAAAAAACTTTTTTCAAGTGTATTATTATTGGAAAGAACGCTATTTTTTGGGAACGGACCCGTATTTCGTCTTCTTAACGAAACTGTTTGAAATTTACTAAAAGTTCATAAAATTCTGAAAAATTACGAGTAGCCCCGCTTGTAATTTATGTATTGATTCAAGATTTTGAACAAGGTTAAAAAAATATGCGTCCCGGTTTATTTATTTACTTTGGAACATCTAGGTTTCCATCTTAAAATTCAGAACCTTAAGCGCCGAAAGCTCGAAAGTTTCAAAAATAATATTTTTTTCCCGGTCATGATCGATGGAAAGATCGTTATTTGTCGAGAACGAAACCATAAGTTATTTCCTTAACGAAACTTTCAAACCTTGATGTTCCAAACTTGAGAAATATATGTCGAAGCGCATATACGTTTAACCCCTGTACAAAATTTTTAGCTGTAATACTCGCGGCGCTAGAAAGGAGGGACTGTTTGAATGTTTTGGCAACTTTAAAAATTTCCAAATACGGTTCGGAATTATGTTTAGAGACTCCGGTTGAGCTGTGGCGTACGAATTTCGACTGTTACTGGTTAAATATTGGATGGTAAGATTATCTGTTGAAAGTTAATATCCGCAGGAACGGCTAATATTATTCCCCGATGCGCACGATTAGCAAGCACCGGATTTGATTCGAAAACTTTATAGTTTTTTAGTTTTAAATGTTGGTTTTGTTTTAAGTGGGTTTTTTGAATGCACGAAATAAACAGGTTTGTTAATCGGTGTTATTTTTCTTTTGGCTTTATCGAAATACGAGATAGCAGCGGTTTTTAGAATTTGGTTCGGATTGTTATAATTTTCGTTAGTAGTGTTAGTACGAGGGATAAGAAACGAAACAGGATCGCAGGTTTTGGTTTGGTTATTTTCATTACGAGGTGTGTTAGTGTTGTTATGAACTGTAAGGAAAGGAACGGACTCACCGCATCATTGTTTAGGTGGTACGTCCGCCTGATGAAAAACAGATGCGAATAGTATTTCGATTTGTTAAACAATTTAACGACCTATTCTAGTAAATAAATAAAAAAAAAAATATTTAATAATGGTCTAACATACGGAGAGAGTCGAAAGAAAATACCGAATTGTTAAAAAATCATCACAGTAGAACGACAGTCTTTTTCACATCGCGGAACTATATCGACCTTTTTTGGTAAAGTAACCAGTTCGTCTTGCAACCGAAAAAAGTTTAATAACAAAGTAACCAAATTGCCTCGAAATTCGGTTTTCCAATTAGTGACATTTACAAAATTCGTAAACTATAATTTCGATTACCGTGTCTCTCCCTCCCATTCGCCGAGAATCCAGGATGCAATCACCAACGTACACCAACCTGCCAGCAGGGAACACCAACATTCTAGCAGCCGCAGCAGAGTGATACGTAGCATCAATATTATTTCTAATTAATATTTTTTGCGTGTTTTCGTTTATATATTTATTAAATATCTTTGACGGTCGGCTATTCAAGAAAGATAGGTGTAGGAATTAACAAAATTACACATTTTAAAAAATCATAAAACCTTAATATTAGTTATTAAATCTAAACAAATAATTTAAAAAAATAAATAAAAAAAGGATTTAATTAATTTTTCTTCATAACCGTTACATTTCACTTCAAATTAGTCTAAGTCTTCGATTCAAATTAGTATTTTGCTTTACTGTTTTAAATTATTATTAGAAAAGATCTCTGAAATTTATTAAGATATTAAATTAAAATAGTAAAATAAAAATAGAAATTTATTCAAACAAATTTTCTCACATACTAAATAATTATAGTTATTGTTAACTTTCATACGGAATCCTCAGCGCATGAAACCTCATGCTTGACTGAACTTGTTTTTATACATAGATTTGTTCTGATTTTAAGTTTTTTTTTTTTTTTTTTTTTAAAGTGCCATTTTTAACCTCATCGACAACATATACAATATCATATTTATAATTTTCTTGTATCACATTTTTTGTATTCATTTTGAATAGAATTCAAACAAGCCACATGTCGACTTTGTAAGCGCAAACTTGCTCAAATGAATACTGCGCGTAAGTCAACTCTAGCCTGACTCTAGAGTCCCTAGGGTTAATTTTTTTTAACTTTCTGCCATCTATGTTACAGTTATAAATTCAATTAAACATCGCAATATAAATAACTGATCGGCACAAAGTCAGAAATCTTATTCTACCTAACACTTAGTTTTTGTTTTCTTCCAGCGAATAACGCACCTGCGTATCGGAACATGCACAATTTTATAACACATTATTAACAAAACATAATAGTAGTCATAGCAAATTCGGCACAATACTAATAAGATCGGAAATGTGAATTATGGATGAGGATCAAAAAAAGAAATAAAAATGAACTTTCCCCTCATGATAGCGCCAATCAGATTAAATAGCACGGGCTGGAAATAGTAAAATATTTCGACAGTTTTGCTTACATCGTAATAAAAGATCTATCTTGACAAAAAATAGGCTAATTGTTTTAAAATTAAGCCAGCGATACCTTTTTTCAGAATTCAAAATCGATTCACGTTTACATTAAACCACTGGTTTAGTTTCTCGAAACTTTCCTCGCGCTTCCGGTCAAAGTCGTATTCTGTTTTATCGATGTACGTTTTTAACCCGGAGTTCACTCGCTTACATGCAAGTAAACTCCGAGTCAACTCGTCGCCCATCACTGCATGTCAACAATAGTTTCAGATTGCCTTGCATGTTACGGTTATTTGCCGTTTTAAGAGTTTTTTTACTTGTCGCCGCCAGATCTCAACAACTCGCGATTCTGATACGTTTGGTGGTATAGTCTCATCGAAACATTACATATCGGAATAAATGTAATACCCGACAAATCCCAAAAAAATGCTACAGAATCACGTATCAAGCACGATGTTTACGATGTACGCTGCAGTCCGGTGTATAGACAAACATCTTCGGTTCTTCAAGTTTCAAACGATCCCGTTATATGGCTAAACAACGAGAAAACGTTTGCGGGTAAAGCGGTTAATGACGGGGACACGTTCCTGTAAAAACGAATAAAGGAGTAAACTTTACAAAGGCGACACAATATCAGGTGGAACAGAGGAAAACGAGCACGGGAATAAAATAACAGAGAAAGGTCAAAGTGGGTTGCACTGAAGTAAGACAAAAATTAAATTAGAAGCTAGATGATAATTGAATTACGGCAACTTAACAGCATTATTAAACTTCATCGTCATCAACTTAGCCGAGGGGAATTAATCTAGTATGTCCCTGAAGCGGCAGACGTCACTAGAACTGGACCATTCTCTTATTTTTAATCTAATAATAACTTTCACGATACATTCGCCAGCGTCCTTTCTCTCGGCAATTGGATTTCCGAAACTTCTACAGCGAAATAAAAAAAAATTCAAAAGAAATAACGATATCACTCACCATCTCTAATCAAATGTCGGCCAAAGCCGCGAGTTCCCGACAAGTGTGCAGACGCCCCCGTACCCTTTTTAAGGAACCCTAATGGGTTCTTTAATTATTCTTTACAAACGGTACACGGCAGGGAAATCAAATTATTCAGCCGCGTCTAATAAAGTCAGCACTGCCTTCGTTTAAGTGAAACGCAAGTTTACCCGTTAAACAACCAGTCTCCGCAAAATACCGCCTCCTTTAAACAGTCTCACCATCTTCGAGAAATCGTTTTTCGCCGAAACAATTTCCTTTCTTCAGTCGTTCGTTGAATTAAAACGCATTATATCCCGCTCAAAATTACAGTACGGCCACTTATTAAAAGTGTAACAATTTTAACAACTGTAATAAACGCATACTCTGCAGCCTTAATATTAGTTTGGTTCACATCCTAATTACCACGATCTTGATCAGTATAGCGTCGGCTATTACACGCATCTATTTCGAAGGTGATGGATGCAATGTTAACGGGAGAGAGGGGAGGAGCAAAAAACAAAAAACCTCGATGAAAAGAAACTTCGAAAACACGGTGCCCGGACACTTTTATCTGCGATCGAAGTAATTTGAGCACCCGATGATAACGTAAAATCACTCTGTAAAATACGAAAGTGTGTGTACTTAATCTAAATTATTCATTAATTTAAGTCGCATTTCGTAATAGTAAGAATAGAACATATTTTTTGAGCTGTATTTCAGTGCAACTGAATATAAATATTAAACTATCTCATTATATTTATGATTATTTTTTAGGGGATTTTTCACTTCCTTTTGCTTCTCGTTGTAGGTCTCTGATTGCCGTGCATAAGAAAAAATTTAGTATCATTTTTTACGCTATTCGTGGAAACATTGAATTATGGATATGTTTTTCGAAGATTATAATTATTTTCATATTTATTATATTATATTTTCTGTAATTTTAAATTAAAAGAAGAGAAAACTTTACCTCTCTACGTTAATTTAAAAAAAATTAAATTAAATTAAAATTCTAGCAAAATTTCTAAAGAAATATTAATGGCGTCATCGTTATTTTGATTACGTTTCTTTTTGTATAAAGCAAAAAAACATTCGTTAATTTACAACTGTACGCGAAAAAGTTTAATATTTTTCTGGCGATAGCCTAGTTGGAAATATTTGAATTTTGAGGAGGGCACAGAGTTTGAGTAAGAATCGGAAAATTGACGGGGTAAAATAAGGGCGAGTAAATATTTTAACGGCGACACGGCGAACTCGTTTAGTTATTAAAACACTGTATTATTCTGTTTAAAATTAAGAACTGTAGTACAATATGTAATGTAATATCACTGCCTCGTCAGATATGGACACAACATTAAGCCAGCAGCGCGAGTGATAATCCCCGAAATTTTCAATAATGAGATTCAAACTGAAATGTTTAACACCGCCACCTAAGAACGCTATCGTAGATGCCTGACTATCATGGGATGTAGCTATTTTTTTTTCTTTTTTGTTATAATAAGATTGATAAGCACGACAACGCTATGTTCGATTTTCTTACATTAGATAGTTGATTTGAATCGGCGAAAGTTCAAAAAGAAACTGTCTTTCCCGTGGAGCTAGATGTTTTTCATTGGAACATTTAGTTTTTTCTAGCAGTTTTACATTATAATTACTTTTATTATTCATTCACCTTCAATTCCTTTATTGAATTTTTCGTCAAATTTTCCAAGTCGTATGCTGCATACATTTATATCTCAAAATATGCATACACGCGGGCTTCATAATAGGCTGATTCGAGTGAATTTTCACCTTTGCTTCGGAGGTATCTCATCTGGAAGTGCATAGTCGAATCAGGCGCCCTTCTCCTTTTTATCCGGATCGGTGCCTTAATAGCCGTTTGAACTTACTTGAAATAACTCGAGTTACAACCCGGTTAATCGAAAATCTGATTTTAATAACTCGTGTAACAGCTTCTTTCTGCGTCTCGCAACATATTATTGAAATCTGCGACCGCAAAATAGAACAGAAAAAAACTTTAATTTCTGAATATTTCGATGGCAAATAACTCTTTCAGCACTTCGTCATCCAGGGATATAATCGGTAGCTGTACAACAAGCGGCTTAAATTGGTCATATACAATAGTAAACTGCATTCTATATATATATATATATATATATATAATAACGTAATTCTTAGACCAGCTCCCATTAAAAAAATTGTTCCAATTTTATGTAACGAATGCTTTTTATGACGTTGCAAATTTTGATTATTTTATACAAAGTACAGAAGAAAAAGAGGTGAGCAATAGAGGTCTTGACCCCTCTTGCTTACATATCTGTCTCTTGGTGGGACTTCTTACTCATCAACCTGCGCAGTAATAAGAAGTGTATTCATTATGTTTCCAAAAACGAAAACCGCTACCGAATGCAAACGTGAATTGCGGAAACGAAAACAGGACGACGAACTGTAAAATAGCGAAGAACTTGCCACATTTATACGTGATGATGTCTTTTGGTTCGAAAATGACAGATGTAGAAAAGTTTGAAGCGTTTGATAGCATTTTAAGTTAGCCGTCTCTGTTATACTAATAAAAGATAACAAAAAAAAATTATCCAAAGAGACCACATTTTTTCACGTTTTTTGACAAATATTCACTTTATGTTCACCGATTTTCATCATTACTCACATGGTACTTAAATGTAATAGTACTCTTTCTAATGGACAAAGAATCAGTAAAATCGGTCTACATAAATATAAGTTTTGCGCGAACAAACATATAAAAAAAAGAAAAGAAAAAAAAGTATACACGACGAATGTATAATTTCCTCCCATTTAGAAGACGGTAAAAATTAAAATACTACAAACGTTACATAAAATTGGGACATTTTTTCGTTACATAAAATTGGGAATTCTTTCTAATGAATGCCGGCCTAAAAATTACGTTGTAATTATACATCCATATCTCTATGATAAAGCGCCAAGGAAATAAATAGACGAAAAATCAACAAAAAGTCCTGAGACCGTTCTATGGCACTTAGAAAACTAATTTTTTTTTTAATCGACAGCTCCAGGTTAGTGACTTTTAGGAAAATTATAGAGGGTCCAAAATTTTTATACCTTGGGGCTCAAAACGAGCAATGAATCAAATTTTTCTTCCACCATAGACGAAAATAAGACAGAAGACCAAAAATGAAAAAAAATCCTGAGCCCGTTCTATGGCATTTAGGAAGTTAATTTTTTTTTTTAATCGACAGCTCCAGGTCGGTAGCATTTAGGAAAAATATAAAATGCTCAAAATTTTGATACCTTAGGGGTCAAAACGAGCAATAAATAAAAAAATAGACAAAAATTCAAAAAAAAAAAAGTTCTGAGACCGTTCTATGGCACTTGGAAAGGTGTTTTTTTTGTAAATCGACAGCTCTACATCAGCAGCATGTAGAAAAAATAGATAACGCTCAAAATTTTCATACCTTAGAGCTCAAAACGAGCAATAAATCACATTTTTTTGCCGTTTTTCAATTTTTTAATCGTTTATCAAAAACTAATTATTCTACTGAACTGTTCTAGGTCTCATTTTAAAGAGAATTGAATTTAGAGTATTTCCCTCGCTTACACTACCCTTCTAGCGATTGAACTTTTTGAGCTTTTTTATTTCAAACTTTTAACAAAATAATTTCAATTTTCGTATTATTAGACGAAAAATCAAAAAAAAGTCCTGAGACCGTTCTATGGCACTTAGAAATCTAATTTTTTTTTTAATCGACAGCTCCAGGTCAGTGGCTTTTAGGAAAATTATAAGATGTCCAAAATTTTCACACCTTGGGGCTCCAAACAAAAAAGGAATAGATCAGCGCTAATTTAATAAGATCATTACCAATCACATGAAAACGCAATACTACTGTATTTAACTACGCCGTACCGCGCTTCCGCCCCCCATTAACCGGTACTGCATTTATCTACAAAGTACCGCGCTTCCACCCGCCCAGCAATCGTTACTGGTTTTTCGTTCATCGTGTATTACTCATAATGGACGAAGACGAAACATCTTTTGTTAACGATTCTTCTTTTGTTTCCTCTATGGTGTATTATTGGTGTATTTTTAAATTTGAAAAACGACGTTGTAATTTTGAAGTTGTGATCGGCACAAACTGAAGAAATGAGCAAACTAACGTATTTGCAATTCTACGAACAGTATCGTGATAGTGGAAAGAGAAATATAGAGACTGGTCACAATCGTTTTATAAAAAGGGTTCGAGGAGTATGTGTTTTTCGAAAGTGGTCCGAGTTACTCAAAATTTTTATTAGAAATTGGTGAAGGAAAAATGCCAGAGACTTTGTATGGCGAAGAAAATGGAATCCTATTAAATTTCCCCGATTTAAAAATGTTTACTTCACTTGATGATATGATTGATCACATTTATCTCGATGATGTTCTATCAAATTTTTCTAAAATGTCCAAAAGATGTATTTTATCACCAACGAATAAAAACATAAATCAAACAAGTTCAGTCAAGCGAGGTTTCATGCGCTGAGGATTCCGTATGAAAGTTAACAATAACTATAATTATTTAGTATGTAAGAAAATTTGTTTGAATAAATTTCTATTTTTATTTTACTATTTTAATTTAATATCTTAATAAATTTCAGAGATCTTTTCTAATAATAATTTAAAACAGTAAAGCAAAATACTAATTTGAATCAAAGACTTAGACTAATTTGAAGTGAAATGTAACGGTTATGAAGAAAAATTAATTAAATCCTTTTTTTATTTATTTTTTTAAATTATTTGTTTAGATTTAATAACTAATATTAAGGTTTTATGATTTTTTAAAATGTGTAATTTTGTTAATTCCTACACCTATCTTTCTTGAATAGCCGACCGTCAAAGATATTTAATAAATATATAAACGAAAACACGCAAAAAATATTAATTAGAAATAATATTGATGCTACGTATCACTCTGCTGCGGCTGCTAGAATGTTGGTGTTCCCTGCTGGCAGGTTGGTGTACGTTGGTGATTGCATCCTGGATTCTCGGCGAATGGGAGGGAGAGACACGGTAATCGAAATTATAGTTTACGAATTTTGTAAATGTCACTAATTGGAAAACCGAATTTCGAGGCAATTTGGTTACTTTGTTATTAAACTTTTTTCGGTTGCAAGACGAACTGGTTACTTTACCAAAAAAGGTCGATATAGTTCCGCGATGTGAAAAAGACTGTCGTTCTACTGTGATGATTTTTTAACAATTCGATATTTTCTTTCGACTCTCTCCGTATGTTAGACCATTATTAAATATTTTTTTTTTTATTTATTTACTAGAATAGGTCGTTAAATTGTTTAACAAATCGAAATACTATTCGCATCTGTTTTTCATCAGGCGGACGTACCACCTAAACAATGATGCGGTGAGTCCGTTCCTTTCCTTACAGTTCATAACAACACTAACACACCTCGTAATGAAAATAACCAAACCAAAACCTGCGATCCTGTTTCGTTTCTTATCCCTCGTACTAACACTACTAACGAAAATTATAACAATCCGAACCAAATTCTAAAAACCGCTGCAATCTCGTATTCCGATAAAGCCAAAAGAAAAATAACACCGATTAACAAACCTGTTTATTTCGTGCATTCAAAAAACCCACTTAAAACAAAACCAACATTTAAAACTAAAAAACTATAAAGTTCTCGAATCAAATCCGGTGCTTGCTAGTTGTGCGCGTGGTGGAATAATATTATCCGTTCGTGCGGATATTAACTTTCAACAGATAATGTTACCATCCGACATTCAACCAGTAACAGTCGAAATTCGTAAGCCAGTTCCACGGGAGTCTCTAAACATAATTCCGAACCGTATTTAGAAACTTTTAAAGTTGCCAAAAACTTCAAACAGTTCCTCCCCTCTAGCGCCGCGAGTATTACAGCTAAAAATTTTGAACAGGGTTAAACACATGCGCTTCGACATATATTTCTCAAGTTTGGAACATCAAAGTTTGAAAGTTTCGTTAAGGAAATAACTTATGGTTTCGTTCTCGACAAATAACGATCTTTCCATCGATCATGACCGGGAAAAAAATATTATTTTTGAAACTTTCGAGCTTTCGGCGCTTAAGGTTCTGAATTTTAAGATGGAAACCTAGATGTTCCAAAGTAAATAAATAAACCGGGACGCATATTTTTTTAACCTTGTTCAAAATCTTGAATCAATACATAAATTACAAGCGGGGCTACTCGTAATTTTTCAGAATTTTATGAACTTTTAGTAAATTTCAAACAGTTTCGTTAAGAAAACGAAATACGGGTCCGTTCCCAAAAAATAGCGTTCTTTCCAATAATAATACACTTGAAAAAAGTTTTTTTTTTTACAAAATTTCGAGCTTTCAGAGCCCCAAGCCACTAATTTTAAAATTGGAAACTTAGATGTTCCAAACCAGAGAAATATACACGAATGCCCATATTTACTACTTTCCTCAAAATTTTTAGCTATAATACGCGCGTCACAAGTCAATTCTCTCGATTTTTTGAACTTCTCAGCAAACTTTGAAAGTTCAATTAAGAAAATGAAATACGGTTTCTTTCCCGACAGATAGCGATCCTTCAAACAGTATATAACATGCGTCAGAAAAATAAAAAATTTTCTTCAAAATTTCGAACTTTCGGCGCCTTAAGGGTCCAATTTTAAAACTGAAAATCCAAATGATAAACTTGAGAAATATAAGGGGATCAGCACGTTTTTAGCCGCGTTCAAAATTTTCAGCTGTAATATTCGTGGAGCTAGTGGAGAGACACATAATTATTTTTTTTTTTTGAACTTTTCAGAACTTTGAAAATTTCTATAAAAAAATGAAATACGGTTTCGTTCCCGACGAATAGCGATATTTCTAATGATATATCACAAACCTAAAAAAAAAAAATTTTTTTTTCAAAATTTTGAATTTTTGGTGCCCCACAGGTCTCAGTCTAAAGTTGGGGTCCGATTGTCTTAAATCAGAGAAATATACGTAGAGTCGCGTGTTTTCTACCATGTTCCAAATTTATAGCTGTAATACTCGGGTCGCAAGAAGGGGGCCGCTAATTGTAGCTGACGCTTTTTTGAACTTTACGGCAACTTTGAATTTTTTGGTAAAGAAAATGATATAAGGTTTTGTTCCTGATAAATAGCGATCTTTCAAACGATATATTACATTACCGGGAAAAAAAATATTTTTTTACAAAATTTTGAGCTTTCGAAGCCCCGGAGTTAGCGGCCAGGGGGAAAGCCCCCTAGTATATATATATATATGTATGTACGAGTATTTATGAATATAAATTACATTCGTTTCTAATTTAAAAAATTTTTTTAGTGAGAAAAAAGTGAGATCCAGTAATCACTAGCGAAGTTTAGTCGCCTCGTTTTAGTTACGTCTAATTATTATTTATTTCCACTACTACAGGAATATTAGGTGAGACATACGCAATCATATATTTCCTCTAAAACCTAAAATTTAAGTCCGCCACTTTTTATATCATATTGTTTCCTTTTCCTAGGCTGTCTCTTGTCATGCAATCTTCGTTGACGATTAAATTTCCACATTCTTATAATACGACGACAACACACTACTTTTCTCTGATCGCTGTTAATTTTAACGATCTTTCAAATTCCTTCATTACCAGGATTAAAACTGTTTTTTACTTTTAAAACTGGTTAATTAATTAGGAAATTACTTGCATTTTAGATCATTTTTAAAAAGCCGGGGAAGTTTTAAATGAAAATTATAACCCGTTACATCGGCGGTAAATAGATTTTATTTTAAAATTTTCTTTTGCGGAAATTATCTAAAACACGACGGAGATTATTGTCGTCTGGAATGACTGGGTAAATGTCCTTAAGTCCGACTCTTTAAAGCTGCGCTTGGAAACGAAATGGTCGACCAATGGCACTTTTCTTTTCAACTGCGATCAATAAATACATACCTGGCAGCTCTACTAATAATGCTATAATCTCCGTCGCTGAATAATTCACTCTATTACGTGCGGCCAAGTATATAGGCAGGACATATTTCATTAGCAATCTTTTATTAGGTGTATCGGCTATTTTTACGATTATTATTATCGGCTTTTACCGCATTAATTCTCAGATCGTATTTACCACCGTCACGCTTATCTTTCAAGGTACTCAAAGAAGGTACAGAGGAAGATAAAAGATACACAAAACCTGGAAAAGGACGTAAGTCCGATCGACTAGCACGGCAAACAACGAGCACACTTTTTCAGTTTGATGCCGGAGGCAGGTAGGCAATTTGTAATAAAATTTCGAATATAAATTTATTTCCAGGATGCTCTTTTTTCTCTCTTTTTTCGTTTTTATCGACTAGTGCCATTTGTAAAACAGGAAATCGTGTGTTATTTGGTACAGATTTTCATTTCATTACATCCTACAACAAATGGACAGACAGATAGAAGCTCTTCGCAGGATTAACATAAAAATAAAACATCATCGGCTCAATGGATAAATAGACTTCTACGTTTCTCGTACAATAACAATAAAAATAATAATAACCGTAATAATAATAATAATAATAATAATAGTAATAGTAATAAAAATAATAACAACAACCACTGTTCCTTGTTTTGTTTTTAAACCAAAAAATTTCAAATACAACCGAAGCGATTTTACAATTCAAGCTATACTAATTCCGAGTTATTAGTTGTCGCAGTTTTTTCGTTGTTTACGTGTCTTTAAAGGCCCCCGAAAACTTTACGATGTCGAAAACTTACAGCGGCTCATCCGCAGTAGGCACGCTTCATTACAAAACACATAATATGAAGACGTGATTGCTGGTAATGTCAAATTAGATTTCGTTTAATTTCTCATAATTCGCACTTTTTATATCTGCATCTGACTTCTGGTTAATGCACCACCGCAACGAAACGTAGTTTGAAATTATAGCTAATCCGTTAATTAAAGGGGAATTTTTTAAAATCGGTTTCAAATCAGCTCAATAATTCTCGTGTTTTGGGACAACATACATACATACATAGCACTTCTTCGTGCGCACACACACAAACTTTTCTCGCTTTTGTACATTAACACGTGTGTATAGTGTCCATCAGTTATTTTCAAATGCGTTAGTAAAAATTTGGTTTTTTGTGTGATACATAGTCGATAATTTTTATTATTTGTATTCGTTTGCTCGGCTTTTTACTTAAAAACCACTGAGCCTATGAGATAAAATAATATGGGGATCGTGTTTAAAAGGGGTGAATACGAAAAGGTATGTTAGAGACGTGAAATGCAGTGGGAAATCCTAAATAGCGCTCCCGCTGACAGCATCGATTGCTCTTCAGATATACTAAGAGAGTCGCCTAATCCGGTGAAATCGGTGAAGGTGTAAAATTAAAGACAATCGTTCTCCCAGAAGTAATTTCCAAATTTAAACAGCTTCTAGATTGGCCTGCTTTCCCGTTTAGCATTCCGTGTGTATATAATGTATAAATTAATAATTTAGAAATTACCAAAAAAAAAAAAAAAAAAAAAAAAAAAAAAGATAGTACGGTTAGGGGACCCCGTCAGCAACGAAGTTTTTTTTTCCAGCATATTTCACTATTATCTCTCTGTAATGCATATAAATAGTAAATAGTGAACACTCGAATCACATGTATATTAAATGTATGTAAACAGTACATACTCGTGTATTAAGTTATATGATTTATTAACTTACTTTTCTAAGTTTGTATTATTTATACTTGCTGCAAATTTCTCAACTTTCCATTATAAAATTGCAATAATGACACACAATATAGGAATTAGAACCGAACTTTTCACAGTACGAGTCACCCATCTCAACTAGTGTACTGATTTTGATCTTAAATTAAGGCTCCAACTCTGCCCTAACAAACGAGTAGTTGTTAATAGATTTTCGTAATACTTTTAAGGTAATTTTTTCTTTAATAAACGCATTGCGAAGTTATTTCAATGTTTCTGCATCCAATTGGCCATAGTTTTGAGAACCACTAAATGTTCGAGATTCGACGTATAGTTTTTGAAAATAAAAGGGTTGCAGAGCTTCCATTTAAGCTTAAAACCAGTTTGCTAGCTGGCAAAGGTAACTTTTGATCACCTCCCGCGTAGTTGGTTTAAAAAGAAAAAAATATCGAATTCAGATTTATACTATCAAAAAATTTTTTTAAAAATAATTTGTGTCTTTCTCGCCAAGAAAACGCATATCAATCTAACGTAATTATATTGTTTATTTGAAAAAAATAAGGGAAAAAATGGAAAAAAAAAAAAAAGACTACTTAAATATAGCTTCGGTCGTTGCAATTATCACAGTAGTGCTCGACTATCTGCATTAGCGTAGCTCGAGTTCACGTTAACAGTCAACATGGTTAGGAGTTTGACAGTCAACGTCCACCCGATGAAACTTACATAAGTTAGCGTTCACTTTCCTGCTGTAATATTTTTGATCCTGATTTTATACAAGTTTGCTGGTGAAATGTAGGAAGTGGAAAACATTTTGCACTAACAAAATCGCAGTAAATTCCTTTGCGCCGCTATGTTTGCTAACTTATTTCGATGAACAGCGGCATGAGCTGAAATCACTGTCTGTTTCGGCCTTGCTGAACAATTTCTTTGGATACCGAATGCGCATCGTTGCTTAAAAATTGCGACAGATTGTCAGGAGTTAGCAGTAAATCTGAACCCACTACTGACGACTGATGTAATTCAGAGCTTTTATCAGGGATTCAACGGCAAGGCAACATGGAAAACAACAGTGATAGCTCTGCCTTTGACAATCAAGCAAGCGGCCAATAAATTTCCTACATTTTGATGCATTAATACAAATCAAATCGAATTTATTGAAAATTTAGATTGCATCAACGTAAAGTATTTGTACAACTATACTTGAAGTCGATAGACTTCTTTCCCGATCTCTGCGATCGGTAGGGAATCATTTCTAAAACTGATCGCTAATAGGTTGATCAGGTCGCGCCTATTTGGAGAATAAACATACCCAATATTTACTGATCTCTCGAAATCTCTCAAGAAAACGTAGGCAATGTGACGTAATTTATTAAAAGATAGCAATCTGTTCCAAACTGCAAAGTTTATCTTTTTTTTATATTATAAAAAAAATATATATATATATATGTATATATTTATTTATTTAAATTTACGTACCATGCGCAGCAACTTTAGTTTAATAGTATTTTACAATAACTTTATAACGCAAATGTTGCGAAACTGATATGCAGCGAGAAACCGTATTATATAAAATAAGAGTAACGGTTAACCCCCATAGCTTACCATCGTACATGCTGGCTTTAAAAGCGGATCTGCACATTAACAGAACAAATCATATACCGCACATCGTGGGGTTTTTGTGTATTTCGAAATTTACCACCGTATATACATACACACATCCGTGTATAATTGTATACCGCTTTGTAATAAACTACACACCTGCAGATGTGTACAACGACTTCTCTTGAGATAAAAAAAAAAAAAAAAAAAAAAAAAGCACCGAAACGATCTCGCGTAAAGCATACTTTTTATTAGAGACTTTTTTTCTGTTTCAGAGTTCGGGACTTTTCGAAAGTCCAATTGTGCTGCAGGGATAAAAGTCTGCTTGCGAGTTAAAACGCAACGCGTAGCTTCAAGGAACAAAAAGATTTTATCCTATTCTGCAACTGTAAAAGGCATTAAGTTGCTGTAACAATCTAGAACTTCGTTGCGTTCTAGATAACGAAATTCTATAATACGTTCTACGGTCTATTTCTCAGTCCGAGAAATAATCGACACATACTACTCTAACTTGACTGCGTGTTTTTACATTCCGTAGCCCTGAGATTGCCTTATGTGAACAGTGTTGCGTTATCTATATAATTAAGCTCTGCAGCGATTCGTATTCGATCGAATTAACGAACATTTTTCCCTATTCGACCGAACACTTTCTCACTAAGTTCTCCATCTTCGCTAAATGAGCAGCGATAAAATTAAAAAATATTCTTCTACAGTATTCGCCTTATTTTCATCCGGTTCGACAGATTTCTATTTTCAATAACTGAACGTTGATTTAACTGGCATTCTCGTTTAATTCCACTCGAACACTCATCACTCTCGGCAACAACTGGGAATTGATATAGTTTAATCGGCCATATTTCATTTATTTCGCTTCACATACAATCCCATCTCGCTACCCGACCAACGCACATAAACGATAGCAGCGGAATCTTCTTACGTACTACCGATATTATTAAAGGATCGCTTACAAGTAGCGTTGTTTATTTTCATTTAATTTTCGTCGCCAGTCACGTGAACAAAAATGTCGTCCGGCAAAGACCCGATGATATAGTGAACTAGAAAGAAATCGGCCGTCAACCCCATTCAAAGTCAGTTACTCCATTTGTTACTTGTTTGTTATTACTACGTAAGTTAATATTGTTTCGTTTTTTTGTTTTTTTTTTTTTTTTTTTTAATTATTCTCATGTATTCGAGGAAATCACTTTTGATGTCATTAATTAAAACCATGTCAATGTTTAACATATAAACTACGCAAATATTACTTATGTTAAGCAAATTTCATTAACAAACGTGTACGATAATGGTTTTACGTGTATGATCTAATCCATGGTACCTCAAAATCAAGGAGAATTTCCCTAGCAACTACATAAAATAAATCGTATGACTTAGAACAGGACACAGCAGAACAGCAAATTGACTAAAGAAACTGAATATCATCGAATCAGATAAATGTCGATACTGTAATAGAGACTATGAGGAAAATATTAATCATCTCCTACGGCAGTATACCCGATTCCAAAAACAACGAGGAAGAACTTATAAATAAATTAATGCAGAAGTATCAAACGTTATCGATAAATACAATATCCATTCTTACAAGTAAGCCATGGCTTTGGGTTTTCCTACTCCCTTTAACGCTACCTATATCCTTTCCTTCCCATTGCCTTCAGTTGTTCCGCTCCTGCTGTTCCTTGTAAGTTCAATTTCTGATCACCTAGCTATTTGGTTTTATCTATTGAATTATCATGTTGCTGGGTCAAGGCCGCTGGCGCACCCAGGGTAGGGTAAAAAAAAAAAAAAAAAAAGGTAAGCCAGACACGCAAACAACTTTATTAATATATACCTATCAATTAAATGTTTTTCTATTTGAAAGATAATAGGTTCCAATTATTTCCAGCGCTTTCAAATGACAACGTAATTCACAAAATTCGTGATAGTTTAATGAAAAATTGTTACATATTTTCAACAAAATCCGATCGAAGCATGAAAATTAATTTGTAATTTGTGATATACAAAATCAAAATGGTGCATAAGTTCTGGTAGTAATTTAAACCTAGCGCGACGGCAAGTAATATCGAAATATTTAACGTTAAACAAATTAGTAAGAGAACGAGTTGTTTCTTGGACAAAGAAATTAAAAGAGATATGCGAAAAAACTATTTTGTGTTCTGCTAAAAAACATTTTGACACGAGGAGATGAACTATTTTATCTCTGTTATCACTGAAAATGAAAACAGTTGAAGCACACCAAAATTCAGTTTAGTTTTGTAACGAAACATTCAGCTGTTACAATGTTGAAAAGTGAAAAATTTCAATGCAACATTCCCAAATGAATAAAAAGATAAGTTAAAAACAAACTGCAATGGTTTTTTTTTTCTTTCTTTTTCAAATACACGTTTCATTGTTACATACCTAGAATTCAAAAATTTTATTATTAAAATGCAATTACGCCTTAAACGAGCAAAAAAATTCAATATTAAGCTCTAATCGTCCAATGGTGCTGCATTGGAAACCGACGATGAAGAATCCTTGGTTCAATGACAAAGCTATTCCAGCCATATCCCTTTTCTTGTCGCCCCTTGCTTCATTACACCGAGTTATGCATCTTTTGTGATGAATCATAACGGTTTTAACTATCATGTAAACTTATCACTACATAGGTTTTTTAAAGCTAGTAATAATCTAACTTATTCCTGCGCTTCCCATCGTTATAAAAATAGATACGCGAAGGTCGAACAGTAATTATCACTACTAATCCATGTCATCACAATGCAATTCATTAGTACATCTTATGTTGTTAACCCGCTGATTCTAACGATAGTGAGAAGATAAAAAAAAAAAATCCATTAGAAATTTACCAAACACCTATATCAATTAAATATTGTAGTAGAAAGAAGTAATAGAATTATCGAGTACAATAAACGATTTTTAACTCCATAAACAATACTAACGATCCGTGACAATAATACGGAAGACGGAGATCAAAACACATAAACGTATACAACGAAAAAATGATGGCGTTAATTAAAAAATAAAAATAATCCTCGCGTAAAACAAAAATGTGAAGTAGTCGTCATTGCTATTATGGTTAAAAGTAGGCTGAAAATGGTAACGCAATTGCTGCTAGAGTGAACTATATTTAGTTGATATAGAATGTATGTTGATGTTAAAACAATTCAACCGTACAACCAAAACGACTATAACACTCTCGTCAATTTCCTATTAAATTAGTTTCGTTTAAACAATTTTATATTTTATTAACGTCGTGTATTGTATATTTAAAATGTCGTCTTCATATGATAATTTGGCTTATGTGTTATTAAAGAATAAATAAAAAAACATTGATCTGTAAAAATTTTTAAAATTATTGGATAGAAATAAATACATATGACTATATATTTATATTTATATATATACTAGCTTTTACCCTCGACTTTGTACGCGAAGAATTAGTATTTCAAATAGTCTGTTTCGACGTGAAAACAAATCTAAATGAAAGAGGTTTTATTATTAAATCATTACTGTAGGTTTTTATTTTTTTTATTAAGTATTTACTTCTATATATTTTTCTTATTATTTACTTTTATGTAATTATTTTTGTTTATTTACATTTACAGTAGTAAAATTTTAATTCAACACATTTTTGTAAACAACGTTTTTCAGACGTTGTCCTGCCAGTGTATATTCATTTACTATTCAATATATATATATATATATATATATATATCTCAAACGGATGTCCTGTATATTACAATGAATAATCGATAAAGCTTTGTCGTAAAATGCGTAAAAGTGAAAGATTACTCGTATTTATAATAATTTATTATTATTTTTATCATTACAGATTTACGATAAATTATATCACTTTTTTTTATTAATAATTCACGCGAATGAACAATATATTTTACTATTCTATTCGCCATATAACCGAACTAACTTTAAATATCTCAAATTAATATATACAACATCTAGCGTAACGCAAGTGGACAAAAACAATTGTTGTATAGATGTACAGATTTTTTGGAATTCATAATCTAGACCAAGTAACATATAGTTGACTATGCGACAAAACATGCATCTTCTAAATTCAATCCAGGAACTGCAATCGTTTGAATGTGAAGGGCAAATCAGTGGGAGCCGCTAGCGCTGCGCCGCCGCTACGCCCCGCCAGCCTTCGCACAAATTCATTTTAGTAGCGTGCATGGCGCATGACTGGACCCGTGCCAGGCATTTTTATATATATTTCAAATGTCTCAACTTTCGCATTTATAATATATTTTTTTATCTTTTTATCTTTTTACTTTTTAATTTTCATCTTTTTAAAAAAATCCGCCGGAAAATGAAATATATCACCTATGACGACTTTACAAAAATGCCGAAACTAAAATTTCAAATAATAAAAACGCCCAAAAATATAACATCCCATATAAACTCGGCCACCCATTATTCCCCCCTAGGGGTTGAAATTAATAAAATGGCTATTTAGGTGTCTAAAATAGCTCTTACATACATATAAATTTTCATGCTTCTAAGTTCAGTAATGTCATATTTTCATACAAACTTTCACTCCCCCCCTTCTTTCCAGAATAAAAACTATCCTATGTCCTTCCCTGGACCTCAAACTATCTTCATACCAAATTTCATCTAAATCGGTTCAGCGGTATAAGCGTGAAAAAGGTAACAGACAGACAGAATTACTTTTGTCTTTATAATATTATTAGTAAGGATATATGTATATATATATGGTGCTTGAATTAAGGTGTAGTTCCGAGATATCTATCTGGCTGCATTAAAAAAATGTTTCTTCTTTGTACAAAGCACTGTCTGTAACATCAGTCGCTGTTCAGAATCCGACTCGTCGAGAATCATTCGGTCAAATGTCATCTCGTTCGTAACAGTATTTATTTTTATAGAAGACGGAAGCCGGAAAATATACTTGTATACTTCCAGAACAAAATGACGAGAAATTGATAGAATGTGTTTATAAACATGTAATGCTGTTCGATGCGGTGGAACCGAAATATATGCATGTAAATTTCAAGAAAAATATCTTGCAGAAAACAGAATAAACAAATTGAACCCTTTTTGATTATATTTTTTATTTCTGAATTTCATAATATATTAAGGTATAATGAAAAATTTACAATATACCTTTCACATCACTTTTGCATTTTAGTGAACTTAAACAAACTACTAAGCGCTTTTTTGATCAAACTACTTTTCTTTTTCAGATGTTCTTGTATTTTATTAAGCAAATATTAAAGTTGTATTCAGACATTCTAAAGTACTTGAAAAACTTTGTTTCACTACCCACCAGTTTTTTAAATAAAGTAGCAAATTCTTCTTCACTTTCTCGTTTCTTCTACGCTTCATGTACCTTTTATACATTTTTCTGCTTTTGGGGTTTTTCATCTGAAGCAATCGCTACGATCACTAATTTTTCTTCTACAACTGAAAACTAAAAACTGAATCGATGTATGTGATAGGCTCGACTAATTCATCTGAAAATGAACTATGACGAATTGTGACTAATGTATATAAATAGACCTTCAGTCGACCGCATGTTGAAATATCAGTAACAAATTAATGGATTCCAATATGTGCGCGAGTTAAAGAAATAATAATAATAATAATAATAATAATAATAAAAACATCGCTGACATTTGATTATAATCTATAATTATGATTAATAGAAAAATAATCTTCCGTGAGCAAACAAGTAACAAATAGGAAACGATAAATTCAAATTGCCAAACAAACTACTGCTTACAAAATTTCATAAGTAAATACTTCAAAGCAATTCACTATTATTAAAAACTATATTGAATTAATAAAGTAAAGAGAATACACGAAGTGAAAATCCAAAAGCGAATAACGGTAATAGCGACAAAACCAAAAATAGGCGATCTAGGTGATTAGCTTGCAGCACGTAGTGACTGGACCAAATTAATTTGCTCTGAAAACAGTCACCCGAGTGACTGCCACTTGAGAGCTTCTTTGAATGTAAAACTCTGCAAGTTCTAATAATAAATTTACTGGAAGTTGCATTACCACGAGGTACCGGTAAATCTAGTCATAGTTATATGCTCGAAAATATTTCCGTGTTCAGATACCCTCGGCTATATCTTTAATAATGTGATTTAATATACAACTCTTAAAGACGTTAGCTGTATCAGAATTTGTCAAGAATGTTCTGTAGCTTTGTGCGTTCAGAGTACCGCGCGGAGTTGAAGTTGAATATGCAGCCCACGGTTATACAATTATATTAACTACGCCGGAGTTAGAGTTGATAAGAGAATATATATTCACAGTCGGATAATATGGAAATAAAGATTAGAATATTGGTGATGAGATTATATAAACAAAATAACAT